>JAOWBP010002392.1:42270140-42280670 GCA_028571105.1 Tragopan temminckii
TCGGTTTCTCTCTGGTCAGTGTGCTGGTGGCTGCAAACTCTGTTCAGGTACTCCTAACTCTCTCTTTACAATATGTTAGACTATTTTCTGCAGGAAATATGGTGTCTAATTCAGGAATTTAGCTCTGGAAAGCATAAACTAGAAGTTATGAGTGGCAATGAAGAGTATAATCCTTGTGGTTCAGGCCGAAAGCCAAGGGAGATGTACTGTGACTGTGCATGGCTTGTTCTAGGAAATCAGGCTAACTCCTCCTATTTTTTCTTAGTGTTGACAATGGTTAAATGCAGAATAAAAGAAGAGTACGAAATACCAAGAAAAGTAAAAAATGTGTGACTTCATTTATAGTTCAATTTTCAGCAAAATAAATATGGATACCCCAAACTATCTCCTAAATAAGTATTTTTATATATTTAAAATAATAGTTCATAGAACACTTGAAGTCTTGAAGTGCTAAGCTGAAAAGAGGACTAAAGTTATAAAGTACTTACGACCAAATTATATAGGTCTGAAAAGAGCACAGAAGGAGACAGTTTTTTGGACTTGATGATCTCAGTGGCCTTTTCCAACCTTAATGATTCTATGTTTCTGTGATTTTTTTATAGAATTAATTGACCTCAACCAGTGTTAAGGATTACTTTTTTTTCCTGTAATGAAGCGTTATGTAGCATGACCAGATCTTGTATAGAGAAGTCAGAAAAACTGGAGAAATAGAAAGATTGGATTTGTTTTCTTTAAAAGAGTCAGCTTTAGTGTGTCTCCGGCAGCAAGCAGCAGGGTAGTTGGGCTCTTGTTCACTTCTTTCACTGTGCTCTCACCCTCCTGCAAGAGCTCTTTCCTCCTCTTACCTATTGCTGTCTCGCAAGCTGTTGTCATCACCTTTACAAAAGCTGCATTAAGCACAACAACTTTATTCAGAAAAAAACAAAAGAGATGAAGTAGCACTTGCAGCAAAAATCAAATATGAACCAGTAACGTTCCAGGGAGCACAGAATTTCCTAATTGCATTGCCAGGCTAACCAGTAAGATAAAATATAGGGCTGCTTTAGATCAATGTTCAGTATATTCTTGTTAAAGGATATTTTGCAATGTTGTCTGGGAAAGACCAACACCTACTCTCTAAAATAACTTCATAAAAGTATAACTTCACTATATGAGAAATCTTGGCTTACTTTAGCATTGTGTCATTTTTTCATTTAGATGTAGTTTAGGTGATTATGAGTATGGCATATCTGATATTGATGTATAATATGGTGAGAAGAGTGCTTTCATTAATGTCCAGACATTAGGAAAAAAATAATGTGTGAATCACCCACCTACAACCTTAATTGAACCAAAAGGTTAGTAGTCTGCACGGACCACCAGCATCATCTAAAGAAGGAAAAAGAAACAAATGTTTAAGTCATTGAGCATCCCACCCACGCTCCACTTGTTAGTTCCACTCGGCCTGCACTAACACTGCAGTTGTGCATCAGTGATGTGCTGTGACCATCTGGCTTCCCTTGGAAGGGCATGTGGACAGCTTATCTTCAAAGATACAGCACTAACAGCTGTATCAGAACAAAGAATGGAAAATAGATCTAAGTTCATCATCTTCCATGAAGGACCAAATGACCTGCATTTGGCAGTGCTGTTTTAAATGAAGACACTTGGGTTAGATCTTCATATACCTCCCTGTCTCTTTGTAAAATATGCTATACATCTGATTTTAGTTTAAGAACACCAATTATAGAGTGCATCCATAGAATATACTGGCAGATGGATATTCTTTCCCTAGCTAGTGAAAATGAGGAATACTCTGTAAGATAAAAGTTAGGAAAATTACCTATTACAGACCATGTGATCTTTAGCTTTCTCTTCCTAGTAAACACTAAATAATTACTGTGAGACATTTACGACTGTCCTTTAACTCTTGCAAAGATACATCTGCAACATTAGGAAAACAGCTTTGGACAGAAAGGTAGAATTTCCTTTTCAAATCAAGGCCATACATCCCATTCAGCTCTGAGAGGTATTGCATTGCTTTCTAAATTACTCAGTGTCTTTACTTCCTGCTTACCTGTTGTGAAACTAATGTGTTCCAGAAAGGACAGAGTGACTTGAGCATCTGAATTCCTGCAGGGAGCATGGGGGTGAAGTACTTTTTAATTGTTTTGACTCTGCAAATTATACGAAAGCAAGAACATGGTGAAAGGACTCCGTATCAAAATGTATGCTGCTTCATTCATCACAAGAAGGGATCGTGAATCATACACACAAACTGAGATTTGATTCTTTCTGTCTCTTGGCTGTGATGTTATTTTTCTCCATTCATTTTCTGTGAAACAGGAAATTACTTGTCTTCTCCCTTAAGAAAACACCTTCACGTAATCTGCTTTGTTAAACGACTCCTAAAGGTTAATTCTCCTTGTGAAAGCATATTCACAGCGAAGAGTGCGCACTTACCGCTAGTAAAGTACAAAGGACATGCAGAATTGTCCACTAAATGTTATAAAATAAAAGGGAGAAATACTCTTCATTTTTAAGAGGACAATTCCACTGTTACCTGCATATAAATGGCTGTGGTATAATATGGTCCTGAATGGCTCACTGTGCGGTGAGCTTGCAGTGGTTTTACAATTTCTGGTCAGACTTCCTACAGAAGTATGCATGCAACTGTATAAATGTTCTTTGTACAAGTGATATTGTCAGTGTCAAACTTGCAAAAGAGACATTGTTCAGGCAAGATCACTCCCTCCACCTAACCAAGAGACAGAAGGATGAGGAGATGAACATTCATAACACTTTACTAAGCGATTCCTTTCATCTTAAGGCATTCTCTTTCTTCTAAGCTCCAGTATTAGCAGTGTGCGTGGCAACTACAGATATATGACAGTGCGCTGGAAGGATAAAGGGCAGGTAGAAAAAATTCCTCTGATCTTTTCTTATCCCTCCATCTCTAGGGTGCCCTGGATAAGCAAATGGAATAAACAAGATATGCGGATCCACATCCAGAGCAGCTTTCTGGAGGCATGACTATCACCAGGCCCTGCTGGCACTTCCCAAAGGAACCACCACTAGCTCACACGTCCAAATGCAGTATCTTCTGCTGTGGTGACACACGTGTTTTTTTTTGTTTGTTTGGTTGGTTTTTTTTAGAGGACACTCTCCTCCAACCCTTCAGCAACTAACCACAGGGCCTTTCAGAGAAATAGATCAAATATCACACATACAGTTAAAACACACACCTTTCTCCCACATCACTTATCCTCCTACTGCCCCCAAACCTAAGACGTACTAAGATGTAAAACCTTAAGATCCTTCCACTCCTAGTTTACTTCCTAAATCATAGAACAGCTTACTTTGGACAGAACCTAAAGACTCTTAAAGACCCCCCAACATATACAGGGTTAACAACTGCTAGATCAATAAATGCTAACTGGGAACTGAACTCAGCTGCTCCTCATTCCTGAGGTAATTGCAGACATTTCTACAGCTGCTTCAGGGATGGCTGATACTTCAAATGTGTAACGGTAGGGTTTTTCTTTTCTGGGCTTGATTTTTAACCTTAGTTTTATCCCTGCTAGCAAAACTATGGTTGCTTTTCTTACTGATGTTAACAGAATGAAGATACCTTGGTGCTAAGTGCTGCTTCTTTTACAGGAAGAGATTCTTCACGCCTGCAGCAGACATTGAAGGTACAGGTTTTATTATCAAGTGTGTTGCTAACTTGTAATTAGACACATATGTTACATTCATTAGGAGTTAACTTGAAAATGTTTTTATCATTCAACTTGCTTTTGCAAACTTTTGATCATGGTGTACAGACAGCAAAGAAGCAGCAACTGAACTCCATCTGAATAAAACAGTAGGAATTACTGCTTGATCATCAGCATATCTTTTGTGATTTTGGTTGCATAAAAGGTGAATTGAAAGATCTGCATTAGATTGATGCTAAGGAATCAGTAATTGACAAAAAACCTTGGAAGCTACAGTGATTTGTGATTGCATGCTGCTTGCTTTCTAGTTCACTCTTGCTCTGAATGCTTCTAAAAGTACTTTAAGCTGTTTTGTGTGATGTTTTATTTCACGTCAGGATTTTAGAGTAGAAGTTATATCTAGCGGCCTAGGCAACATTCAGTAGCTTTGACCATAACTTCAGTAGCTTTTTTTTCCTCTTCTGTGTAACTCACAACAGTTCCTGGTAGCATGGAGTTCTGCTGCACTGCTACAAACTGCATTTCGTGCACTGGGAGGCCAGGATCCTGGGGACTAAAATCAAGGCTGTAAATATAGATGGAATGCAATAGGCATATTAGAGCTTCTAAGTGGTTCTGCATGAGAAATGACTCATCCTTTGCTAATTTAGAATATCTGTTGTAGGGCTCTACGCCTTTGCTCAGCAGAAATCTTAGCTGTAGAATCCTTAGAGTTGGAAGGGACCTCTAAAGATCATCTATACTCTGCTGCAATGAACAGGGGTGTGCACAGCTAAATCAGATAGCCCAGGGCCTGGTCCGCTCTAGACTTGGAAGTCTCTAGGTATAGAGCACCCACCACATCTCTGGCAACCTGTTACAGTACCTCACCATCCCCACTGTAAGAGACTTTTTCCTTGTATCCAACTTAGATCTATTCTCCTTAAGCTCAAAACCATTTCGCCTTGTTCTATCACAACAAACGTGGCTAAAGAGTCTGTCCCCTTTTTTCCTGTAGCTTTCCTTTAGATGCTGAAACACCACTATCAGGTCACCTTGGAGCCTTCTCCAGGCTGAACAGCCCCAGCAATTTCAGTCTGTCCTGACAGCAGAGGAGTTCCATCCCTTAGATAATTTTTGTGGCCGCCCTCTGGATACATTCCAAGAGGTTCATGTTTCTCTGTACTGAGGACTCCACGTCTGGGTACAGTTCTCCAGGTGAGATCTCACCAGCACACAGTAGAAGGGCAGGATCACCTAATTCTACCTGCTGGCCATGCTTCTTTTGATGCAGCCCAGGATACAATTGGCTTTCTGGGCTGTGAGGGCACGTTGCTGGCTCATGTCCTGCTTGCCATCCAGCAGTACCCCTAGGCCTTTTTCAGAAAGGCTGCACTCAATCCTCTCATCCGCAGGCTTGTATTGATAGTGGATGTTGCCTTGACACAGGTATATAACCTTGCACTTGGATTTGTTGAGGTTCACCTGAGCCCACTTCTCAAGCCTGTTTAGGTCTCTCTGGGTGGCATCTCATTCTTCTGGTGCGTCACCTGTACCCCACGTGTTGTCAGAGTGAAAAACAAAGGCTGAGTTTGAACAGAAACAACCTTATTAAGAAATTCCATTAGTGGAAGAAGGAAACTTTTCTTTGAAGCTGTCTGAAGCTTCTTGTCTGTGGGCTCTTTTCTTCCTCTCTTAATACCCATGTGTGCTGCTGTATCTACTGTGGAAAAGGTATTCCCAAATGGGGAAAGTGTTCTTCTAGGAAGTCCCAAAGTACCTTACACACAAATATTTTATCTTGAAATACTTGTGTTGACTGTAAGTAGTTACTGCGTGGACTTGCTTGTCCTCATTAGGTAGTGTTTTCTGCAGATCCTTGAATTCTTATTGGCTCGTGACTGCGTAATTTTTTGCTTTTTTTTTTTTTTTTTTAAACCACAGTAGAACAAGATGGTTTTTAACTCCCGATGTGTGCTGCGTAGATGTATCTGTAATTTCTTGTACGAGAAGGTTTTGCAGGAGCAGGCCTTTTGTAGGCTGAAATATTTTTGGGAATAATAGTGACTGTCTGACTTTGTACATTGATCCAGAAATGGTCTGACTGACAGTGTAGCAAGTGCCTTACTCTCCTTTATTACAGGGGGGAAAACAAGAATTATGTAACTACATCCATGAGAGTATGCTTTGTTCTTCCCCCAACAATTGTGAGTGCTGTCTGGTAACATCTTCAGTCACTATGTGGGAACTCACTCCTCTTCAGTATTTGTATACTGCTTGAAAGGGTAAAGAAAAATTAATTCTTCAGCAGAGAAATGGCTGTTTTCTGTGAAAGAAATCTGTAAAAGAAGCACTTTCAATTCTGGGTCATTTGAACACAACACTCTTGTCTCTTATGTACTGATGATGGTACAAACAGTGGTAATTTCACTGCAATATGTATGTAGCTCACAACATAATTTAGCACTCACATTTCTCTTCTAGTTGGTTATATAATTGTGTTTAAAGTTGGAGCTAATAAAATACTTTTTTTTTTTTTTAATCTCTCTTATAAGCTTATCCAATGTTTGTCTGTAGTGCACAAAGTAGTGATTATATATTAGTTTTACCTATAATCACAGGGTAAAGTACTCCATAGGGATAGCTAGAACACCTACTGTCAATACGTCTGTGTGAGCTGCACATCTTGAAGGAAAAGGCTTCCCTTCTCCAGATGCATGGCTCTGTACATGTTAGGCAAATTCACCACTGGGGAGAAAAGGGAATTAATCTCCAATATCAAAACATGAGCAGTCATGCTCTCAGGCACAGTGTGCATCTGAACAGTGAGTAATTCTTGAGTAAACTCCTACTTGGGAATATTACAGACAAAAGCCTTTCAAAAAAAAAAAAAAAAAAAAAAAAAAAATGAAAAAAAAAAAGAAAAAAAAAGGAGTACTAATTCTCCTATTTTTGAGATAAAGTACTTCCATGTGTGTCGAGAGAACCATTTCTAGGTGGACCTCCTGATGTTATTCCAGTATAATTCACTTCCAACTTATATAATACATTAAAATACCTCATCTGCTAGTCTCTGTCCAAACTGACCCAGCGATGCATACTGAGGACTGCTTTATAAGGAAAACTTGGTTGAGCACAGAGAAACAGATGTTTCCTGCCTAGTAGCATGAAGCACATTAGTGTGTTGGAAAGCCATCTACAGTTAATGGAAGGACATCCAGGATTGCAGTTGCTATGATATTTCTCCCCAAGCAGTTTCAGGACTAAAGATTTTGATTGTTAGCAGCTTTAGAAAGGAACTAGCGTCCATTGTGGATGCAATTGTAAAAGCAGATTGAGAGGGAGAGAGGATGATAGCTGGTTCAGGAAAGGGTAGTGAGTGACTCCAAGATGAGGGCGTCGGTCTCAATTATAGTCAGTCCTGGGGGATGCTGCATGGCCAGTGTTGTAGGGCTGCAGAGAGACACTACAGGCTTCCCTGTCCTGAGGTGCCTTGGGAGACCTTGAAAACCCAGATTTAGGAGCTCAGCTACCACAGAAACAATATAAATAAAACAGGAGAGGAGAGGGGAACAAAAGGACTATGGTTTTCCAAAATGTGGCACTGCATTGTGTCACGGTTCTATGTTTCCTTCTGCTTAACATACCCTCCTTGTACATAACGAGGGTTAAAAATATGCATATTCCACTCGCGCAGGGAGCGCCTGTTTCTATTTGCCCTCCAGCATCTCAAAAGACATGGAAGAAAATTCAGTGTTTCTCAGGAAATACAGAAAAAGTTAATGAGGCAAAGAGACATGGAGCTGCGTGTGGCAAGAGGCTTGTGTTGTGGACATATTTTTATGACTATTTCTCTATTTTACTGCATTAATAACTTCAGAAAAGTGATCCTCTCTGCGGTATAGATATTACTGATTTACTTAGGGTTTTTTGTTTTGTATTTGTTTTTCAGAGACAAATGTTACTTCGGATAACTTCAGTGACAGAACAGGGAAGAAGAGTGATGGGTTCAGGAAAGGTAAGTCTTGGCTTCATCAGTACTGTATGCAAACACAGTGACTCATGCAGTCTGCAGCTCTTGCTTAGAGGCGTCATACAGGCGGCTGTTGGCTGGAAACTGAAAAATTAATAGAAAGCTAGTAGGCAGATCAGCACCCTGTAATCACTGCTTGAGCTGATTTCTAATGAGTTTAGGATTTCTGTCAATCTTCTCTTCCCACAAAGCTTCCTGAGAGACACTGTACAAAATGAAACCAAGGGAGGAAAAAATGTACTGAAAGCCCATGAGTGTGTGTGAGGTCTTTGGTGTAGTGGTTGCTGATATGGTGTGTGATGATATTTGGAAAATACTAAAAAAAAAAAAAAAAAAGTGTGATAGTGGCTTTGGTGGAGGATCTCCTTTGAGAACAAGGAGTAATCGGAGTATTCTATATAAATTATGTCAGGGGAAATATTCTTTCACTTTTTCTAAAGCATTCAGGCAATTATTGCTTTCATTGATTTGTGGTCACATTGTTTTAAGAGCTGAGTATTAGATAGCTGATGAAACTGCATAACACACCTATATTACATTGAAAATAAGTCTAACTTAAGAATAGCATTGTTTCATTTTTACCCATGAGTGCTGAAGTGCATGTGCTTTAGGTGTGCTACACTGCTTGAAGAAGAGGTCACAGCTGGGAAGCTGCTTAGCAGGATAGGGAGACTGGGAAACTGTTATTTGTAGACTCAAGTTTTCTGTTTTTTTCAATGTTTTGTCTGGGTGAGAAAACTGGAAATGAATTGAACACGAGAGACTTATGAAGAGAGGAGGCTGCTCCTGACATCCTAATGGGGCTGGTGGAGTTTCATGATTTACTACCAATCACTTCACTTGCTAGAGTTTCTAGGGAAGGCCAACACACGTGAATGTGCTTTTAATGGGCTCTCTGTGAGCCTGTGACCACAAAGCCTCCCAGTTCTGCATGAGGGAGAAGGCTGCCTCTGAGTGAGATGGGTTGTGCAGCTCCAGAACTGTGCTCTCTGTAGATTTGTCCTTTCAGCTATCACATATCAGATGAGAGTGGATGAAGCCTCTTTCAGCTTAAGGGGTAAGATGAGGTCTGGAGAGGCTAGCAGGTGGCTTGATAAGAGAATACAGACCTTTATTTTTAGGACTGGCTTTTCAGTAATGCAGTGAACTACTGGATCCAGTAGATAGCAGCTCCTTAATTTAGGACAATAGTTGTAAATTTGAAATGATGCAGATATACTTAAACATTTTTTTTTTTGTGGCTCACAAATCCCTAAAGGAAAATAGGAGAAAGAACACTCTGTTAGCTTCCATTTCCAAACATTGAGATATTACTGTGATTGCATAACCTCTTCTTTTCAAAACAGTCACAGTAGATCTATCACAGTCTGTTTTCTGTTCCTGGTTTTCTTCAGGTCAGCAACTGGAGGGACATCAGTGGCCTGTGTTGGGGGAGGCTTAAAGGTCTCCTGCTTTTGGTTGAAATTTGCTTTCTGCTATTCGTAGGGGTTTCCATGATACATAATATTAGCATGGACAATATAGATGCTGCCTCGAAGGGTCAGTGAAAGTCATCCTTTCCCACCCATGGTCAGGATAATTCCTGTGCTCTGTCTGGCTTGGCTCTGCTGTCATTTCTCAGGATGGGGCAGCTCTTCTTCAGTAACTTCAGACCTTGTTTCTGGCTACCTGTTTCTGAAATTTCTTAAGCATTTGTCATGTTTGCACATAAGACTGCAGATGGGAACCATTTTTTTGAATTCTTAAATTTTCTGATGATTCTTCTACTAACTCATTTGCCTTGGCATAGTGAGCACATACATAGATAGAGGGAAAAACTCCCTAAGTTATCTGTTCTGGACTGTCTAAATCCCTGGTGCACACTGAGGCTTGCCTGATTCCAGTTCAGCTTGGTGACAGGGGTCCCACAGTGGGCACTGACAATGAAATGGGTGAGTGATGCTCAGCCCTATGAGGTAGCTGACATCCAGCAAATTTGTACCCTGGCTGGGCACAGGAGTGGTAGCCAGCACCACCCAGCCTAATATGCACAGCCAAGGGCAGGGAGCTCCTCTAGCAGCTGTCAAGCACAAAGGCAGTAGTGGGAGGAGGAAGGGCTGCCGTGCAGAAACTTGGCCTTCTGAATGGTATCAGGGAAAAAAGTTAATATACTGCATAGAGCACATGAAATCTGTAGAGCCATCAGGGCTCTGGTCACTTAAAACGATATTAGTCCTGCATTATTTAGGAACAGTTTATACATGCAACCACGAGTGTTACATTTATGACAGTTATATAAGTCTTTCAACAAATTACTGCAATTAAAGGAAAACAACGGCCACTTAATGTAGTATTAAGACTGCAAAATTATTCCAATACTTACCATAATTACAGCGACATGAAGTAATTTCTGTTTGATTTTGTTTCTTTGTAAATGAGATTTAAGTATTGTATCCCATGAAGATGGCATATCTAACTGCGTGGCTACCAGGTGCATGGATTCTGTTTGTGTGCTAATCCCTTGCTGGCTCTGAACTCTTTGGCAGCCAGGCATTTCCTGGGGTGCAGAAAATAACAGGCAGCTGTCCCCTCAATTCCAATAAAAAAGGAGGTATTGCAGATAGCGTCTATCTTCTTTGAGACATGCTTCTTACAGATCTCCCAGCTTACCCAAGTAACTGCTCCTAGAATATTGCTCATGGAGAACCTGTATGGGCTTCAGGAAGTAAATTTGCAAACTATTTGCTGCAGAAGAGGCAGTACTTTGTGCTATAAACACTTTCAAGGAGTATTTGAATGGGAAAATGACAGTAAAATTGTTGGAGAAGGAGTGTCTATTTCCAT
>JAOWBP010002392.1:42292083-42312193 GCA_028571105.1 Tragopan temminckii
CAGCCCAGAACACAGTTGGCCTTCCGGGCTGCAAGCACACACTGCTGGCTCATGTCCAGCTTCTCGTCCACCAGGACGCCCAAGTCCTTCTCTGCAGGGCTGCTCTCAAGGAGATCTTCCCCCAGTCTGTATAAACATCTGGTATTGCCCCGACCCAAGTGCAGCACCCTGGAGTTGGCCTTATTGAACCTCATTGGCTTTTCACGGGCCCACTTTTCCAGCCTGTCCAGGTCCCTCTGGATGGCTTCCATTCCTTCCAGTGTATTGACTGCACTGCTCAGCTTGGTGTCATCCGCAAACTTACTGAGGGTGCACTGGATGCCATTGTCTATGTCATTGATGAAGACGCTGAAGAGCGCCAATCCCAAGACCAATCCCTGAGGGGCACTGCTTCTGACCAGCCTCCACCCTGACACAGAAATATTAATCACAACCCTTTGGCTGCGTCCAGCCAGCCAATTCCTAATCCATCAAATAGTCCATCCTTCAAATCCACACCTCTCCAATTTAGAGAGAAAGATGTGGTGAGGGACCATGTCAAAGACTACACAGCTAGTGCCCGAGGTTCAGTATTCTAAAGCAAAAGCAGAACCTCCCCACTCAAAATATCTTACAAAATCATCAGATATTTTCAAGAGTTTTCCCTACCCTTCATCTGCTGCATAGCACCATTATGCATAATGCCTGCATTCACTCTCTTTTCTCCATGTCCCATACTGAGGCAAGGGCAGTCATTATCTGGCTCTCAGCAGTAAAGAACACAAAGCAGATGGAAGGCAGCAAGTTATCATCACCAACAATCACTGACCTGGTTGAGAATAGGCACGGTGTCTCATTTACTATATGCTAAGAAAACTCTGAAAAATAAAGAAAGCACTAATTACAGTTGTACAAGATGAAGAAAATCCTTGATGACAGTTGGAAATCTTGTGCTTTGCTTTGACCTAACCCTTGTCCTCCCCAGCCTAATGGGGACACAAGCCTGATGCAAGACCCTGAATTCAATCTCTGAAATTCACTCCTAGTTATTCCATGAAAATTTTAAAATAGCCTTGTCCATGAAGTTTTACTGTTTTAAGGTCATCTTGTTTGGATGTAGACATGATTCTTTTGTGGTAAGCTAGAACTAAGTCAATTATTTACAAAGCTTAAAAAAAAAAATGTGGATGCCGTGGTACCCTTGATGCACAAAATCCCTTTGGGTTTTTGTTTTTGGTAATGCTGTAAGACATTCTTTCCTGCAGCTTCTCTTGTGGCAATAGATAAAAGAAACACTGTTTGTTTTTTTTTTTCCTTTTAGGTGAGTGAGAATGGGCATGCTGCCTGTATCTTGATGTACAGCTTTTCTCAGTCTTGGACGGTATTCACAAATGCATTTTCTGATCCCAATAAATTCAATATAAGATAAACAAAGCCAGTGATGCACTCATTCAGATTATGAATGAATGCTATTCCTGCAAGATATGGAACCCTTTCTTCAAGCTGCCAGAAGTAAACGTTGCCAGAATCAGTGGAAATGTAGGATCTTCCTAGCCAAGGCTGTCCTGATCCTAAGTTCTTTCTTTTTTATCATTTGCAAGAGAAACATCATTGTGGCTAACAGTCGGTTAAGAAGAAACATTCTCCAGACAAAAAAGAAAAAAAAGTGTGATTGGTATGTACTTGGAATATACTGGGTAGGTACGTTCCTTTTTTGACAACAGTTTGTGAACACATAATCATACATTTATTCGACTATGGTCTTGATTTATGGTAGACCAACTCAAGGATATATAATCAAATTGCAGTGTTGCCTGTTTAATTGATTGATGGGAAAGTAACTTGCTGGAATTTAATAAAACTGAAAGCATCAAAGGTTTCCAGCATTGTTAATTATCTTGAGAAACTGATCATAAAATATGCAAGGCGACCCTTAGGTTCCATAGGTATGAACTGCTTTTTATGCTTCTTAATTTTTTTTCCACTGCATATCTGAAGGCTTCGTCCTTTTTCATTCAGCACAGAGGTTTAACAGATTCATACCCGAAGTCTTATATATTGTGAGAGCTCAGGCTGCTTTAGGGTTGTTATTTTTTCAATTCACATTTCCTTCTCATGTTCCCCAAAGAAAATATGTATGCACCTGCTCTATCTCTGAGAATCTGGTTTTGGAGTCCCCATATTCACTGATCCACATATCTACAATTCTCAGCAATTTTTTAATGGAAAAAAAATAAGGGTAAAATCGTTACTGTTCTTTATTTATTAAGATATTTGTAAACTTTAATTCTTTGTGAAAGCATTTGAAAATTTGTGTATGTTAAGTCATGACTAATGAAATTATTCAGCCAAAAAAAGCCTCAGAACAGAAAGTATAGATCCTCTTGTAACACAAAACTAATTCTGTTTCATAAGTGAACACAGCACAGTATCATCAGGTCGCTATTGCCAAATGTTACTGTATGTACAGAAGGAATGTGAATATTGCATCTTGAGAGAACTTACTCATAGAAAAAGGTATGGAGAAGTAAATTTGTCATTGTAATTGCCTTCTGAAAGGCACTTGGTGCTGTGTTGTGTTTTTAGCAAATGGTTCCTTAGAACTTTTTTTTTTTTGTTAAAAACCATGGTGATAGAGGGCAGTTCTCATGCTGACAGCTTTCTCAGATCAGAAGGACAATGTGCCTAGCAGTTTCTGGTGGTGAGATTAGCCTGTAATATGGGCTAATGCTTGACAGAAAATGATCATCAGTAGCAATTGTGGTGGGAGGCAGAAGTGGGAGAACTTGAGTAAGAAGATTCAACAACCCAATTTCCAGACAAAGTTAAAAGTCTGTTTAGGGAAAGATCCAAACATGGATGACAATAACATCTTCTCCATGACAATAGTGAGGATTAGCATTGCCCAGCAGCTATTTTTTTTTTTTTTAATATTATGGAGATATGGGAATTATAGCTGTATGACAAACTGTGCAGAGAACAATTAGTGCTGAATGATAAAAATAACGTGAATCCAAGAAAGGTGGTTGGAATATAATTTTACTTTAAAACTGGTCCTCTTCTAACTTGATAAATTGAATCAACTATTAATAACACAGTGACCTTCTGAACTATTCAGTCCATCTAAGGGATTTACTCTCAAAAAGAAAGCAATGTTCCAACAGAATAAGCAAACCTTTTGAACTGTGGGTTTTTGGCTGCTTATGAACTCTTCACTGGAAGCAAAGAAAAGATATGTGCTGGGATCTTACTTTGATATGATGTTTAGGGTGAGTTTGGTTATACATCAGATGCTGGAAAGTAGAAATGACTCCACTTTTGAAGTGTTTCGTGTGCCTGAGTTTATTTATTAATCATAATCTCCTTATAATCTGTTCATAGAGCTGATCCAACAGAAATTAGTGTGCAGTTGTTTAGTACTCAGCACTCATTCACTGCATGTCAGATGAACAGTATTGCTAGCATGAGGACAGTGGTGGGAGTAGTTGGCTGCACATTAGGGCTAGATTTTCTTAGCTGAGTTATGAAACTGCATCTTAATTATTTTATATATATGCATGCATATACATTAATACAAAACTACTAACAACTTTTAAGCAAACAGCAGTATTGGTAGAACTGGACATTAGATGGTTATAGATTCTCTGACTTTACAATCATCCTGTGTCATTTCCATTTTGTTATTTTCTTCCTCTTTTCCCTTGTGTCTGGCATATTTCCTGGTGGTATGGCTGAACCTTTCATGTGATGTTTTAAGACAAGTGTGGGGATGAAGGGATAGTTTTGTGCCAACCCCAGCAAGCGAAGTTGTTGAAGATAGGCAGGCATTTGAAGGCTGTATCTTTAAGAACAATGCTGTGCAGGTGATGATACCAGGGAAGACCCAGCATGCCTCTATATCTTTAAAAAAGAGGACAAGGTACAGAACTCAAACATCAACTAGTCGTATTTCCTAGCAGCTAGCTTGCTAACTGGTCTAATTTGGACCACTCCATCCCATTACTAATGCTATATTAAAGTGTCCTCAGTCGTGCTGGCACAAGCCAATCCAGTGTTTATTTAGCAATATAAACATAGCTTGTGTGATTTAGAGAAAATCTGGGAAAAAATACTTGACATCCCAAGGCATCAATTTAATCACCTCTCATGTTCTCCCTGGTGAGTCAGCCACACAGCTCAGCATGGCATACACTGGCATACAGACTCTCTTCCCAAAATCTGGGCACTGATGTGAATAAGTCTTGTCCTGCCCTGAGGGCATGAGATCTCAATTCTCCATCTACAAGGAGGATGGGTTCTTGGTGAGGATCCAAGCACAGCCAGGCCCAATTTATGTATGTAGAGAAAGAGCTTGTTGCTCAGCAATTAGTTAATACTTTTGGCATTCAAATGATATTTGCAATCAAACCAGTGAATCTAGCTGAAGTTTGGGATCAGATCATGGAATTTCTTTCAAAGATTTTCTTTATTCAGTCAAATCAGCTACTGAAAAAACTGGAATTTTACCAAGCCTGTGCTGAAGTCTTGGGAGTCACAGTATGCATACTAGGTACCTCTGTGCTTAACCAGCAATCCTGTCACACTTAGATCAGTAAGGAGGACATGACCCCAAGAAAATTGAAACATCAGAGTCCTCATCAGTCTTTAGAGACACTGATCTTTAAGATAAAGGCATCTCTAAACAGTGAACGTTGAAACATTATTAAAGTTTGTCTACTGTTTTTTGCTTCTTTCGTAAAGCACTTGGATAGCGTTGCATGAAAAAGCTGACTTTGTTTAACTGATACACAGCAGAAGACAGTATTCCTCTGATGTAACTTCAGTTACAGGAAAAGGAAAAACAGCTATAGCAGAAAGAACTTGAGCACTAATTTCAGCAGGTGCATCAGCAGTAATACAAAATTTAATTCTTGCTTATCATTGTTAGCAGGGTGGAGATTGTTCCTTCAGTTCTTTGCAGTGAATCACCAGATTATCACAAATCAGTCTCATAAGTGCTATTTTGGTAGCATGAATCTGGGAGACCAGCGATTTTCTTATGTGCTCTTTACCTCTTCTCTTAAAAATTGTTCTTTCCAGTGGATAGCTGGAGAAATTATCCTACTCTCCCTTGGTCTTACCTTAGACATTATTTATAGGAAGCAATATTTCCCTACATGCACAGTGCAGTGATGTTCAACCACTACATGTCATCAGGAAGACTATAATGGTAGCCATACTAATTCCGGTGCAATAGTGAAAGGGGAACAAGAAACTTGAGATGAATCTAGAGGTCAGAAATGTTAATTAGTTTTCCATGTTAAAACGTTGTTCATCTAGAAGGGATAATAATTGTGTCTGATTGATAGATACAAGAAATACAGTATATTTTCAAAAGTCATTTGCTTATCCTTTTTCTTTAGAAGCCAAACACTTATCCCTGGTGAGAAAAAGCACAGAATGGTCACCAGAGCTGAGCATTAAATAATGACGGCATATTACAAGTTGGTACCAGGCTTTAACAGTAAGTACGACTAAGGCTTGTAATGTTTTGATGGCTTTTCTGTTTCTTTTAAGATCTGGAATTAAAATTTTAGAAGTTTGAAGTAATTTTATTTTTCAAATTCTAGTAGTAAAACAAAACAAAACACAAATCAAACTAAAATAGACCAACAACCCATCAAAATTCTCATGTGATAATAAGAAAAACTTTGCTGTCCTTTAGAGTATTCTGGCAAAACTTACAGGCTAGAAAATACTAAAGCCATAGGCCTATACTCTTGCATAGCATTTCCTATGTTAGAGTTGTCTAAAATCTAAAATATTTTAAAATAAGCAATGTAATGAATGTCCTTTTTTTTTTTTTTTCTTTTCTTTTTTTTTTTTTTTTTAAATCATTTTGAAAACCTCAAGTTCCTTGAAGGACCTCTAAGCACTGGGATCCACTAAAATCAAAAGTTTTATCAGCGGTTTATTTCTTTCTGAGATAAAGCAGTTTCTCTCAAGGCAAGAAATGGTAGCTAATGCCAGTAATTCCTATGTTCCTGGCTGTTTTCTGGTGTTGAAGATAACATCATATTTTAGAGAAAAGGAAGTGGCTTCTGAGTAGGCCAAGAACAGTGAATAAGCTATTGAGAAATTTCATAGAACAACAGATATTGCAGAAAAAAAGACAATCTCCTGTTAATTCAAATGAATTTCCTTTTCTCCCTTCCTTTGTTTTGGCACCCCAATATGTAGTGACTCATGTAATTACAATGTCACATCACTCAAAGATATTAAAATTAATTTATTGGAAATTTGCTTTTAGATCTCTAGAATATTGGGCAAAATAAACCAGACTATACCTTAATAACATGCTACAGTGTTAAAACTATTTTACCTGTAACTTAAATTTCTCTAACTTGTGTAATGAGTGTGATCTTTTCACCAGAAACAGTGACCAGAAAGGTATTACTTATTTGGTGATACCTATGGGATGGAAATAAGTTACATATCGGGACTGAAATGTGCAGTCCATAACGTAAGAGCTCACTGACAAATATACCCATTAGATGGAATAACTACCATCTCTCTTGAAATCAAAGATATAAAAGCTTCCAGCTGAGCCACAGTAGCTAAAGGACTTCTCACTCTACTTAAATGAATGACCTTTAAATTTTGATGAAACTAACAAAATTTACTAGCATACCACCTCTGAAACAGAACCCAATATCCTTGTCTTGATGCAATTTAAGACTTATCTTAATTCTAAGTTTGTTTAAGGCTTTATCTGGTTGGAAACTCAAATATAAAACTTACAGATTATGAAATTCTTATTTCTTTTCTCCTTCCTTAAAAATTCTGTATCACAAATGCACTACAAAAAAAAATTAAAGGTTGATCAGGCAGCCATATGCATAAGGCTAGAGCAATAGGAACAATCATAGCTCCTCTCATCTCTTCCCATTATGACTTTAAAGACTGGTTATTTAACTGTGTGGGAACTGTTGTGACACAGCCTGAACCACTGATTGATCACCTGAGGAAAGGACTAAGTCAGTCATGGGAACACAAGTGAAGGTGATTCAGCTGTGTGACTAGAGGGGGTGGAGCCAGGCTCCTAGACCCCATTTAAGGGCTGACTGCCAGCAGGGAAGGATCTCCTTCTGGAGATCCCGTCTCTGTGGAGTCCTTCCTGTGAACTTAGATCTTCAGAGACAGGTAAGCGTTCCTTCCCTGTTTGTTTCTTTTCCCATTTTTCACTACAGCAATCTTTCTAGCTGTAACACCAACTGCAACATTTAACACACCCATTCAACATCATTAGACATATTAAAACTTTACATAATATCATATGCACAGCAGCTTAATTTAATATATTAAATTAATGGGATTAGATCAGCTTGAGTTGGCTGGGGAGACATTTGCTTTATGTTCTAAAATGAATGCTTGTGAAAGGCCTACTTCGAAATGAGAAGTTGGGTTAATGGCTCTTTTAAGTACTATAGTGAACTAGTTCCAAAAACTAGTGCTTACTTTGCAATCACCTCTGCATAGCGTAATTTGCTTTTTCATACAACAGTCTCCCATATCATATTGCATAAGATATTGGCTTTTGCAGTATTTTTCCAAAAATGTTTTGTGTGACTTGGGTACTATGCTTTTTTTTTTTTTTGGTGATAGAGAGGATAATCTCTCCCTGTAGCATGAGAGATCCAGACATAAATGCCTTATTTTATAGTGTATGTTAACTTGAAGTAATGCACTGATCAAAAAGATTTGCAGCAATGGGGAATGAAGTCTGTCATCTGTAGGCAGAAGTTTAGAGGTTAAGTTCAGTTAAGCTTTTTTTTTTTTTTAAGCAATTTTTTTCAGGAATGTGAGTGAGATTTAAGGAGAACAAAAGACTTTTTCTTTCTTTGCCACACTACGTATTTTGGAGATAACCTGTGCAACTTTCTCCAAGCTGACTTCCATGGCAGTAGTCAGGAACTTTCTCATGCTCTTCATCCCCACGTGGACATTCCTTCTATTTCTACGTAGCAGGATGGGGTTCTATAGCTGGTATGAGCTTTGCCCTCTTGTTATATGGTGACTGACAACTTTTTCTGGCATCAGATGATAAAAGCATAGCAACTGATGTGACATCATGAATGAGGTGGATCAGAATATATTTGGCAGATAAATATCTGCCTTGTGGGAAGGATTCAAATGTCAAGGTGACAACAATAAAGACAGAGAGGGACCTGATTTCTGAGGTTTGTCCATAAGTATTCCCTTTCCTGATAGGAATATAACCTAAGACTGTAGGTGACCGAAGGAAGAATTTCTTTATAGGCATAACCCTCTAAAATGAATTACCATTGACAAAGCTCTGATGATGAGATAAACATTTCTGTGCAATGCATGTAACCCAGTTTCACCAATTCTAGGCTTTTTAAGTGGGAATTATGTCCTTCTGCCTCTGGGCATACCTGTGAAATTAAGCAGTGCAATTAGAGCTACAGGACACATTCACTGGTAGGTTATAATCAAGATAAATCTTGGATCCTATGGTGGTTTTCAGATTGTAAAGTCTGTGGATCACTTGTCTAAGGATCTGAGAAATGTAATCATAAGAAGTATTTTTTTTTAGTAGGTTTAAATTCACCTTGTATCTCTACTGGGAGATTTATAGAGGTCTGTAAATCAAAAAATGGCTGAAACTAAACTGCACTAGTTTAGTATGTAAAAGGAGGGGAAGAAGGATGATAAAAGGATGTATTTCAAAGCATTATTTGAAAAATTTGTCCCTTTATTGGAAACTGAAAAGTATGCAGTTTAGAAAGAGGATGGTTGTGTTTTCGTGGGTATCAGCAGATCTCATGGTCCAGCCTCCTCTTTTTTTTTTTTTTTAAATAAAATGAAGTTTTCAAAGAGAACACAAGCCTGCCTGGAGGATAAGGAAGGGAGAGAAAGGCTGATCACTGGCCATTGTAGGCCCAACTAAGGAATAACTGCTGAGATTCAACCTGGTACATGGTAGTTTCAGTATAATTAATTCATTCAAGCCTTGGAGAAGTGCCTTTGTTATTTTTAGTCTAAATAAATCCCTTCAACCATTAGGTTACAATTGGTATTTTAGGAATAGGTTTTTTTTTTACTTTATTATCTTGCACACTTTCCTGAACCCCCAGGTGCATGGCTTCACTGCTGTGGTTTAGTGATATATGAAACCTGTTAACCTGGCAGCAGCACTGCCTTGGAGGTGCCTGAACTAAGGTAGAGCTAAGGCTGCTCCCACCGGGCAGAGCAGGGCTCACTCAGCATCCTGCAGTCCCTCTTCTGGTGAGCATATGAACAACCATTTCAGGGGTTGAGGAGACATTCCCTTTGTCTTGTCCTGATACTCTTTACAAGTTGTTCTGTTTTCTGCATTTCGTCTTGTTGCTAGGTGCTTTAGTGAATCAGGATTGAAAAGGCTCTTCATTTAGTACCTCCTTTTAAGAAAGGAAGAGAGGGGGGGGAATTCCTGAATGTTGAGAATAGCTTTGTCAGATTGTCACAATGTAGGGAGTAAGTAAATATTAAATGCAGTAGAACAGCAGCATCCTACCAAGCTAGTAGACAAACTTTTAAAATAAATTAAATACTTCTGTTCTTCCATATATGTACAACTGTCTCTGCACTAGAAAACATTTGTTCTACACCTTCTTGTTGCAGTGACATAGAGCTCTATATCCAGGTATCTCTGAACCTCTGTTTTCTACTTTTAGCTTTAGATATCAACATTCCTAATTAAATTTCTGGGAGAATTTTCTAATCATATTGTGGTCTTCTATTAACCTTTCTAATTTCTCTGAGATGTATTATCTATTCTTTGCTTGCCACTGGCTGAAATATTTTTTTCCCCGCTTACTCTTGAGAGGTCTGAGTATAGAAGGGTATGGATTCCATTAACATTAATACTTCAATCACTTTATTAACTTTTTTTCTTTCACTCTTTACTTTTTGATCCTTTTCCAGATGGAGGTGAACAATGTATATCTACTTAATCAAAATCGGGCTTAATCAATCATGTCTATATATACACAGAAAAAAGTGTGTTTTGCTCTCTGTGATGGAGAAAGAACACTACTCCCTAAGATTTTTCTAAACAGATTGTAGCAATATAGAATCTGAAATTCATACTATACAGTAAAACTGCAATAAGATGTTATACTATTAAAATATTGCCTTAAAAATTCTCTGGCATTCTGAGAATGCATTCTGCTTGGGAGAAAATCTTGATCTTGACCCACAAAACTTGAAAATCTCAATTATATTTGATTTAAGTAAGCACTTAGTTTATCCCTTCTGAGGCACTTGGAACGCGTACATATATATTTAGAAGATATAAACTGTAGTGTCACTGAATCCATGTTGAACACTAAGGGAAAAATCCTAAACTTATTAAATAAAGGACTGAGCTGCACTCTGTTCCCTGTGTCCTATGGAAGAAGATAGAATTCATCTTAACCAACTAACAAATTCTGAAAATAAAAAGCCAATGTACATGTAAAAGCTGTAGAGTAGACAAGGTAAATGTTTAGCACAATAGAAATTCTTACCTAAGACATTTAAATATTTCTTAACCATAACCAGCTGACAGACTGAGGCTGCAAGGTTTATATGTGAGTTGAAATCAATACACTGATATACAAATATGATAGAGCTGTCATGGCAGACTGCTCAGAAAGTGGACACGTGGTATTTAAGGACTTCTGCAATAGAAGTTGTTATTGTTGGCAAAGAGTGGCATCAAAATTGGCATCAAAAGAACTTACCCTTCTGTGAAAACAAGGGAAGATCTTCCTTTTTCTTTCCTATCACTTTGTGGTTATGAATTTGTTCTCATTACCCTTGCTTCTGATGTTTCATGCATTCTAAAAAGAATGTAGTCATTCACAGGGTCTTAACTACTCAAGGCCATAAACACTGTATTTTAGATTGTTATCCTTCAAGTCTTTGAACTACCTCCAACTCAACATTAATTTTTCTGGGTTACTCGTCTTGAGTTAATTAGTTCTCTCCACTGTCTACCCACATTTTTTAATTTGTTTTAGAGATTTCCTTACTTGTACAGAAAAAGATTTCTTCTTGTTGCATGCAAGGGAAGTGAAATAATGGCCTGCAATATTCTGCAAGTTTATTAATTCAGGAAGTTGGAAATCATATTGTCATTCTCCACAGGGAAACCTATTATTATTATCACCATTAAGTACTGATTAAATATACATTGTCTTTGTACAAATATATTATGCTAATAATCTTCCATGATCTTATAATACTTCAGGACAATTCCAAAACCAACACATGTAGAAATTCTTGCTGTTCTTTTCCAATTGACCGTGTATTGATTTTCCTTTACATAGGCCATCAGATCACAAATATAGGAAAGAGATTGTGAAGCCAAGGCCAAGCTTTGAATTTGCAGTATGTTTCTTTAAAATTGTATGAACATTAAGTATCTTTTAGAGGTACTCACATCAACACAGCCAGTATGGTATAATCTGTAGACAAACATGAATTAATAGCACTAAAACTAGGGGTAACTGCTGTTATCTGCTGCCATACTTTCACCCAACCATCTAAAAAGTGCCAACTTCATTGACCAATTTTTGTAGCTCATGTTGACAAAGAATGCACTTTTTTAACAGATGCTAAACTACTTGAAAGCTTTTTCACGTTTCTCTGTACCTCTCAGATCTCTGCAAGGTAGGGATGCTTTCACTCAGGTGTAATGTACTCAAATATGGTATAAGTATTTGTATGGAATAATGTCCGTGTGTAACATATCCAGAAGATTTGCCTTGAAATCAGTCTCTGGAAAGAACAGTCTTGGAAAGAGTAATGAGTCTTGTGGGAGTCAAGAACATTTATTTTTAATGTGGTTATTGAGTTTTTAACACTACATCTTGGTTTTATGGATGACTGGAATTCAGTGATACAAACAACTTGAGGAGGGCATATTAACTATGTGCAATTAAGGTTAACATTTAAAATAGAGACAAAAGTGTGTGTTTTTATGAATGTTCAAGTGAAAAACATTCATGAAAAATGCAGGCAGGCAGAGATTATTTAAATAGCATCAGGATCAATTTACATCTACTCTTTTTCAGCAAAATAAAATGATGTATCATTTGAGGAGAGTTAAACAACTTTGCGCATATTATTCACTCCTTTAGAGATGTATGTTTTCAACACTGTTGATGTATTAGTGAAGTGCAAAATTCTTCCCTGCAAGAATATTTTTTCAGTTTCTTTTCAGTGATAGAACACTGAAGACTCATTTTCCATTTAAAATAATATACACAGGATGGCATGAAAAGCATAGAGTAACATTTCATTTTGAAATATTCATTTTTCTGTACTATTTCTGGTGTAATGGAGAAGATCTTGAGACCCATGCCGTTATCTTTTTCTTAAGATGAAACAGACTGATAGAAAGATCAGGAAGCTGAGAATAAAATTGGTTTGAAGAATGAAGGCAATTGTGTAAAATATTTAAAGAAATAATTCTTTATGGTCCCTCTGTGCAACTTACCCAATTTGATTTTGATTTTTTTCTAAGAAGGAATTTGAGGAAACCCTTTGTTTTCACCTGAATTAAGGGTAGACCTGCAGGAAGGCAAAATAAAATAATTAATATCCCATATTTCCTGAATGTGATGATGTGAACCTGTATTAAGCAACACAAACCCAGAAAGACAAGTTGTTCTCTGCAATGGAAACTATTCCAGTGAAGGGGTGAGAATGCTACAGGTGTGACAAACTGGGCTGCAGGTAAGCCTCTAATGGAGTTATACAAACAGTGCACAAAGGGTACTTTTATATTCTTTTTTGTTGTTTGTTTTTGCTCACATTTTTTGGTATTTTTAGCAGCTGGAACTTTTGGTCCAACACTTATTATAATGCCATCTTTAGTCTTGGTGCAAACAGAACCCCATGGTAGTCCTTTAAAATTTCAAAAATTAAGTAAGACTTCAGTGAGCTCTATTTTTTTTTCTTGAAGATAAACTGTGATTGAGAATCATACCAACCTTCCTCACATATCTATGGAAGAATTCCTGATGGACAAATACCTCATTTAAAAAAAAAATAACCCCAAAACAATAGCCAAGGATTTGATAATTTCAGGTTCCTGTTAAACCACTGGTTGTAAGAAATGGGAAGCAAATGAGAGAAAGGAGGGGAATTCTGTGAAGAATTAAAAATTGGAGTTATGTGGCTTAAATTAAAAAAAAAAGACAACACTGAAAACTTATGACTGCTGTACCCCCTGACACTAGGGGTTGAGCTGAGGTCTTCAGCAGTAAGATCTGCCAGCTGTGACTGCAGAGCACCCAAGCTCAATTAAGAAGAACACAAGTTCCCTCTTTTCAAATAGTCTTGATGTTTCATAAGATCTTGCCTATGTTGCACATTTTATGTGGTGGGTTTGAATAACACTGTCCAGAGCTTTTGGGTAACACAGCACTTGCTCTGTAGGCAGCAGCCCAGGACTTGCTAGCAGCTGCTCAGCTGTTCTCTCCTGTCTGCTACCCAGATGCTCACAAGTACAATGCTGTGTTAACACAACCTGATTATCTGCTATGTGCAACTATTTATACATTCTTGCTGTGTTAGAAAGATAGGAGGGCAGCTCCCCTTTCCTTAAAAATCCCTTTGCACTTACTGGCATTTTTAACTCAATGTTGAGGAAATTAATGTTAAAATGTTGCCCTTGTTTCTCTGCATTTACAGCATGGACTTGCATGTAAAAAAGAAAGCATGCTTTGGATTCCCTTAGTGAGTCATCTCTACTTCACTGGTGATTCATTTCTTGAAAAGAGGAGTGAAAATCTGGCCTGCTGACACCAAGTGCCATCTATTTATCTTTGTTTATTTATTTTAGCCCAGGGCACTTTCAAAGCATGCAACTGCAGGAATGTGGCTGGGCTGAGGGCTCCTGAAGCTGCTTTTTTCTGGAGTTGTGCCCGTGCAGTATGGAACTGAGACGAAATGGAGAACCCTTATTCACACAAAGCTCTCTTCCACTGAAGCACAGAAGGGAGGGGGAAAGATCCATTCTGCTGGCTTGGGTGCACGCTAAGAGCATTTGGGGTTTGTGCATCGTTGGGTACTTGAACCCAACCAATCATCCCCTCAAATGTTGGGGTGAGTCTCAGTCACCTAGGGAGCTTCCTCATCTCTTCATCTGTTGGTGCAGTGAGTGGCGCTCTAGGAAACTACAGTACATGAACAGGTATTGAAATCAAGCAGTTTATTTATGCAGCTGCCTTTACTAACATTTAATTTTCATCCCAAGTAACATTATCTGCAGCATACAGAAAAGCTAAGTTTTAATTTTATATGCATAAAAATACTATAATGGCAATTAGTTAACCCAGATATGTTTATAAATAGCTCAGTGTTTTTGCAGATTTTGAGCAAGCTGTCACAAGCTAGAGCTACATTCATAAGAAATTGTGGTTTATGGATTTTTTTCTTTAACAAACATGGGGCACAGCATTCTTTCTTCTTCCTGAATTCTATCTAAATCTTACCATCTGAACTCCACAGACTGAGAAACTACATTTGTGTAGTATGGAGCAATATTTTCTGTTGTTGAATCTGGACAACGTGTTTCATGTTAGATAATCTCTTTGGATTATTTGTTGTTAGTGATAGGAAAAACACCATCAGTGTTTTAGTTAACATTAGTCACAGACAGGAGGAAATTCTTTGAAGTTCTTGGAGGCAGAATCATTTTTAAAGTGCAGATTTTTTTTTACCACCCAAGATAAGGTAACCTCAGATCAGTGACAAATGAAAATAGGACCTGCTAAATGAATTCTGGCCATTCTTTTACATGCCAGAGAAATTAGGGCAAGGGGTGTATTCTTTATCAGGATTCCAAAAAAGCACCTTTTTTTTCTTGTTGAGAACTTCAAAGCCATCTTAGTACTTATAAGAAGAATGAGTGTGGTTTCACTTATTTACTGCTTTCAGTTTTCCTGCTCAAGATCTTGTATTATGGTGGGACAAAAAGGCATGCAGATGCACATCCTCTTAGAGTTTGTCAGAGAACTTGATACTTAGTCAAATCCATTGGTCACTGATAAACACTGCTCGTATGTGTTGAGCAGCATTTAGGATGCTCAGTTTTCTTCAGTGAAGAGGGGTTATGATGTTACCTTTGCGAAACACAAACAGCCATTGAAGAATGATTCCTGGTGTTTCCAGACTGAGAAGTCACCACGTGGAGATTCTGTGGGCAACAAAATGTGGTAGAGATCTAGTGTTTCCCCTTTCTATGTCTGGAAAAAATGTCAATCACTGCTGTTTCTGTGTCTTTAAAATTCTCTGTAGATCAGTATAATTGTAGCAATAGAAGAGTATTTGCCTTTGAACTTCAAAATATTTTTAAGAAAGATGAAGTGCTAAGTAGTCCTATATTGTCATGCTGGTTTTTAAAAACATTGAGTATTTCTGTGTCATTAATAAACAAGTTTACTTCCCCAAGATGGACATGAGGAACATGAAATATCATTAACTTTCTTTATTTTATATGAAAAACACCTTCAGAGTCCAATGAACATTTGAGTGAAGAAGTGAAAAATAAAGTAGTACAAGTAAAATAGTATAGTACAAGTAATGCAAATGTAAAGACATTTAAAATGTATTTATTATAATTTAAATATACTATAATATTTAAATATCTTATAATTTAAAATGTGTTTGGATTTTCTGCATTCTATCTTGACTACCCAGAGTTAAGGTTGCGTTTTGCTGTAAAGTTACCTCTTAGCCTGCTGTGATATGTGAGGTCCCCAAAAATGTGAAAGAAGCAGGAATTTGTAGTTGAAGAAAACTATAATACTTTATAGAAGCAGACCTCCTCATCCACTCACTCAGACCAAAAGTTATGAGCCAATTTATACATCAGAACATTTCAGTCCCAGTGGGTGCATGTGTTGCCTTGCCCTCTGCTGCTTGCCTTATGTTTGTCCTGTTGAGGAAGATCTATTCTAAATAGATGAGTCAGGTCTTCTGATGGCAAAGACTCTGCTCATTTCTGTGTATTTGAAGACTGAAAATTCTGATATTGATTTTAAGGTACATATTTAGGGGATGTATAGTCCTGGAAAGGAAAAAACAAAACATGCATTTATATGTAAGATAAGAATTTGGGGAAGCTCAGCAAAATTTCCTGGTCTTATAAACTCCTCAGTACACTTTTCCAAGTAATTTAAGGCAGTTGAACTAGAGCTGACACTGACCATTTCCTTTGGCTCTTCCAGAAGTACACTAGCTAAAGTCTGTATGATAGTTAAGGGTTCAGAATGAGCTCAATAGCTTTTCCTAGTCTTGTATTGGCACATGTAAGCAGAATACCCCGAACATTAAAAGTTGTTCAGGCATCTACAAAAGTGGGTACCATACAGAGCTGTAAGATCTTACTTTCTTCCTTGCTTGTTATATCAACATATATTTCTGAATGATTTCTTCTCTAAGGGGTTTGTGGCTCTATCTAGAGAAAGGCAGTGACTGGAGAGGTTTCAGATATCTGGATCATCTTTTCCCCCAGAAATCTTATTTCCAACATCAATTCAATGAGGCATAATATGGAGCTGCTCCTTGAAGGAAGGGAAAGAAGGGAAGCCTTTTTTTTTTTTGTTCTGATTGGTATTCATGTAGCTGTGTGATGGGCAAATATAGGGACTGAGTTGTTCAAAAACTAATTCTCCATTTTGATTTTATATTTTGTCATTCACATAAATAAAATTAAATAACATATATGTCTAAATTGCTAAGACATATATTGGTTACATATGTCAGGCACTTGAACTTATACAGGATTGCTTTGCTACTTAAATTTATATAAATACATATTTAAGAAGGCTATAGAAAACAATCTTTCCAGTTATGGATAGCTAATTGATGGATGTGTATTATTCCTTCTTGGGGATTAAAACATTCACAAAAAGCATACTTGATACTAAAAAATCAGCTGCTATATCACACAAATTTTTACGTGTCATTTCAGATGTCTCACTTTTATTGTATCTAAAGGATTATTGTTTTATCCCTACAGGTAAGACTTGCTGGCCTAGATTTAAGGGTGAAGATTATCCCTGTTCAACCAACGCAAAAACACTTATGTGATGATTACCTCAATCTGCCAGAAATTTTATCTGGAGCTGGTATACTCCCTAACAGCATCCTATGTTAAGCTCTGCTTGGCATTACTTGATTTTGTCTGCACTAGAAGATGTTTACCGCCACCTTCCTAATGGCTACAAATGTGAGGTACTATTTTTGTGAAATTCATTCTGCCCAAAGGATAGAGTAATTGTGTCATCTAAATGATTCTTTCAAGCAAAACATGTGAGGAAATATTCAAGTTAGCATTTTGCAATCCAGAAAATTACTAGCCTGGGCTTCACTTCCCCTCTGTTTCCACTAGCTCCGAGCCGGAAGATGTGCTTATGAAATGTCACGTACCTGCCCGCTATTCAATTTGTCCTCACAGGGGAAATATTTCCAACCTCATGGAGGTATTGTGAAACACAATTTATCAGCATGTGCAGTTTTGAAATGTTCAGTAAGTGAATAATGGGATTGTAAGGTCCTACTGTAAGATATTTTTGAACATCAAAATGGGGATTAAATTCTAGTTTTTTTTTGTCAAATAATATAGGAAAAGTATATTAGGTAAAATAATTAACAGTATAAAAATAATTAAAAACTTAAAGTAAACTCTGACAATAAATTTGTAGACTGCTGGAAGACGCTAGGTCTGTTTCAAGTCTATTTAGGCCAGTGGTACTACTCCCAGCCTTCCTGGGTATTTGCATCTTGGCTCAGAGGCATCTCACAAATGCTGGGGATGTGCTGGTTGCTGCATATGAATCAGAGGAACTGAAATTCAGTAATGAGTGAAAGCATTTAATACTACTCAACAAGTAATAAAGAGAATTCCCCTGTTGACTGCGGACCTGAGGAGGCTCAAGTGTACCATTTCTGACCTGTAAGTCCTAACATATCCGGTGGTTGTGAAACCCAAGCCAGGCATGCATGTAACCCAACAAAGTGCTAAAACTCAGCAGTACTACTATTTTTCTTCTCAAATACTTCCCAGTTCATAAGCATTGTGGGTTATAAGTATGTGGGTTTATCAGAAAGGTCTTTCTCTCTGGTAGTGTTTGTGTTGCCTCTGATATTTGCTGCCACAACTATCTGCCCCTGTACTCAACTTCACTGCAATTGGGGATGTCCCATTGGTCTGCCCAAATTGTCTGAGGACAGGAATGAGCAGTTGTTTCCAATTTGCTGATACTTTTAAGGTATGCAGCTTACCTGGAGTGCAACTTCAATGCATGAAGCATGTTTAAATCTCAAGTAGTATCATGGGTAAATAACTGTGGTTAGAGTCTAAACAATAGCACATGATTCTGAAGAATGTTTTGAGCACAGCCTCGTTATAAATACATGTCTTACCCCATGTGGCTTTTGAAGAATGATAATATGCAATTGCAGCAACAAGAAGACACTGCTTTCTTTAATAAAGGTGTTTTTTTATTATGCAAACCATATACAAAGATGAGAATCTAATTTCTGTATTATTGCTAATTAAAGTGACTTTTGAGAAGGAATGCCATGAATACCTGTGGAAAAATAAATCTGCTGTTATTATGTATTTCAAATTGGAATAGATCAGAAAGTCCCTTCACTTCTAATAATGTTTTTTCATGCATGTTGACATTTGTGAAGTCACTCTGTCTGAGGAAAAGGAATTAACAATATTTCTTCTTACAGCAAGGGCTGACACTGCCTTTAACATCAGCTTCTAATTCTGCAGAAGGATTGCAGTCAGGTTTTGCTGTTCTTTTTCCCAATATGTGGGGACTTGCAGGCAGACCCAAGGAAATCTTGGGGTTGACTTGATGTTCAGCTGACCAGCTGATGAATGTTTGTGAGTAGGGAAGCATTCCTCTATCAGGGAAGTTGAGGCCATGATATCTCAAGCATAACCAAGGTTGAGATGGCTGCTGAACGAGCATTCTTCAGACTGCAACTTCTGCATGTGTCCTTATCATTGTCATTCTCCACAGTCTGGGCTGTCACTTTACTCATTTTTTAGTAACAAGTAACCTGGCTGGTTCCCTCTCTTGTCCCAGTGAGGTTATGAAAAAGCTCACAACTGGAAGAAGCAGATCAGTCTGACAGCCCAAGAGTTCTCCTTCCTTTTTTTGCCTCACACTCTGCTGTGGAGTCCTTAAGCCACCAGAGGAGAAGGAAAGCAGGGGGATTTCCAGCTGCAATCTGCAACAATTAGGAAGCAAGAAATCCAGGGAGAATAGCAGAGAGCAAGAAAAGGATTCTTCCCATTGTTGTAGCTGATCAGATTCTGAATCAAAATACCCTCAAAGTGCAACAGACGGGTGGGCTGGGATGCTGGGGGAAGAGCTGAGGGTTTTGTGTTCCGTTATTAACAGTTTGAAGGGAGATAGAAATTGGTTTAAAACAAACAAACAAAAAAGGTACAATGTTACTACCGCTGGTGCTGCTTGCTTTCAAGTTAACAATGCAAAATAAGGGTAGCCTACGTAAAACCCTTCTCTGTGTCAGCGCTGCCCTGATCCATTTGCACTGGAAAACCCGCAGTAATGGGGACGGATGCTCGTAGTGCGCCCATCGGGCTCAGACGAGGTCGGCGTCATGTGGACGAGAATCCGACAGAAGTGCTGCGGTCTGAGCTAGAAAGCAGCCGGGATTGTTTCCTTGGCTGCCCGCACCCCCGGCTCGCTGGAACCGACAGACTTTTCTTCTCTCTGCATTTCGATGACTGTGCCAATGGGCAAGCGGGGAAAGGAATATTAATGGTACGGCCTGGGAGCGGGTCCATGCCTACCGCACACCGAGAGGAGCGCGGCCCCGTCCTCCTCCGGGGGTGCTTTCCGCCCGCAAGCCCCCTCCGCTCCCCCTCAGAGCGCTGCCCGTCGGTGTTGGGGAGGGGTGCTGAGTGAAGCCCCCAGCACGGTGACTTGCATCTTCCCCTGCCCCGGGGGCAGCGCCCGCAGCTCCGCGCTTCCACTCACCCCCTCCGCACCCGCGCAGCCACCGCGCGCGCGCACGGGCACGCGCCCCGCCCGCCGCCCCTCCC
>JAOWBP010002392.1:42320410-42374179 GCA_028571105.1 Tragopan temminckii
GACTGCCAGTGGGGAAGGATCTCTTCGGGAGATCTTCTCTTCGGGAGGTTCCTAGCGAGCCCAGGATACGGGTGAGCGCTTTATCTTTCTTTGCTCTGGTTTAACAACCTAGCCGAGCTTTTTGGCATTTATAATATCTATATTTCCATTGATTGTACAGGCATGCAAGCAGTATCCAGGAACAGAACTAATTCAGTAGATGTAAACATTCTAGGGAATGAATTATTATGGAAGTGGAATGACTGAAAAAAAAAAACCAACAACCCTCAGCCTTACTAAAAAACAAATCAGTGAAAATATTATATAATAGAATACTGGCTGAGGAACTTTTCTTTAAGGTGAAAGTCGGTGGATAAATCAGCAGTGAAGATGTGAAAAATAAATTTATTACAACTGTGCAAAATATTGTGACTGTAGAAAGTTCTGCAGAGTGCAACATGGCAAAATGTTATGCTTCACAACGCTTAACAAAAATCTACGTACTTTACTGTGAAGTTTATATGCCTATAAGGGATCTTGTTTACACTAACCATGTGTATTCTGTAATTTTTTTTCCTGGCAGAGTATCAGCACTTGCTTCTAATACTAGGAATTATGCTGATGAAACCAAGATTGTATAAATGGTATTAAGAAAGACATGAAAGAATGTGCTACGGTATTTGCAAACTCCTGTGGAGATCATTGTAATTCATTATAAATCAGATTGACAGGATTGTTTAGTTGTTCAGCCAGATTTTATAGGCTAAGACAGACAATACTTTTCTTCAATGGTACATTCATTTTAGGTTACTAAGAAACTTGTGCAGTCCAGTGGCCTTGCAGATCTCCAAGGTGTTTACTGCTTGCCACTAAGACTTCTTACCATATTGTAGAAATCTTACAGAGAGTTTGCTATCCATAATAAGGATTTATTTTTCACTTGGGTTGACTAGTGTTGGTAGACATGGAGCAAATAACTGCAGTACTAGAGTTCCAAAATTTTTATAGCACTTCTGAAATGATACCATGTTTGGAAAGGTACCTGAATTAGAATCATCAGTATTGTCTCAATAATTGAAATCTGGCACATTTTCAGGAATATGTATGTATATTAGAAATTCATCCAGGGTATGTTTGGTGGATGTTAATGGATTTTCTGTATTTTTTAGTAGTGGGTTTGATCCAAATGTAAAATGAATTTAAAATGTATAAGTATGTTGCTTACAGTGGAAAAAAAGTTGCTTTATAACAACAAATAATAAATTTCATAATAAAAAATTAGTACTATGGTTTGGGCTAAGAAATGTACTTATAAACAATATCAGGAAATTCTTTAATGCTTATTGTTGAGATGAGCATTCTTGGAGTATTCTATTTTGTTTATTCTTCATATAGGACACATACAGAAGGTTCTATTTCAAATCTTATATTTTACACCAAAATAGAGTGCTAACTGAAGAAGGAAAATGTCCTTCATGTCCTTCAGGAAGTTGGTAAGATGGACCTTACAACTATGTTGAATTTCAGGAAAAATGATAGTTAAATTTTACTTTATATCAGTCAACATCATTGTTTTAGTTGTGTTAATTTATGCTCATGCAACAGTGACCAATCTTTAAGCAAGCAGTTGGCCATAACTATTTCTTTCAAGACAAGTTTTTGGCAAAAGTATTGACATTTTATTTTCAATCAAAACAAAGTACATGGGATTAAATAGATATCAGAAGACCTTCAGCTTCCTTGCATAGAATGAATTTAGGTGTGTGTTTTTTTGTTTTATTTTTAAACCTAGTTCTTACAGCCTCTAATGGCAAATATCTATTTAATTCTATTTGCTGCATTTTAGCACCTCAGGAGTAAAAGGAGCCATGAGACATACCTCTTACTATGTGTTTATATTCTGCATAATATAACAATCTTCTACTTCATACTAAATCTGATTGTGATTTAAAATAATGTAAAAATACTATACTTATGAGTCATAATATAAAATATTATTAAAAAAAGAAGAAATCTGACTTCTTTTCACCTTAGCTTTAATAAGTAAGCTCATAACTACTAGGCCAAAGATGGTGATTTTCATCACAGTCCCAGAAATGAGTGTTGATCAGAGAATTCTTAAAATCTCCCATCTTTAGAAATGCAGAAAAATATAAATAGAATATGACCTGGTCAACCTGACCTATCTCCAGGCTCTGCCTCGGATCTTCATATGTCCTTTTTCAACTGAGTCATTCTAAGATTCTGTGACTTGTAGCAATCAATATGTTGAAAGAATGGCTGAAGCTTTCCATCTTAATTGGCAAGTGTGAAAAAACGAATTTTAGAGCATGAGTTCTGAAGACATAGCTGAATAAAAGTATATGCGTTGATGAGAGATTGAAAATGCCCATGGACAGATGAACACACACTGTTGTACAACAGTTTATAATTCATAAACCATCTACTGTGATGAGCAGTTTTGGAGCAAACAGGAAGGCTCAGGAGAAATGCAGAGTACATATATGTTTTGATTTCCCAAAATTCAGTAGAAACTGGGACTTGGCTAACAGTCTTAAAATGACTGTTCACCTGTTTTCCCACCATCACCATAATTGGATGAGGAGGTTTCAGTATGGGAAAGCATATCTCAAAGGAGAGGCGCAGCATTTCATTGGATCATTTCATATCTAATTAAATGTGACTTGAAAGGTTGACAATGGTGTAAAGGTAACCTTCTGGCTAAATAAAAAAAAGAAAGGTCCTTCTCTACCCAAAAATTTTATGGCCTTCTTTTTGTGCCAGTACAATTTTGTTGACCTTGTCTAGTGGTCTGGTTTAGGTCTATTGCTGCTGGTAGTATTCCTGATTGCATATTACTACTTCTGTTTTCCTGGAGAGCCACCATTTCATGACAACTTATAACGATAATCTTGCCAATGCACAAACTAGTTCACCCAATTTCTAGAATTAGTAGTATGTAGAGAGAGAGAGGTATTTTATCAACAAGGATCATGCAGTAGAATACTCAGATTGCCTATACGTTAAGGCTTCAGCTACTTTGTTTTTTGCAGTATCTCTGCATTAATTTTTGGTATCTCATGATAGCTCATGTTAGTGGCTACTGTGAGGTTTTAATAGTAGCTTCAAAGTCTCTAGGAACAAACAGATATGAGACAGAACATAACACTACTTTTTTAACAAGCTAGTACTAGTTTAGTACATGACAAGATGAAAAAACACTGTGAGCAAGGAACAGGGAAAAGGGCAGGATGTCAGGCTAAAAGAGATAGAGAGTGGAGAGAGAGAAAATAGTGACATTAAATATTGGCCACTTCTAAACAACTGGCAGATTAAGATAGCTGAACGATATTTTTTTTCAAATACCCATTGGAAAATTGGAAGAGGAATAAAATAATCAGTTTCACCGTTAAAGTGTACTCATGTATTTAAATTTCTGACTTAAATATTTTTCAGTTATGAGTCATCTGTCTCAAAAACAACTGTACAAGGTATTTCAGATACAGTTTTGGGCTGCTGTACAATTCAACAGCCTACTAAATTAAAGCATCAACAGAAGATTTTGAATTAATATTATCAAAAGTCTAATATATTTTAATGATAAGAATCAAAGCACTTTAATATGTCAAGATTAGTCTTTAAATACATTTTTCTGTCTGTTCTTTCAGGTTAATGCATGAATTAAATTAATTACAGGCTGAAGCAAGTTTTGTTTATCACTATCATCCTGATAATAATTTGCTTTATAATGCAGGATATGTTAGCACTAGTTTTCTGAAATTGTCTGTACGTTAGGAAAGTATGATTCTGCTAATCTTCTGAAAGTGGTTTTGCTATTTGAGAACCATTTGTATGATTACTTTGTAGCATATAACTCTTGATTTAAATTCCATAATTCCTTGCTATATGTTGAGAGCTATTTAATAATTAGAGCACTTAACTCTGCAAGTAGCATAAATCAATTTCCCTCTTACCTGAGATTATTTTACACATCAAAGGACATGAAACATTTTGGTAAAGTTGAGGAGCTACAGTCAGAGATAGGATTTATTTTCATCTGACATTAATTTGTCTGTCTGTACGTACATGTGTTGTCCTGTGCATGCATTTCTTATTGAATTAGTAGAGATCCTGCATCAAAAGTCCTAATCTGCAGTTGACTCAGGAAAAGCATGAATATGCTGTCTGCTTACTCTGTTTTTTGTAGAAACTTTGTCTCACAATCTTATAATGTTATGATAATAGAATTGATTACAATCCAAATTCAGCGCTATCATTTTGTTCAAATATATAGTTCAGTAAGAATCAGTCAAAAACGGATGGATGCTATAAAATGTACACATTCTTTATACATCTATAGTGACTTTTCTCACAGCAATGACACTGCAAATGCATTGGAAAACTCAGATTATTTTGCAGAATGTGTAACCTTTATAGGATGAAGTAACTGGGAAGTATGATCTACCACTTAGTGATGGAAAAAATACATGTCTCTAAGCTCATGTATCATGCTGGGTACTTCGATGGGTCCCATAATTTCTAACACTGATTTGACTTGAAAGAATCAATGACCAATTGATTGATCAAATCTAGGATCAACTTGGTCACTTTGGATGGAGAGGTTTCTATAGAAAATATGTTCTAACAGGAAAGTTGACTTCTACATGCACTGCTTTCTGTCAGTGTATGGGAACTGCTGAATCATGGTCTGAACCTCTGATTGACCACCTGAGGTGAGCAATGAGTCAGCCCTGGGAGCACAGGTAAAGGTAATTCACCTGTGCTTCTGGAAGGGGAGGAGCCTGGCTCCACCTCTCCTAGACCCCATTTAAGAGCTGACTACCAGTAGGGAAGGATCTCTTTTGGTGATTGCTCCTCTTGGACTCTTCTCGGCAAGCCCAGGACAAGGGTAAGCTTTCCATCTATTCTTCATTCTTCTTTGGTGTGATAACCTGTTTAGTCTAACTTTCCTGTATATTTCTTAATTATAACACCTGTATATTCATTGATTATACAGTCAGACAATTTTTCCTTGATATGTACAGAATTGCTTGCATTTGGTATCTTTCCTGTGAATGTAGTTTTCTTGATTTACCCATTTGTATTTATCATGTCTTTCATTTTAATTTTGAAAATTATATCTTCTTCATCCCTTAAATACCTGACTGGCAGAAAAAAGATATATGTTGTGACTGAAAGATTGTAGTATAATTAGGAGTACTTCATCTCCTTGTTGATCTCCATTGCTTGGCCCTAATTCTCTCATTTAAGGGAGATAATTATCTACCGGCACATTCCCCAGTTTTTCTTTTTTGCATCCATTTTCAATTGTTCTGAGATAACAGATTCTTCAGACCTCTTCTGTCAGGAGGTTGGGATCCATTTTTTGTTAACCCTTTAGTCTGAGACATTCAGCACATCAGAGAGCAAAAAGAGAGAGTTTGTGTTTGTCTTTGAGAATTTAGAGGTAGACTGAATAGAAAATTCCTGCCCTGAATACATCAGCTTAATTGTCTAGGTATTTCTTTCTGACTGACAGCATAACGTTTACTGTAGATGCCTTTTTATTCTTACTATTTGAAGTCACTGATATTTTTCCACAGTTCATAGGCTCGCTGAATGAGGAATAAAATTTCTTTGGATAAGAAGAGGCTGGGGAACAAACCTAGTCTGGAATATATAATTAAGAGAAAACAGAAGTTTCAGCCTTAGATTAAGTGGTGTGTTTTGTTTTTTAAAAAAAACACCCCAAACCTTCTGTCATCCTGAAAGCACGCTGTGGCATTTCAGTGAAGGTCCTTATCAGTGTCCACAATATTAACTGAGTAAAAAAGAATGAACTGCTAGATCTTTAAACATAAACTTGTTTATACGTTGCTGCCTTCAGTTTCTGAACAGCAGTTTTCCTCCAGGAAAAATAAATAAATAAATAAAGATGAGAGGGAGAAATATAAATGCCTGTTGTTTGAGATAAGGCAGTGAATTCATCCTGAATAATACCTTTCAGTCTGTGGGGTGTTACAAGCTATCATAGAATTCTGTGCCCTTTTTACCAGGTTATTTGTCTTCAGTTGATCAGAAGAAAAATGAATAGATAATCTCTTTTGCTACTGCATAACATAACTAAACTTAAATTAACATACTGTTTTAAGATAAAATAATAAAAAACATGTCCAAGTGTGTAAGCCTGAGCAGGTTCTGAAAGTTTCATGGACAGCCAGAGGGGCGTTCTTTTGTCACAGCAACCATAAAAGACAAATTTGAGGCTGCTTAATACAAACTCTGGGAGTATTGTGGGAGTATGTTTTAGAGGAGATTCTAGGAAATGCTGATATCTGTAGAGCAGCTTGGAGACATTCGAGTGAGTCAGCTATGGTAGTTTTGAGGCCTACAGTACACTTCTTGTAGGCGTGCATTACAAGATCTTCTAGTAAGAACATTTTTATTATTAACTAGGTAGCAAAAGAGAAACTGACAATTCTGTAACACGTTGAAGTGGGATTTAAAAAAGATTGCCCTCGTAACTTTGTTATTTTTAGTTCACTTGTGGATTATTTGTTTAATTTAACTACTAATATGAATCTCTGTTGGATCAAAGCATAAACTCATTGTTTCGAAAAAACAATGTTTAGAAAAAAGCTTGATATCCATGCTCATCCCATGAACTTTCTTGCTAAACCAATTATGTTAAGAGGAATAAAAAAAAAAGACATCTTGCATCAGCAGCCAGTCTGATTAGTGCTGTCTCTCAAAGACCGTATCTTCTTCCATTCCCTGTATATCAGCAATTACAGGGATCAAGAAAAATGTAAAGAATGTTTCTTTGTTCTCATGGAGCCTGTGTGCTTTGAGGTGTTAACATACAAATTACATTCAACTGACTTGACAAAGTCCGCACTACTATTTTTTTGAGAATGTTAGAGTAGACTAGGTAAATATTAATCTCCTGTATTTTATTGCTATTTCAGATATCTTAAAATAGGAAATAAGGTCCCTTAAAATAGGATCTGCTGATTAGGTGATAGGTTAGAGTGGTGTCTATAATTTTTGACTGCATGCTACAGTCTTCTGAAATGGTATTATAACATAGAGTCCTTTCTTCTCTTGCCCTCTGATGCTGTGCACAAAGTTTCATACACCATAGAGGATGGAAAGAGAAGGCAGTAATGGCTCCCAGTCTCCTAACAGAAGTGGTCTGAAGAATGGTATTTCAAGACAGCTAAGAATGGATAAGAAAGAAAGAGCAATATTATCTATTAAAAATGTTCAAAACTCCTGCTGTGAATAAATGCACTAAGAGTGCCTACTAATATACAGCTGCATTAAATAAAGGCAGTACCATTTTCTACCATTGATTCTTGTCATGCTTGAATGCAAAGCACGAATCTAGCAAACGAAAAAAGAACTGTAGATCTATTTTTAATGACTGTACAATTTAGTAACCATGAACTACCATACTTGGATCTGAAAGGATCTTCATTTTCAATGCTTTCTTAAGTCTGTTGATCCCATAGGAGCATGTGAATTTCATACCTTGCTCCGATAGCTGTGAGCCTTGGGAAGATGCTGATTACTGGTGACAATGAGTGCTTGCCACCAGAACAGATGACTTTTCTTCTCAGATCTTTGCCCCAATTTCTTTTATCTCCATGGTTCCAGCTCACTTTATTGTGGCTGACTACAGAGGTAGTTATTCTCCAGAGGCTTCACCTGAAGCATGCAATCATCACAGGAAGATTTTCTTAACTGACTTCGGTGAGCTGTGACATGCTACTCACTTGTTAATTACATCACTAAAAGCATGATAAACACTTGAATCAGCGTCTGTTCCAGCTTAGAAAAAATGGTGTTGTCCAAAGGGTGCGATCTTTCATGTATTGTGTGTGTTACCACAATTTTTTGTCGCTTTGTCTAGTGTGCTGCTATGAGTTCTGCAGCCATCTCACAACTTCTGCTACAGATGGGATTTGACCTCTTTCAGGGAATTATGAAAATTTACTTTTGCTGCAAGATAAGAGAAGCTGCCTCTTATAATTCATGTTTTTACTATGAAGTTGACAAGTAAACAGCATAAACCAAAGTGATTCCTGAAATCTAACCTTCAGAAAATCTATATTGAGTGACCTCATTTAGAAAAATAGTTGGGCCTGTGTACAATATGGTTTAGTGTTGATGTTTTATGTCTCATTTGAATCCTGCATAGCTTTGATTTGCAATTAACTAGCAGCTAAAATCAAGCGAGTCAGGTCAGGAGTACAGTAAAGGCATATCTTAAAAAGTCCAGATTCAGCCACTTCATGAGAGAGAGAAATTTGAGAGATGCTGCTGTTTTAAAATAATACTCAATTTTATGAGTAGATGTGATTTGGAGTACAGAAGGGGCTGGCAGTGTGAGTATGTCAAACGTGGTGATTTGGAAATGCTGTGACTTGGAATATAGCAGAGATTAAACCTGAAATCATCCTGAAAGGATTTGACAGGATGTCCACAACTTTAACTATCAAGGTCATCAAATTCAAACATTTTAAGAAGAGAAAAAAAATCTGAATATAAATTTCTAAACTATGAAATAACAAATTTGTTCTGCTTTAACTATTCTAGTATCCTTTCTAATAAGACAAACTTCTAAAAAAAAAAATTTCATAGAAATAATAACTTTATAGAAATAATAATCCCTGCTTCTGAGACAGCATAGATTCAAACTGGTCCAAATCATTACTGCTTCAGTTTGTCAAAGTGTTCCCTTCCATTTCCATGCTTGATCTTTTTGTCTTTCTTTCTCTATCTCATTCTTCACACAGTGTTGAGGTTTCATTTTATCTTTGTCATGTTCATCCAGTTGATCTAAATAATGCAGTCGTCCCATCTACTACTCAGCTTGGTTATTATATGCAGTCTCTTTGCAGCCTGGTGGAAGCTGTACTGTCTAAAGGGATACAGCTTAATGCTGATATTTCATCTTTCGTATGAATGCTGTGTACTTTTGATTTCCTGCCAAATGTCTTGTCTGTTAGCTAAGTTCTTTTTACTTTTGTACTTCAGCCTTTCAAGTAACCTATCTCAGTAAGACCACATTTACTCCAGCCAAACTTCACTGTATTTTCACTTTCATGTTTCTATTGAACTTTATTATTCAAACTAAATATGCCTCATATTTGTTTTCTCTTATAGCACATTTCTTTTTTTTTTCTTTTGGATGATGATGTAATTAAAATGGACCAAATGGAAATTTAATGTATTTTGAGGAAGTCTGGATTTATGAGAACAGATTTCCTATTACCCATATGTTTAGATTGCCCTTCCTTCACTTCTTATTCCTATTTTTAGCGTATTGTTTCTCCCTTTGTAACATAGTCAAGACTACCCAACTGTCTCAGATTTTTATACATACAAATCATTCAAGTTATAATAATGTCTTTACAATGAACGTGTAAATTGTAGGAATACTCCGTTTAAAAGATGGGGGAAAAAAATCCAGAAATATGTCTAGGTAAATAATTGCTATCTTAATCACTTGGCAATTCATACCTCTAGGACTGGAAAAATATTGCTTGAGGTGCCAAAAGACTGAAATTCAGCAATAATGGCATTTGTTTTTGCACTTCTGAGTTGCTTTGAACTGTCTCTTATGTTTAAGTACCAGCAAAATTCAAGCTAGTGGTTAATTGTCCTGATGTGATATGAACTGCACCAGCCACAGTGGCCTTCTTGTCAGGAATGCATCGCATTCTTGCTTAAACATTATTTATTTTCTACTTGATTTGGAAAATTTATCTGAATCTATGTCTCCTGCTTTCCAACTAGACGCAGGACTTTTAGTCATTCTGGGAGAGTTGCCCTTTCCACTGGGGAAGTATTAGTTTGTGTTAAGCATCTACGTATGTATCAGAGTGTGGACTGAGACCTGTTTTTTGTACTACTGGATTGTAGAGCCATTCACAGTCTTTGCCAACTCATCCCATACAGACTTATATTTGGCAGTGTCTAGTTCTCATAGATGTCATGTCTCCTTTGTGGAACGTGGGGGAAGATAGGTGTGTTGATAATCCTTGGAAATTGTTTGGACATATCCTTAATTGTCTGCAGAAAGAGCTCATAAAGCTAGTAAAGTAAGTGGGTTCTATCCAGCTAAGCATTTAATATCGCTGAACAGAGACATGCAGCAGAAGCTATTTCTTGCTCACACAGGCAAAACATCCAGGTCTGGGTGGGAAAATATTACCAGTCTCCATGCTTTCTTTTCACGGTGGCTTCTGCCCTCCTCTTGCTGTTCCTGCTCTCCTGAAACATGAGCAGTAAGATGAGCTGATAGCCTGAGATGATGAAAACCTGTGAGAGAGATAGCACCTCTTGTCAAGTGCATAATTTAAATTAGATGCATGAACTCAGGTTACTGTGTATTTGGGTCTGGCGTGACCACAAAGGTGAACTTTCTAAGATAGGACGTGTTCCCTCAGCCTTTAGGAGGAATTGTTCTGCTTTGTATAAATAATTAGATATTGAGCAGAGACTTCAATTTGTCTGCCGCATCCCATGAGTACTGCTAGGCTGTGGAATCAGTCTCTTGTTTGTTTTCCAGCTTTATCTCTGTGTCTTTTTGTCCTAGTAAATCTGTAATTTTATATAGTTTGAGGAATTCACTGGGACTTGGTTGAAAGCCAGTTCTTTAAGCTGCTTGGCAGTATCAGGATATTTTTGCCTTAAGGTGGAAATATAAGCAGCCGGGGAATTTTAGGTACTGACAGTGCTAGACTGGACATTGGGACTAAGGGAGATTCAAACAAATTTAAGTGCAGAATTTAGTCGTAATGATTTGGACCACAGGGACATTCCAATTAACTTTTATTGATTTCAGTGGAAACTTGTAGCTTAAATAACTTTGAAAAGCTTGTCCATTATGCTTAAAGAGATAAATAGGCACCTAAATCATGTCTTCAGCCCTATCCACAAGTGCCTTTTTAAAACTTGAGTAGGAAGTCAACAATGTTAAAAGTTAATACTGTAGAGGAAGTTAAAACTTTGCCTCAAATATTGTTTTAGATCTAAGTTTTTTGTTCATAGGAGAAGTTTTCATTTTGATAGGTAGAAACAGTACTATTGTAATTTATGCTGGTATCTTACAGACAGGACAAATCTGAAAAGTTACCTGACTGTGGGGATAATAGCTCGCTATATGAATTGCAGATATGCCTTCTTTTCATTCCATACTCATTTTGTGAGTAACTTTTATGTAACTGTTATAACAGTAGCTCTTAGAGGTATTATTCAGTCTTGCTGGTAAGCACTGTTAAAGATGAGATTTGAAAGAGAATATTATTTCAGGTTAAGAAATTGTCTTTCCAGTAAATCAAGGATAGAGTGAGGCTCTTGGAAGTGAGGTAGTCATATCAAGGAAAGAAGTGAAGTTGTTCCTTTTACAAAGTCTACTTCAGTTTTCAAATTGCAGCTATATTAATGTATGTCTGTGCAGCTTTGAAACTGTAATTTAACATTGGATAATGAATGGAGATGCTGAGTAGTGGAATAGAAAAAACTGCCATAGAAAGCACCCCCCCCCCCAAAAAAAAAAGAAAAAAAAAAAAAGAAAACCACCCACAAAAACAAGAACTGACAGGACAATGTTTTAAAATATCTACATTCCAGAGGAATTTGCTGCTGCTCTCATGGCTCCATGTTGCATGACCTTCTCTGACCCCCTTATTCTCTGCCAACCAAAGAGTGACTTCAGCTGTCAACAGACACACTAAAGAGCTTGTCAGATAACAACAGTTCATTGAGTTTGAGCAGAGTTCGATGAGTTAAGACTCTAGCTGTTTCACCTGTACAATTCCTGATTTGTATTATGAATGACAATTTCAAAGCCTTTGGGCAACACTGCCAACCGTGTCCTTAGAGACCGTATTACAATGTCAGAACAATGTCGATTCTAGTTAAATATTTTTAATAGCAAAATAATTTAAGTGATATCAACCTTTTGACAGCATTTCCACAAAAACTCAGAAATCCTCAGTTAAGGTTTCCACAGCACTCCAACTTGACCTCATTTTTTTTTGTTGTTGACGTAATTAAAGAACAGTGTTTCATTTCACATGCTGTAGCAGCCCTTCAATTACAGTCTTGCAGTGCTCTCCTGGGTACTACTTATTCTAAATTTAAAATAATCTTTTAAAGAGAAAGAGAAATGGTTTCATGCTATGCATTAGAACTGCATATGCATAATAATATACATATTATAAAAGATGAGTCCCACCAAGAAGTACTTTTGATAATTTTTGATTACCACAAACAGTTTGGCTTTTATTTTAGCTGTCCAAACCTTGGACTTAAGGTTTTAGTTCTACTGACTAAAAGCCTGAATACATAAAAAATAAAAATAAAAAAATCCAGCTTAATTTACTAGCCTGCTTTCCTGTGAAGATAACCTCTACGTGTTAATAGATAATGCAATTTCTTGCAAAGGAATACTGGGACCTTGCTGATGATTCAGCCTGAAGGCTTCAAGATGAACACACTCTTTTTTTTTTTTTTTTTTATTTTAAACATACCTAGATCCAGCCAAACATATTTTGATCCTACTCTTTGTGAAGATTATTTTGATGTCTAAGAGATGATGAATGAGAAAAGCACAGATTATTCTCAAATGTGAGAAATATTTAGAAAATTTGTTTTAAGAAAAATAATTCTATCCTTAGAGTTCTTCAGGAATGGGAGATGTCTGAGGTCTATCTAATCCTAAATATCTAGGTATCCCACATTACACTGTTTATCTCTTCTGTGATGAAAGCAAGCTGAGAGGGAACACTGGAAAGAAAGTAGAAAAGTTTTGAAAATTGCCTGGTAAGTGGTGCTCCAAAGGAACTAATTCAAAACAGATTTGCCTCTGAGGAAACTTCTAATTTTTAGAAATCAGTAAATGCTGATGAGGAATCTTTTCATATGACTTTTCTGACCATCTCCACTACTCAACCTGTGATTGATTTACACTTCAACCATGGCAAATTTGGTGCCAAGTGGTCTACTTCAGTTGATCTAGCTCATCTGCTGAGTAACAAATCATTCCATGAGAAAGGGTATCCCAACAGATGAAGAGCTGGCAAAGTGGAGTGGACAAAGGTACTGATACCAACTCCAGCTAAGCTCTGAACTCCTCTTATAATTTTTGACAAGTCAATGATGTTAGTGTTTTCCAGTGTGGATATTTAATGTGGAACAACTGACTTCAGGTTTGGCAAAATCCTCTACGTCATATTTACACATTGCTTAATCTTTCTGCTTCAGTTTCCAAAGTATATAGAAAATGCATAGAATAGAATTACTGTCTTCAGAGTGAGGTTATGATTATTAAATATTTATAAAATACTAAATGCCATTCGAACACACAATAAATCTACTAGCTAAATGAAGACAAGGATCTATAAATCTGTAGTTTGGTGTATTTAATACCTTTCTTATTCTTTCATTTTTTTCAATATTGGTAGCGTGACAGATCATGTAAGTAAAGAGAATCAGCCGAAACCAGTTCTTGAGAACCATCTGAAACAGCTTGCTTATTTTTGGCTTTTATCTTCTGAGAAACTGACCTAAACTGAGCTATATTTCTCTTCCAACAGTTACAACTGCTAAGGTAAAAACATCACTACTATAGCCAAGCTGTATTTTCTGAATTTCAGAGCACTCCGTGTGATGAAAGTATCTATATGTCTTATTCTGTGCTTGATAGTTTTTTCCTTAATGGAAAAATCAAATGTGAGAACTCTATTCTTACCTATTCCTGTTCCTTGTTCTTTGTTTAGCCTTCAAAGGAAACAATTCAGAATAACTTAAGAGATCACAAGTATGAATGAATTATCCACCCCTTCTTCCAAAAACAAAATGTTTGTCTTCAAAAACTGGGCTGTTTTTCAAAAGCACTAAGGTTCCATTGATTTACAAGCTCTTGAAAATCAAGCTTTTACTGAGGTGTTAGCATATCGATTAAAGGAAATTTTTTTGTGAATAGACCTTGTCTTTAATTTTTCTCACAAAAATAGACTTGTTCACAAATGCATGTTGCACTGAACAGTTGTTAGCTTAGTACATTCCTTTGACTTTTGCAGAAATAATTTTGATCCAGAACTGTTTGATCTCCAGGGACTGTGATGACTTTAATTGTTCTTAACAGAATATGAATTATAAAAGGCCTGTAGCTGTGTTGCCTGCTGGATGAATTCTGAACCAAAAGTCCTTCTGAAACTGTGCTTTCTTTCTGGGAACAAAATGGTATGTTTTAGTACAGACTTTAATTTTTTTTCGAAGTGAAAACTGGAATATCTGTTGCAAAAAAGATTCACTTTTTTTTCTTAATAGATAATGATTATGAAACACTGAGTTTGTGTTTGTAATTCAAATGAATCTTTATTGTAACAGTAAGAAAACTAACAATGAAGAAACCAAGGCTCAGACTGCTAATATTAACAGATCGTAAATGGAGTTATTCATTAATTGTTATACTTCTGCTTATTCCATCTTTAAGAAACAGTTTCCTTGTATGTGGAAGATATGAATAGAAACATGAAATATGCAGAATCTGAAGAGAAAAAAGGAGGAAGAAATAAAAATCAGCCAGTTCCTCTTTTCTGTTTTTCAGTCCTTTTTTTTCTTTTCTTTCTTTTCTTATGCTCTCCTTTGTTTTCTGTCTTCCCACCTGTTCTAAATTTTCACCTTCTCTTGCCCCCAACAAAAGGTGGCCTGGTGGAATACCTGCAGTTAGGATAAATACTCACTTTGGGAGAGAACAGTTGGTTGCACCAGAACTTACTGCTGTCACCACTACCTGGAGTTATGGTGACTTAAGGCAGTTATTGGGAACAGAAAAAAAAAACATGGCTATGATTAATTTGCATTAATTCTAATTTCTGAGGCTATCATGGATGAATTTGCCCCAGTTCTTTTTATATGCATTGAAGTGCTTATCTTAATTATGATAACCTAAAATGAAGTTCTTATAGCTAAGAATCTCTGGATAATGTCTCCTCTTTCCCCCATCTGTTTCTTCTCCACTCCCCCAGTCATATATGTCCTTGAATCCAAGGATAATTAGGATCCGTGATTTGAAGTGGTTAATGCATACCAACAAAAGGAATCTACAGGCTGTTGTAATAGCAATTCAACAACTGCAGTCAATTTATTTGTCCTTACTCTGTCTTCCTTGCTCATTTCTAATGGGAGGATTGATCAGAAGTATTTAGAAGCAATGTATGTAATGTGTGAGAATATGGAATGTTGGTGTTTTTTTTTAATTGAAATTCAAAATGCAGGGCCGACATGAAGATTTTATGTCCTTTAATTTACCGTATACCAATTGTAAAGACAAATAATGTGCCAGATGCAAACAACAACATCTTGCATTAGAGCAGAATTACAAGAGGACAGTGCTTCCAGCCATAACTCTTTTGGGATGGAAGGGAGGCAGATTCAGATTTGCCAAGTGCATTTAAAGCCTTTGGTAAAGTTCCTTACTATTTTATCTGTGTAATTGAAATTAGTCATGGTTACTGCTGGGATACTTGATCGTTGTGATATATTTGTAACATAAGTGTTTTATGTGGAACCATAATTAGGATTGTGTGTTGTCATTACAGTACAGGCCAAATTTCGCAGCTAGTGTCTGCAGCACTGGTTTACCCCCTGAAGAGTAGTTTATCTTGTCATTTTTCCATTTTGTGTCAGCCTGTGCCAAGTAACCATTTGGAGAGAATGATCCTTTTTCTGGAGTGTGTCCCACAAGCATCATATGGTCACTAGTCTTCTGAACTATACCTGTGGTTTTGGTATTATATTTCAAATGTTTTCCTTATCCTTGTTGAATATTAAAAACAGTGCATACCCAGCACTTCCTGTTGTCCATTGACTTAAAATTAGTTTTTAAGCTTTTTGGAGTAGAAATCCACTCAGCTTGCGTATGGATGCCACGTATAGGATTACTGAGGTCTCTGTCACGCAAATAAGCATCTCGCAGGTGTGCAGGAGAAGTACACATTTTGAACTTTCAGAGTGTGTGAATCACACATACTAAGAGTCAGCCTTTATTTATATGCTTGAAAAGAAGAAGAGATACTGCAAGATAAGTTATTTTGGGAAGGAAAGGATTCATTAAGTTATGTATTCTAATAAGTGTGTTTCTAGTTGGGTTGATGAAGTTTCTCTAAAAGTGAGAAAGTAGGAACGTTTCTTCTCCATGCTCCAGAAGCATCACTGCATCACACCCATCTCTGCACTGGCAGTGACTATGTCCCTTTGACTATACACTGCTGTTTGTGCACACAGCAGTCTTGCCTTTGCCTTGGTGGCTGGTAGAACCTCTCCAGTCTTCGGTGAGTACTGCTGACTTCTTCCCTTCTTTCAATAGAGGGCACTGATTATTGTACAATTACATGTAAAATCTCTTTATGGCATATATTTGTCAAAAGGTAGTATTTTACAATATAGAAACTAATAACTATCCATATATAATGGTGCTTAAATAAAGAAATATTATAATAGCAAGATCACCCAGATAGCAGGCAGCTACATTTTTTTTTTTAGGAGTGGCAAATTCTCATTTGAGTCAAAGTGCAAATGAATTCAAATATTCCTTATCCAACTAGTAACTGGCTTTAAGGTAGAGAATTGCTTGTGTTGACCCTCTTGAATACAGACAGTAGCTGGCAATGGCTGTGAGAAATTTCCTGCAAGTGTGTGCCGTCCTGCTGTCCCTCTTAGTGAATACCATTCAGTTTTGAGTCTAATTGAAAACTGTAGACAGAAAGCTCAGCGATTATTTTTCCCTGCAGCACAATATTTAATATTCTGATTTCATGGCTGTCTGGCTCCAATGATTGGGAAGCACTTTTATTTATTTATTTATAGTATTTAGAGCATCATAACAATTTCTCAGGAGCATAATGTATCAAGGGACATAATAATTATGTTAAAACCTAACAGTTAAACATGTACCCAATTAAAATGTAGGACACTGCTGAGTTTTACCCTTCGGCTTTGAAAAGACAATTCAGGATGAAGAAAACAACTTTGAATCAGAAAGACTTCAATATGAATGATATCCAACAAGAGAGATAATACCTCTGCAACAAAAGTGTTTTGTGTTTAGAACTGTACTACCTTGTTAAGTCCAAGACAGTGTAGTTACTTTTGCTGTTAGAAAAATGGGAAATGTGTGTGGTTTCTGATAGTTATATAGTAATTTAATTGAAATATACTGCTCAGGTGGATGAACTCTTTTCTGATAACCTCTTTGTAACTGTAGTATAATTTCATGGGGTAGAGACCCCAGTGTTTTCCCCAAGATAGTGTCTAAAAGAAGAAAGCAAGGACAGAAACTTTCTCAAAATGTCTGAAAACTTTGTATAGAGAGTTTGAATTACTATAGATTAAAAGTGATTGAATTGTTTTTTTTCTTTTTATATCAGATAGTATTACTGAAGTCTTCACCAACATATATGTCACCAGTTTTGGACCTGTTTCAGACACAGACATGGTGAGTTTCTGAATCTTTTGTGTCCATGGTAAAAGTAAATATACTATAAAATTGCTTTCAAACTTATATTTGACTTTCACTAATTGTGGGCAAAATGGGAATAATTTTTCTGAATCCAGGAAGTGCCAGATTCCAGTTGTTCCAAAGTTGAAACTTGGTTTATAGACTTTATATGATACATTGTTATTTAACTATTTAGCTTTGGATCAATGAATTTTCCAATTGGCTGTACTTTGGTTCATGTTCTGGAACAGTCTTGATGCAGTTGAAGTAAATTCCTCTTGGATGAAACTAAACTGCACGCTTACTGCGTGACCCGACTGAAGTTATTCTGTAATAAGTTTTCTTGAAATATAGCTGGAAAGTTGGCTCATCAACTCCAGCTTTACAGACCTGATCTGCAACATTAGTGCAATTTAGTAACCTAGCAATGTGGAAAAAAAAATCAACTAAAACAGTGGAATTCATATAAATTTAGTTACCAGTGTTTACAAGGTGAACCTTGTAAATCCAGAATGTAAGCAGAAATTTTTGTGATGATAATACATGAGAAGATGTTTCAGGAAAGCAAGTTTATGTGGTCTGGTATTCTCAAGAGCCTCAAACGAAGTGTGTATTTTTGTTGAGTATTTAGGCTTTTCATAGTCGCTTAGGTCTACTAGCGTCAGCAGGGCCAATGCAATGAAGTTTATGACATTATAAAGGAACAAACTGTCAAAATATTTCTCTGGATCAAAATTTCTCATGAAAACAGAAATAGAGAAAAAGCTCTGAGGCAAGGGGTCTGTTGTAACTCACTGCAAATCATACATAGATTAGGGAGACTGTGTTGGACTAGTGAGGAGGATCTTCATGGATATAACACCTCTCATAGGAAAGAAGGGAGGGACAGCATAATCAGAAAGCTCACTTATCTGCTCTTGCCTTTCTTGTTGATAGGTAAGTAAGAGCAGTTTAATATCTACTACTAAAAGTTTCAGGGTTAGTTTAACTTGTTAAGTAGATAATTACTAAACCATTTTCAAATGTATGGGCAGTCAAGTTTTGAAATAATAACTTCCAAACTATTACATACTCTGTCAGATGTGAAGGTAATGTTGGTACAGTGATTACTCTATCATTTAGATATTGCTTTACAGAATTGATAATGTTAATTACTATAGAGAATGTTTATAGATGTTTTCTTCTGTAAATGTTCGGAATGCTATTTTAATTTTTAAGGGTTGCTCCTAAATTGTTCAATGGAAAAATAAGTATATAAGGATTTCATTCAAATTATCTGTAGTTTTCCAGTCCATAAAGTAGTTAAGTCCAGACAAATTTGACCTGACTGTTTTTAGACTAGCTAATGTTGTGGTTGTTAAATTCAGGAGGTAAAACCTGAAGCTGAGATTATTCTGCAAATGTGTTTAGAGTTTTTTTTTTTTAAAAAAAAAAAAAGGAAGAAAAGATCCTCATCATGGATTAACGTGTTGTCTAAAGGGAAAAAATTATGCTACGTTCTGTTCTCCCCAAGCTACTCAGCTACCAAATCTGTTGAGTCTTGGCCAGGGCTCTTTTGCAAACTGTACTTCAAATGAGCTGCTACAACTAAAATATGGTTGTACCCATACTAACTATATTAGAAAATTGCTATTGTATATTAATTACACTATGTAATGTTGAAGAAAATGTCAATATACATCAGGAATTTTCAACTTCATTTTGAGGACTAAAGGGAATTAAGGAAGGCAAAGAAATTAAGCAAGTTTAATTTTCACTATTCTGTCTTTTTGAGCTGTTATTTCTCTGAAATGTTTCAGTATTATGATGCTATGTCTTATAGGCTTCCAACGAGATCAGTGATACAAATTTACTTTGACGTTAGCCTGAGAGAAGAGAAGTTGCATTATTTGAAAACAAACAAAAAATAAAAATGAACATATAAAAAATGAATCTTCTCTGAGTTTTCTAAGAAGAGTTATAAGGTTAAATTATGATTGAAGTGGCTAATTAAAACATCTGAAATTAAATTAAAATCTTCCATTTTTGAAAATTCCAAACTGAAGGATAATTTTGGCTGGCTTATGGTTTTCAGGATGACAAAACGTTAATGATTTAATTTAAGCAATTAAAACTAATAGTTTCTGTTTTTTCCCCAAAATTAGTAAATAATTTTAGACCCAATCTGGTAGATTGGCATAGTTTTATAGTTATGGTTTTAGCACTGCAATGATATTACTTCTACATCCTTTTCTTAGAATTACTTTCCTTCCAGACTCACCTCAAATTTTAGCTTCTAAAATTTCCAATGTAGCCATACAAGTGCTGATCTCTTCGAACAAAACATAAATAGTGAATGAAAAATATTTTTGCTCCCCAAACCATACTTGCTGTAAAACAGCATACAGCCACTGAGAGCCTATATATGAGGTCTGCAGAACGTTGTGTAAGCTTTTGTAAAGTACTGCCTCATGGCAGCCTTTCTAACTGTCACTGGGAAGTGTCTTTCCTACTTCCATATGGTACACAGTTAGTAGATGACAGGATCTAAGTCACTTTTGTCTGAGTATTAAAATTAATAGGCTTTCTTACAGTATTATGTCTCAATTTTTAACCTCAGCTTTTGGTTGTATTAGGAAAGCTTTATTTATTGCAGTTACGTCTGTATTTTTCACTTTTTCATAGCATCATAGAATATCCTAAGTTGGAAGGGACCCACAAGGATCATTAAGTGTATTTCTACACAATATTTTTTTTTCCTAAATGTCTTGCTGATAGACATCTAGTTTTTCACTTTAGAATTTTTGTTCAGTTTTCACTCCACTCACAGAGATGGTTCTATTCAATATGCAATGTAGTGTTGTCAGCTTGCAATTAAACTTTCAGTGAATGTTTTTTGCTTTCCAAATATAGTCAGCACATAAATTTTAATGAAGGCTGAAGATCAAAGCCAGAAATGACCAGGTTTGTTATAGCGTCTCTCACTATTATTGAGGACAGTACTTCAGAGAAGCAGTTGAACTTCAGACCACCTTTTTCTGTTTTTCAGATTTCCTTATTCTGTTTTGTTTTTCAGATGTTTTTTTCTATAGAACTTGAAGTTTTAGCTGTTTCTAAGTGAAATATTTTCCCAAAGGTTAAAAAAAATACAGCAATCATTTTTACTGTAGGTATTATTTTAGTTCAGTATCAGAAGAAAAAAAAAAAGACTAGAAGAAAAGCCAAAACAGGAAATACCTTTTGGTTTTCTGTGCTATCAAGAGCCTCTAAGTTGTCTTTTAATTAGTCAGTAAATGGATTGCTCTATTCCTTTTTATTATAGACTAAGACTGTGGCCTTTGCAAGTTAAAGCCATAGGTAATTTTGAGGAGGATACCTCACATGATGGCTTGCATAATTTCTATCCTTTTTTTTCCTGTTGGGAAAGACTGTTTTGTTGTGCAGTATTCTGTCGAGTAGATCAGTACTGGAGATTTATTTGTCTGAGACTGTACCCAACCACTGATATTAGTTCCTAGTGTAACTCCAGTTTGAATTCCTGCCCCTGGCACCAGGCATCCATTGTGTTTCAGGGTTGCCCTTTCTCCATGTCTGAACAACAAAAATAGAGTAATATGGAATCTTTGTATTTTCAGTACGGTGAATAATAAGTTGCAGACTTTAAGTTATCTCAATTTGTATCTTTCCCATTAACCTCTTATCCCTCCACAGTGCTTATACTATACTCAGAGCTTGTTCTGTATCAGGTCTATGGAAACTGAGAGCAAGCCATTCAGAGAAGCACGTCTTCATAAATGGATTCAAATAGGAAGACATTATCTTCCCTCAACATTACGATTTAAACTGGTTAAAAGTATTTTTTTTTTACAGAATTTCTAGTACTTTGTTTAGTTTAAATGCTTAGACAAAAGTTACTGAAGTTGGCAGAAGGAGCAGAAATAAAAGGTGTGAAATGAGTTCTTCAAATTGAGTAAGATCATGCTACAATTCCCTAGAAATGACATTTTTTATTTATAGTATTAAAAGTTGTATACGTCTGACAGACATTATTTATATATTTAAAAATGAATATAGATATTCTTGAAATGCAGTGTCAGTTAGGACATCACTTATGTTTTTAACAGGGCTGTTACCAGTTAAAAAGATGAAAAAAGAAAAAAAAAAAAACCTATCAAAAAACCATGCAGTTTCAAATACTGCATAGTGCAGCATTTACCACAAAGAGATATATAGGTGAAACAGGAAAGGGTTACAAAACCTTTATGTATCTTTTGGTAAGAGTTGATATTTATATTGATTAGATTAAAAATATTTCTAGAGTTTTTTTTGTTTTTTTTTTTTTTTTTTTTTTTGCATGGTAATCATTATAGGGGTATTCATGAGTGTAAGTAGAACAGAATAGGGATCAGTCAATATAGCACCAGGATGCAAAATTTTGTTTTTTGTAATTGTAGTGTAAATGGACAGGGACAAGTTAATTTCATTTCACTGCCTAGATTTCTCTTCCTACTTGCAACTTTCTTTACAAAACGCATTGAGATCTATAGAAAGAAAAATGAGATTTTATTGCTGTTGTGATGAATGGAAGGAGATGATGTCTGTGATGATTTCCACCAAACAGTGGATAACTCTCTTTTTCCATCTTCTCAGAACAACACGTTTTCTGTCAAATAATGTTTTCCAGCATGGATAAGAAGGAAAATTGCCAGCAGAGAGAGCAAAATTACCTGTAGATAAATTAGGATTTATAACTGGGACCTTCCAAGGCCACAGAACATGTTTTCTCCTTTTTGTTCTGCTTTCTAAGCTGTGGCTATGCATCAGATGTGCTTTCTTGAAATGTTGCTGTTTTGATTTAGTGGCATTTCATGTCTGCTTTTTTCTTTTATATCTTGAGTAATTTTTTTTATATATGATGGAAGACAGTGAAGAAGTGTAACCTTTGAAATTCTTTATTGTAGACATTATAAAAATTTAAGATTTATATTCTAAACATTTATGTGCAGGGGCTATTTTTCAAAGGGTCTTGTAGGACTTATCACTCAATTCTCTTGAATTTTAGTGGAATTTCAAAGCTTTACTCCCTCGGGCTCTTCTTTCCTATTCTGTATACCTCCAACATCAATCTTTGCATGCATAGCAATGATTTATTGGTAAAGCCTCTCAGACAGATATGATAAGGAAGATTTTAGGGCAATTTTTTTTTTACTTGAAGTAAGTGATATTTCTAGCCAGATTCCATATATTGTTCCATATACTGTTGCTTCAAGTATGCAGTTTCTGCTGCTCCCTATCCTCCAAGATTTCAGATGATTAGTAACTTTCCTTGATATACAACTGAACTGTTAGATTACTTGAAATCTGTAAATGGAATTTTAGGTCACAGGATAGTTAGTAAATAAAACAACAAATTAGCAAATAGTACAGGACAATTAAATGTGGTGTATAGTGGAGAAGTAGGGAAACTATTTGTCATGAAGTAGTGCCTGTTTATGTGTATGTTTACTAGAATACTACTGCAGATAACAACTGCCATTTATGTTAATCCAAATAAATTAATTTTTGGTGTATTTTAGTGTTAGGTTTAATATCTGAGTAAAAATAATTTGAATTAGAAAAATGCAAAATTGTATTATAGTAATGTAAGACCTCTTGATATAGATATAAGTTGTGTTTGTGAGTTTTGTCAGGTGACTTTACAGGCATCCCATTAGGTCATTCTAAAAGGATCTTTCCATGAATCTAATAGAGTTTTTTAGCTACAACTACTTTCTCTCTTTCCCTTGCTATGATCTTTCAGATCGCTGAATTTTCTTTCCTTTATTCCACGTGCTTTTCTTAGCTTCTCTCTCTGTCTTGGAAAAGGTTCTTGTAGTTCCTGGGCTCGCAGAGAAAAAGAAGATGAGAAAAGCTTTTGCTGCTTGCTCTCTCCTCAGCACTTCTTTGCAAAACAATATGATTGATTGAGGAAACAATTTAAGCTTTGTTAATCAGCACACAGGGGAGACAGAAAAAGGTGGTATGAACTTGATAAGTTCCTTGAAAACACTTCTACATTGAAATAACTTGAATATTTGATATTGATGGAAATTTGTCAGAACTTGTGACTCATTGCAGTGGTACAGGCTGTTGGAATAGAATCGTGTTTTGAAAATGTGTCCATTTTGCACTTGTCCAATAAAATTGTTCCAAAGTGACTTTTGCTAGTACTCAGAATACAGTTTAATTTCAACAGAACTTATGATCTTTGAATTCCAGTGTATATGCTGTGCTGACATTAACAAAAAAAAAGCCATTTACAGTTCCAATTTAAAGTTTGTGAACGTATATCATCAGTGTGGTGTCTTTTGTTTTTCTTTTTTGTTTAGAAGAGCAAGAAAAAACAGCAAATGGAATATCTAACTGCAGTCATCTGATCCAGGTCATCAGCCTGTTCTGCTTGCATCCTTTTCTCTTTCCTTCTCAAGATTAGGCACTAGAGTTCAGCAGACACAGTGTAGGCCACCTGTAATTCATTTGCTCCTTATCTGTGTACTTCTGCTATTAAAATGTATACACTTACAGACCTTGCTTCTCTTTTTTGGAACACTCTTCTTTATATCAATCTACCAGCATATATTGTGCCATATATTAATAACCTTGTTTTTCTTCCTTTCAGCTTTGGGTATTTTCCATGCTCTTAAAATGCTCGATCACCCTCCTAGAGGTGCATCTGCTGCATGAACATCATATCCTCCTATTTTTTATTTCTTATTTCAAATTAACTTCATTGATATTACCTTTGTCATGTGTGCTATATGTTTCAAGTGCAGAAGTCTAAGTACTGAAAAGGTTTAACACAGACATACAATTTTGTGTGATGGTTATTCTGCCCTGACAAAATTTTGCCAAAGGAATTTTACAACCAGTGTTTCTCTGATTTGTTTCTCAAATGCAGATTACTTTTTTGTAGTAATAAAAATCATATCTTTATTCCACTATAGGAATACACTATAGATGTCTTCTTCCGTCAGAGATGGAAGGATGAGCGGTTAAAGTTTAAGGGCCCAATGAATATTCTTCGATTGAACAATTTAATGGCCAGCAAAATCTGGACTCCAGATACATTTTTTCACAATGGGAAGAAGTCAGTTGCTCATAACATGACAATGCCTAACAAGCTTCTACGAATCCAAGATGATGGAACTCTTTTGTACACTATGAGGTATGTATTTTTATTTTTTCTCTGCCCATGCTATTTCTTGACACATTTTTTCCAGTTATCAATTATGTAAGGTTCCTGGAAGACTCTTATTTTTTTGTAACCCAACAGAAAAAAACACCAAGAGAATTTATTTTCCGATTCTGTTACAAATCTATTCAAATAGATCAGTTTTTCTGTGTATTCCTCAGTTCTCATGAGCACGTTACATATTAAAAGATACAAATAGTCTGCATAAAACACTTTAAAGCCTATAGATGGGAATTGTTTTAGTACTACTTAGGATACTCAAGAGTTTACGCTCTCAGAACAATTAAACTTGCATATAACTTCTGTCGGTTGCAGCAAACAACAATTGACCACTTGAATCATTAGGCAGATTTATTACTGAGATCACTGGAAACAAGACAATAAATCATAAAATCACAGAATGTCTTAGGTAGGAAGGAACTTGAAGGGTCACCTTGTTCCAGCCCTCCTGCTATGGGTTGTGTTACCAAACACTGTATCAGGCTGCCCCAAATCTACATCCAACCTGGCCTTGAAAACTTCCAGGGAGGGGACATTTAACACCTCTGAGCAGCCTGCGCGGGTGCCTCATCACTCTCTGAGTAAAGAATTTCTTCCTAACCTGCATCCTAAATCTCCCCACTTTTAGTTTAAGTCTCCTTCTTGTTCTTGTAAAGTTCTTCGTTGTCCTATCGCTATCAGACCACAGAAAGAGTTGATACTCTTCCTTCTAATAAAATCTCTTCAGGTACTGGAAGGCCACAATGAGGTCAAGCTGAAGCAAAAAGGCTTCATAAAACAGGCTAAACTGGCCAGGTGGTCTTTAGCAGATCCTGACCACCAGACATCCTTAATTGGTCTTGTCCTGAATTTTAACCCACAAGCTCTCAACCTAATCATGGCTCTTTTTCAGAGACGTATCTTTGGAATCTACCCACTCCTTAACACAGAAAACAGCTCCTCAACCCCAGCTGCACCACCTAGGTCTTCTAAAATATTGCAACCCATTTTTTAAATAATTTTTTAATTGTAACTTGACACATTGCAACTGATATTATCTATTCTATTGTATCTTTTAGTGTATTTTAAAACTCATAATTGAAGCCCATAATTATAGTATTCCAGTTGTGAGATTCATCCTGCCAGGTTTCTGTGGTATATCAATTAGGTCATACTTTTCTAACTGCTCCATGGTTTCCAATTCTTTCTGCTTATGTCCCATGCTTGTACACTGGTGCAGAGGTATTCTGGCTGGATTATTAGCCTCATTATCCTCATGGATGAGCCCTACCAAATTCCTGTGGGGAAAAATCTGATGATTTCCAGTTGCTTCCTAAAGTGACGTTTAAAAATAAATAAATAAAAAGTGAATTTGTCTCTTCCCTATCGCTCAGCAGTATGTCCTTAAATTCTTCCTAACAAGAACTATGCAGAAAATATACCTTATGCTTTAATAACTATTTTTTAATATCTAATGACAGGATTTTATTTCAAGTTTTCATTTTTGCTTCTGGAAATGACTAGCACTTGGCTGGTAGAATATATTAAATTTGGTCAGAAAAGTAATTTGTAAATGTTATAAAGGGCATGTATGTATAGGCATTACCAACAAGCCCGTGTCGTACTGAATGTTGAAGGATAGGCTGCTAATCATATCGTGTGATATTCATAAAAGTGTGCAGGAAATAAACTGAGATCTCCATTTATACAATTGATCTCAAATATTTCTAATTGTTTCTCTATAAAATGACTAAAATTCTCTTCCTTCAGATTATACTCTAGTTACATTCTATAAAAATAAACAACAGTGTTTGAAACTGTTCTTCTATTTAATAACAAGAAAGTAGATCAAGCCAAATAGAATCACTGAACATTTTCTATTTGTTTTAAGTTCATGATTTCTAATTATGTTTCTTCTGAAACAGTGAGTTACATGTGTAAGCTGCTTCTCTTACATAGATCTTAAGCAGCCATTTTTATCTGTGTCTGCTTAAAATGACAGTGTGATTTTAAAGTAATGAACTCGTGAAGCACTCTCCTGTGCCTTTTGCTGACTCTTTTCTATCTCTTCCTCCTGACTTCAGAAGCTTTTTCCTGGGGAGTGAGAAATTTGGATATTTGGGGATGAAAAACTGGAAAATCTGATTGGGAATACAATGACTGTGAAACCACTGGGAGTGCAGAAAAATGTAGTTGTTATTTGAGGATGGGTGAACAGCAACATAAAGCGCAGGAAAAAATTCAACCCAAAGGGAATCTACAAGATAGGAAGGAGAAGCAGAGCTTTAATTAATTCACTGAGTTAAAAATAGTGGGAAATAAAAATGTCAAAACTTGTTCAAACTGTTTGAAATTAGATTTTACTGTATTAATCCACATATTTAATACTGCAATATTACTAGGAACTTTTCACCAGATGAGCAAAGGTAACATCTTGTAACACCAGATGAGCATTCCTAACATGTTGTCATGCCTATAAACAAACAAAAATGCTATTTACAAGTAACAGAGGATGAATAGCAGCAGTTTTTTTTAAAAGAATGCGCTTTTTTCCCCCTACAATTTCACATTCAGACTCTTAAAAAGAATAAAAAACCATGGAACAGACTCTTTTGCTAAGTCAACTGCATTTTATGTGCTTTTCTAATGAGATTTTCAGAGCCATGTAATCACATATGTACCTCAGAATATTATGAGAAGAAAATGACAGTTCTTAAAAACCTTCAGTTACATAATTTATATTTTCATTTAAACGGACAGTCCTCATACTTTTGAGGTTGGCTGTTTTAATTTTTTGATGTAGTATGTCAGTGCTTTCCAAAGGAACACATAAAAGGGAGGAAGCAAGAGCTGATCTAAATTTTAATTAGCTTAATATAACATTTCAGTTTCATCTCCTAAATACATATGAACTGTTCATTTTTGTGGAATTGATTTTCTTGTCCTGTTAACTGACTTAAATGCATAGTGGTCTTTTTGCCTTTTAGGCTTACAGTCCAAGCCGAATGTCCAATGCACTTGGAAGATTTCCCTATGGATGCTCATTCATGCCCGCTGAAATTTGGCAGCTGTAAGTGTATAACCAGAAGTATGGTCTTGAGTTAGTGAAATCCTAACATTACTCAACCTTCATTTTATTTCAGAAAAAGTTGTTACAAGGGAGGTTTAAAACAAAAGTTTGTGCTTTTTTTTTTTAAAAAAAAAAAAACCTGTAACGACACTTTGCAATTGATTTTGTCTATTCTATTGTATCTTTTAGGGTATTTTAAAACTTTCTTGACACAATTTAACAGTAAATACTGTGCACCTAATTCAGCACTGACTGGTCTGCTTTTATTCCAGAATACTAAACATACTGATGAATACAAACCTAGGTGCCTGTAGACTGTGTAGAATGTACATATTGTATTAATGAAGAGCAAGTAAAGACTTTGAAGAATGTCTTTATTGAAACCTTTTCTTCCTCTTTATTTTTAATCATGTTTTTTTTCATTGTTTAGTTAAGGCAAAAACATATGGCTGCTTGTGATTTAAAAAAAAAAAAAAATCATTCATTATCATATTGGCTAATTAGATAGGTGGACTTTGATCTCAATATTATTTTAACAGCAGTATAAATTCATTCACCTGTATAGCAGTCCTCCTTCTTTGTGAATTAGGATTGCATTATATGTATTTCCTGGATTTTTTTTATTGCAATTTTTTTTTCTGCAGTCTATGTTCTGTTTCAGACCCAGGAAATGACATCCTTTTTTCAAAGAAACTATATAATACCAATAGATTCTGGCTCTTTTAATTTTTATTGTTGCCACCGCAGGTTGTAAAGCAGGTGATAGGTCACTGCTAAGAAGATATTCACAAGATGAATGCTGTCAGAGCACTGTGCACATACTTTCCATAACACTGGTGTGTACAATTTCCCTGGATTTTGGTAGGGGGAAAAAAAAAGCAAATTTAATCAAGTCTATGTTTCTCATTATGCTGCCACACTAAAGGGAGGCCTTAACTGTTGAGATAAAAGATGGTTAACAATAGTTTTGCCATGGAGCCTTTTTTCTGCTAAATATTTTATTACGTTTATAGTACATAATACGACTTAAGTAAATAACACTAGAAATGTTGGCCAAAACCAGTTACTAATGAATGTTGTTTATACACATGTGCACAGAAAGATACAAGTTTGAGGGAGAAAAAGATTCAATGTAGCCTCAAAACAACTAATATAAAACAAAAATACCTATAATAATGAAACTGATACTCAGGCTACTTCATAGTTACTTCATAGTATGACTTGATCTGCATTGCTAAGGTGAAAATCCTTGAGAGTAAGTATATTGGACTTTGTGTGAGATTTGCTGTTTGTTTTTCTTTTCTATTTGTGAGAGTGGGATTTGCTGTTTGTTTCTCTTTTCTATTTTCACTACTAATTTGTTCTTCTCTTCCTGTGGTTTCTGCATTTCCAGTAAAAAGCAGAATTAAAACTGTAACTGTGAGAAAAGTGATTTTTAGGAAAGCTGTCTTTTCTCCTTGTAGTCACCTGTGCTCCAGCCAGTTGGCACACACTGAAGGCTTATTTCTGTTTATTTTGAAAGGCTTCCCACTCATTTCTTTAACTAGAACTCATTTCTGTGCTTTTGTTTTTCATCTTTCATTCTGGGACTGAATTTAAATGATAAATAGTGGTGAAAATAAGCCAAAATCCTGAGGATTTGGTTTAACTGAAGCAAGTCTGCCAATGGTATATGTTTGTCATATCTCCTCATATATGCTGCTAATCTTACATTGCTAAGAGGATCATCAGCCTGCACGATTGTCTCAGTTTCTTTGTTGTGCTCAAGAGAAAAGCCAAGCTGGATGTACTGAAGAAGCTGTAGCTTAATAAATTGCCATTCTTCATCTTCATCAAAAAGTCTAACCAACAGTGGAGAGTGTAGGGACAAATCAGAAATTGGCAAGGTTACTGATTTGCATTAAAGCCTTTTTTTTGTAAATCAGCTTCTTGTGGGAATATGGGTAGTTCGAAGGGAAGTGTTAAACATCTCTGCATGCTGCCTGCCTGCTATGTTAGTCCTACAGTTTGTGGCAAGTTGAATGAATAAGCATTTTTCAAGGTCTGAAGAGATTTCTTGAGTGAAAATGTTTACAGTCCAGCAAAAATGTTGCTTTTTTAATTTTCACTTCACTGCAGATATGGATAAGATTTCAAATGTACTTGTCTCAGTCAATCAAAGTGAGCACACAGTTTCTTCCATTAGTGTTTTACCCTTTTCCTTTCATACTCCATTTGTTTATGAGGGTATTAGATTGGAAAACTTGTGGGATATATTTATTTTTTTTCTATTTTACTCATTGGAGAGACATTAATGCTATCTAAAATGCAGTGTTGATTTGCTGCTTTTTTAGTTTATTTTGATTGACTAGGGTAAATGTATGTTTTCTGATGAACGCAATGAGCAAGCAGATTACTTAATGTCAGTATGCTCCAAAGATAGATCTAATATTTAGGATTGAGATTTAAGAGGTTAAGGCACTGAGTTTCTGAAAGTTTTTTAAGAGCATTGTTACAGAACCTGTTTCCCCATACTCAGGTATGAATAACAAAACATTTGTGATACACTACTAAACGGAGAGTAGGGAAATAGAAGGTGAGAACAATAAAGAAATTAATTTTAAAAAAACATTGTGTATCCTAAATGTTACAAATCACTGTTCTTTTCATCTGTCTTTTTGTGAGTTTTAGAATAGTGGATCTGTGACACTCTTTTAACAGTATGGAAGAATTATTGTTTGCAATTTATACAAATAAATTGTGATTAAAAAAAACACAAATGCATGCCCTGATCTCATGCAGCCATAAGCTTTTACCCTACAGTAAAATTATTTAAAATATACAAGTGTTTTTGCTAATCATTTTAGTTTTTTGAGGTTTCCTTTTGAAAGGTAATTAAGTAGCTCTTCTAATTAGATGAGTTTGGATGTGACTTGTTTGGTTAAAATTACTGATAAAATATCATATCTTATTTCCACAGATGCATACACAACATCAGAAGTGACATATATTTGGACTTATAATGCTTCAGATTCTGTACAGGTGGCACCGGATGGTTCAAGATTGAATCAGTATGATCTTTTGGGCCAAACAATTGGAAAAGAGACAGTTAAATCAAGTACAGGTTAGTAAAAAAAAAAAAAAAAAAGTTTTAAGAAAAAGCACTCACTTTGCTATAATGAGCATAGGCTTATAGTAGTGGTAAGCTACTGAAATAAGTTATTAGCCATAGCTTATGTTTCATATAACTTATAGCAGCCAGTTCTTTCAAGTCAATAAGTAGCAAATAATAGTAGAAGTGAACTTCTCCCCAGTGACGTTATTGTATACTCAGTCCTGAATACTAACAATTGTAATACAAAGCTTGGATGGTTGTTTAATTTTGTATGGTAAATGATGCTTTTTGTCTACTAAATGGTAAAGTATGCTGTTTTCAACCATTCTTACCTGTCAGCATATTTTTTATTAAAAACATTTATAATATTCAATAAGATATATATTTAATAATAATTGGATTATTCTACTTGTCTCTAGACTGTGATCCTACGTATGTCAGTCTGTGATAGAGTGCTGTGATTCTATGACTGTAGACAGAGTTCTTAGGGTGCTTTGTGTGAATGCAGAGAGTTGCTTATATTAAGAAGCCTGCAGCACCAAAATTCTTGTCAAGTCATAGAACAGTTCATGTAAGTTCCTGAATACTGATCTCTTACAGATCTTAGTAGGAATAAGATGTAATTTTACCCAAATTTAACTTTTTTATACTTTTTTGTATTGTAGGATGCCTCCTACTACACAGTACATCTTGTTCAATTTAATTACAGTACATTTGGTTCACATAAACGTACCAAACTTTCTTTTAGCATAGAATTTGACTTTCTGAAGATAACTTTTTTTTTTTTGGCACATTAGGTGAATATACAGTAATGACGGCTCATTTTCACTTGAAGAGAAAAATTGGTTATTTTGTCATTCAGACGTACCTCCCATGTATCATGACTGTCATTCTCTCTCAAGTCTCATTCTGGCTGAACAGAGAATCTGTACCGGCCAGGACAGTTTTTGGTGAGTACATTGAGTGGCATGTGTTATTTGCAATAGCTGAACCTGTTAGGAAGAATTTTTGAAGTGTGCTTAGTAAAGCCCTTTTTTTTTTTGCTTAATTTACTTTGTAGAATGTAGCATTATTTTTAGTTGAAATAACTTCCAGCAACATCTTGCAGAACTCCAGGGAATACCAAATCTTTCAGAAATCAGCGCAAGTGAGAACTGTTCCTATATTCTTGCCTCTTTTAAGTGAAAAATGTTTTCACGGAATAGAAGATAATTGTAAAATTGCCATTTAAAATTAAATTTACACTGGTTTCTGAAATGTTTTTCCTCCACTGATATTACTCAATCACTTTGGCAGATAGTAGATATGTAGGCAGATAGTAGATATGTAATTTCTAAATATGTTTGTGAATTAAGCAAAGTAAGGACCTGAATTATTTGAATGGGTTAAAACTTGTGAAAAATGCAGTTCTTTAAAAGAAATCTTTTTCTGGGGCCTAGCAAATCTTTGTCACTAGTTCAAACTGGAATGTACTTTAGGATAGTGAACAGCTTTAGTAGTGAAGTATGATAGCATTTTTCTTAAATTAAGATTTTTTTTCTTTTCTTTAGTAAAACAAAGCAACAAACATCTTTTTAAATACATAGAATTCTTCTAATCTGTTGATTTTTAAAGAATAAGATAAAAGTACAACAAAACAATGTCTATTTGGAATCAGCTATCAAACATACTGTATAAAATCTTATGGTTAGTCATTAGTAAACACCACCCAGTCTTCAAAAAAATATGCCAAACTCAATTATTAAGTCATGCACAATGAAACACTCACAGTTTCTCCTGGTAGAGGAAATACCACAAAAAGTACCATGAAAATTGCAGGTTTGAATATGAGCCTTATTGAAGTCAGGTGAAATGGGTCAGCAGTTTTAGAGGCACTAGAATTCTATGTTTTCCTAGTCATTTAACAGACAGTTACAATATTTTTTCTTTTTTCGAATTCTTCTGTCAATTTGTACACTTCTGTTTATCAAAATACATTTTTTAATGAATTTTTTTCCTACACTTTCCTTGCCAGCCTTGCAAGTGTGGTGTCAAATACTATACCTTCATCCTTATCCTTTTCTGTACCACTTCCTATACCCTTAGGACGCTGTAGCTGGTCTGTCTATAAACAGCTTCCATCTCTTTTCCTTAAAATGTAGTGTTACAGTATCACCAGCAACAAGTCACTAGGATAATTTTCCTGCAGTGTTACTTCCCTTCCTGCGTACATCTTTCTTTTTCTTCCTTTATTTTTTATTTAATTTGTATTTTGGGGAAAGAAATATCTGCATAACAGCCTGCAACTTTAATTGGATGAGACCAATTGGATTATTCTGGATAATGAACAATATGTACGAATAAACAGTGTGATGTGATGATTTTGCCTGTATCAGGATGTCCTGAAGAAACTGAGTGGAGTGTTCACAAGAGCAGAACTATGCCATCCGGTGACCTAAAATCCAAAATATACTGACCAAGCATAATGGGTGTAGGGAGCGGATAGCAATTTCTATTCTAGTATTTTATTTCTGTCAAACACACATACAACTCAGCTCCAGTTATGGCCTCATCCTCTCCAGACCAGCCTGGACTGGCACCTTGAAACCTGGACGCTTGCACTGAGCATCTGATGTGTGTGATCTCTGCCTGGTGGAGCAGCAGTTGTACCACATGCTTAGCCTTCTGCACAGGGTTGGATGTCACCGCAGGAGTTATATTCTAATTTTTTCACATTCTAAATGAGATTGTCAGCATAAGCTGCCAATGGTTGCTCTAATCATGTAGCCCCAGGCGAATCTCCCAGCCTTTCTCCATACCTACTGGCAGCAGTTGTCACTGGGATTTCTATTATCCTCTTGTCTTCAGCCTAAATATGTTCCAAAAATTTGAAGTTATCCACACTTGTATAACAAAGTTCCTCTATTGCTTCTTAAAGCTTTCTGGTTCATTGAATTAATCCTGACAGAGCCGCACAGATTCATACAGGGTGTTGTTTGCTTGGGTGTTGCTTTCAGGTAGACACTACCCAGTGATACAGAAATCCTGCTAAGATAGTTAAATCAGGTGCATCCAGCATGAAGTGTAAACACCTGCAAGAGAGCTTACTGTACATTTGTACTGATCATATTTAATATTTTTATATGAAGTTGTTCCTTGCTAGATACTCATCTTTGCACTGTGTAGTGACTATAAAGATAATAAAAATATGATTAAGAAGAAAGCATTAATTTTGATAAAGCATTTATAAGAATGGATGAGATTTTTTTTTCAAGTGTCTTTTTAAGAGTTACCAAGTCCCAGGAAGGATTAAGTGTTTGAGTACTGTTCTTTCAAAGAAACATAACCTCTAGTTATTCAAAGTACCACATATCATTTGGTATTTCATGTTTAAGAGAAAATACTATTCTTTCTCTTTTCTCTTGTGATGTACTTTCAAGCTGCAGGTTAACATTATGGACTTGATATAATGAGTATTCTTTTATAGTTGAGCTCCTTAATCCCTTTCCTTTATGGCATCTATTTAATATTGTTGACCTAAGCTATCCAAAAAAACCTGTGGCTTAATGCTCTATTGTTTCAACTTTGCTTTAAATTATTGAAAGAAGAAAATTTTATCACTGTTAAGTAAATAAGTATTGAATGTGTTTTCTCTAACAGACAAGTTTGAAAAGTATTTGTGTTTTTAATGAAAAGGAATAAGCCTGGTTTATAATGCCTTCATTTAGTGCAAGATTACAATCTGTTTCATTTTGTAATACTTTTATTGTTCTGCATTTAGTGTAACAATATTAGCAAAGCTAATCTTGTGCAGGTTATTGAATTTTTAATGGGTCATAGCATTTAAAAACATCACGTGAATTTGAATAGCAAGATTCAAGGCAAGACACAAAAATCAGAAATCATCTCTCTTAGAACTGTAGTCAGTGTTTTAACTCCTTCAGGGTAGAAATGAAGATATTAGAATAGATGTAGTAAGATATGTATTCTGTGATCCCCAAAGCGAGCAAGGCAGGAACTGAAATAACAGCTGTGTTATTTTGTTAGTACATTTCCAATATACAGAATTTTAAACTCAGAACTCTATTCTCATTTTATTCTTATGCTACGTCCCTTTCCCTGTGCTTTGTTTGTTCTTGGTTTAACTTTTCTGAATCTATATTAATATACATTTTGAAACAAAAAGCTATTTAGACCTTAAATAGACAAGCTTTTTAATTCTGCAAATACAGAAATAGGATCCTTAGACAAGTTCAGATTTTTTATGTGGTTATTTTTACAAGAGAATTGAATGAGGTAGACGCTGCCTTTTGAACAATTCTGTATATATGTGTGTCTTTGTCCTATTTTGTTAAAAAAGAAACCTCAACTGTCTTTAATTTCTTTTAGAGGCCACAGTTTATCTTCTGTGCCCTTAGAGATAACCTTCCACTCAGAACTTTTACTCTATAGCTTCTTAATAGGGGAATTCTGTTAGCATAGGCATAACACTCGAGTGATATTCAATGGGCAAGCACATATGATAAACAGTAGCACTTGGTTAGAGACAGAGGCGGCTACAAACAAACTAATGCCTTCCTAGCTCAGTGCTATCCCAAGACTGTAGCTTGTGTGCTAATGGAAGCATAATCATATGAGACTTGTGTGGGAGCTGGAGTAGATTACACTTGCCATTCAGCTTTGGGAATTAGCTTGTTGGTTGTTTTTTAATGTATTCTCATGTAATGTATATGCTCATAAACTGTATGGTGTGTAGTCAAATGACACACACCATTACTCTAATATCACACTATTTCCAGAGCTTATCTGCATTTGTTTAGTGCTCCAACCTTTTAAACTGAAGTAGTAAAACTTATTAGTAGTATGTGCTTCCATAAAAGAGAGATCAGACATTACTTTCTTCTGTATTTATTAACCTATTCAGTATTTTTTACCACGTTAAGTGATCTAATTAACCTTAAAAAATAAAAATCATTCTTTTCGTGGTACGTCGTGTATAACTTTGTCAAGTGTTGTGATAAATGATGAAGTTGTGAAAACAGCAGCATATTCTAAGATCTGAAACACAATTTAAGGATTTTGTGCAGATTATTTGAAAAGCTGAAGTACTTATTTTGTTACAAAATGTTCTTTTTGTGATTTATTGGATTCATTTTCAAAGGAGATGTTTACATTTCAACACAATACAGATGGGATGTGATTTAGACAACTAAGTCTGTTCAAATTAGAAAATGAATTTGTTACACAAGAAGTAGAATTAGGATCTGAAAGAACTTGTCCCTGTTAAGGAATAGGCTGAATTTGCACACGTACGTTGGCATGAGCCTAGTTGTCTTCACTGAATTTAACTTCAATATGTATGTGCCAGCTTCTTCAATTTCGTTGTATGTTTTCAGTTAGGTATTTTTGGTTTCCTTCTTCAGTCATTTTCTGGCTGTTACCTATACTGTTTAGCAACAGATATTTTCTGCTGAAAGGAAGCTGCCTACTTTTAAATAGTTCTTGAATAATATCTGTGCATTCTAGCATCCAGAATGTGTCAAAGCCAGTATTTTTCACAGATGTGAATTTAATGTCAGTGAAAGATGTTCAGTTTTACAGTCCTGTAGATGTATATCTTGTATTCAGTGAGCAGATGCAGTTTCAGAAGCTCCACCATAAATCCTAGGCAATCAGATAGCTCTATTCTCAGCTTGAATGGAGCTAAATCTGAAGTGTTAAAAGATTTTTAGCATTCATAGGCATATACTGTTGAGAAAGAAAGTTGTAATATGAAGGTATATTTACCATCAAGTACAGAATGATTGATCTTCTTAAGAGATGGGAAATGTTATCAAAATGATCTATTAAAGGTTTCATTTCTTGACCTTTTTAAAAAACAAACTGATGAGTATTTTTTGCATCTTGTAAGATAATGCTTGCCCTTGTTTTTCTGACACAGTGCCATCATATGATGGCAGTGTGGCTTCATCATATGATGGCAGAGTGGATGATGAGCTAGAGAACATAGTTCTCAACCTGTACATAAACTGTAGTCTTTCTTCATTGTAGTGAAGTAAGATTCTGCCACTACATAGCCTGTGAAATTATTTAGACTGTTCAGAGTAATATATGATTTAGGGTAGAATATTGTTACACTCTGATATTTTGACTGCCTCTTATTGTAGAGAGAATGCTTTATATTAAAACTTTAGTTCGTAAATGGTATGGGCTAAGCAGTGATAGGGAAGAAGGTTATTTTTGTATATTCCTTTTTCTTAAAGATGGCTTGATGTTACTGTTTTTTCAAGTTACCTAGTTTTCAAAATCATCTGTTGTTTGACTGAAGAATAGGAAATGAAAATTGCTGGAGTTTCCTAAGATCAGAGCATCACAGACTAAACTTTCCATATTTTTTTTTTTCCCATTCAATTCAGGTTAAATGAATGTGATAGCTTGAATTTATAGAATGAAGGAATAAATTAAAATACACTGACAACTGTCTGACAATATGCTGTGTGATTAGCATTTGAGTCACAAAGTTGCATGGCTTGTTGAACTTTGCAGAGAAATTGTCAACTGGTAGCAAGATGTAAATTCATGTTGTTTTAACTGAGACTAGAAAAGGTCAACAGTTAATCTTAAATAAGATTTCCGAAGAAGACAATGGATCTTCAAGAAGCTTAGTTTATTCTAAAATGTAGGTCTTAAACACTACCTTATCAACTGCATATATTTGCATATGGATAATGTCGCTGTATCTCTGAGAAACAATTACTTCACTGATACTTCTGTGTAATTAAAATTATTTCTCTCTAGCTCAAGACCTGTGTTAAAATTTGCATGTGATAATTCTGAATGTAAGATAGACTACATTTTCCCTGAGGTGCGGAAAATAATTAAGCCATATGTTGTGTGTCAAAGGAGAAAAAATTCTTCACAAAATACATTGTCTACCCATTTCCATACAACAAAATTTGCTTCCTTGTCACTGTACAGGCTTTAGATCACAACACCACAACTGATTCCAGACTAAATCCCCTTCTTTAATATGTGGAGGCCAAAAAATAGCAATTAGTGAATTATGTCAGCTTAGATTTGTGGATACTGAGTGAATCAGCAGATGTTTCTGTGCCTTGTCTTCCTTTTGGAATCATGACCTCTGGAAGCACTTCATGGGAGAGAAGCACAGGCTGAGTCCACTTAGCTTTGTTCTGTCATCTTCTGTAACAACCACAGAGGTGAAAATTCTTCACAGAAAAGATAGAAATTGCAAGGCCTGAAAAGGTCTGAGTAGGTGTAGCTGCTGCTTCTCTTCCTTTTTCCATGGAGGTTAAAAATGTTTCTCTTCTAGCAGAAGAAAAGACTGATCTAGGTTGATCCTGTAGAACCTAGGTGAAATATTGCTAATAGCAGAGGATCTGACTTAGGGAGTGTGACTTTACTCTAGGGATTCCTGTGACAACAATTTTATGAGTCTGCAGTTGTCGAAGCTCTTACTAATTTCACTGCTGTGGAAGCTCCTTAGCCTGTCAATGGAGTGCAGGTTTGCTGATCTATGCTAAGTATTTCACTTCATACTGATTTTTCTTCTGGAAACATATGTAATGGTGTGCCACAAAGGGAATAGTTTGGTTTGTCTAAGTGTGATTCAGCCTTGGGTGTAAGAACTGATTTGCTTAAGGAATGGAGATTTCATTTCTGGCTGTGAGTTTCTTCTTGCTAAAATATTCAGAATAACAGTCTAATCTTTCCTTCTCAAGTATCGTTTTTCTGATTTTTTTTTTTTTGTAGAATTTCTGGCTTCCTACTGGGTTTTCATTAAGCATTGTAAAGTGTCTTTAACAACTGTCACAGCGAAGAACAACACTCGCGGATCATCAAGTCTTATTTTCTCACATATCATATACAGTTGTAATAATCTGGCTTATTAAAATCAATATGCTGTTTTCTAGGAAAAATCTTGTTCTGAAAATCTGAATGCAAAGTTAACCTGTTTAGGTCTTCAGCTGTGTCATTGGTTGATTGGTAAGAAAGCTAATTAAAAACATATATATTATCTCTACTAAAAAAAAGTGTCAGATTGTATGATACTGTTGGAAAGATGTATGCCAGACTTGTAGCCACTGCAGTAAAAACAGGTGTTTGGTAGACAGCTGTATGAAACTTTTTTTAATAAAATACTTAAGAAAAAAGAGTGTAAAAGACCTGTAAACAAAATTTTAAAATGATTTTAAAAACTGACTTTTAAATAATGATCTTGGACTTAAATTCTTCAAAAGAACGCCAAACGCAGACTTTAATACGCCACCACCTTAGATAAGCAAATTTCCACTTTGCTTTTTGTTTTGTATTTTAACATTCAAAATCCAAGTAAAATTGTTGGTGTTTTTTTTTTTATCCCCTTACAGGAGTTACTACTGTGTTGACAATGACAACACTGAGCATCAGTGCTCGAAATTCACTCCCCAAAGTAGCATATGCAACAGCTATGGATTGGTTTATCGCTGTTTGTTATGCATTTGTATTCTCTGCATTAATTGAATTTGCAACTGTAAATTATTTCACAAAACGAGGATGGGCCTGGGATGGAAAAAGTGTAGTGAATGATAAGGTAAGTCCTAAGGAAATAGCCCTATTTCCAATCAAGAGTGGTAAACAACTATAATACTTTTTTTTTTAAGTTGGCTATTACTAGAAAACACAATCTTTAGATCATAAGAAAAGGCTGATTGGTGAGGGAAAATAAAGGATGAATAAAGTAGGACTGAGAATACTATTTAGAACTTCTAGAAGTAATTATCTTCATGTTAGAGCTTAACTAGCATCTTTAACTTTGAATCACTTTGAAATATAAATCATATATAAATTCTGAGAAGTTAATAACCAAAAATATCCAGCCCTACTGTACAATCAGATCATTCACTAATCGTTGTGTTTGAGGTGAGTAGTGTCATTGGTGACATGAAAAAATCTTTATGTGGGCTTTCTGAATATGTGCAATATATACACACATGTATGTATCCGCATCATTTTCATGTCATAGTTATCAAGTGACCATTTTTTAATTCATATTATTTAATATGTGAGGAAAAGCCATATAAGAATTTTTATTTCTCAAAATGAGGCGACTTCAATTTTTAGCAGTGTTTAATGTATTTTCTTCCCCATTATCAGCTTATAATAGATTATTCTTGTGACAGTAACCTTTCGATTAAGTTTCTGAGGAAAGTGGAGGATGCTCACAGCAGTTAACAAGAAAGCCTGGTGAAGTGACAGTATTATCCTGTAGCTTGTGACCACACTTTGTCACAAGGTCCTAGCTATCTAGCTGTACACAATACAAATATAGAATGAATTTCATTAAATGTCTGGCCCTTATCAGGGTTGCCTGCAAATTTCTTTCAGGGCAAATCTTAAATGTGTGCTTTAAACCAGAGTAAATGAAATCATTAATAAAAAACAAACAAACAAAAAAAAAAACCCACAATCTATGAACTCTATATTCCTTGCTTAAATTCATTTAATTTTATAAATATTTTATAAAATCTGATGGTGTTATGAAGCATCTGGGCTAAAGCTTGTTCAGTTGTTTTCACTTAGAGACAAACTTCCCTGCACTGTACCAAGCACTGCCTGCTAAGAAGCTAAATTCAACATACAAGGCTTGCTCTGAAAGTAGTGCCTCCTATTTTGTTATTTTGGCCCATGGCCTCAAAGGACCATGTTGGCAGAATGGCGGTAGACGTTCAACCTTCCCATCAATATTCTGTTAAATTTTCTTGCCATATGAAAATGGCAGCAGAGGGGCAGCCTGACAAAATGGCATCTGACATGGAAGTATGCATGAAGCAAAGGTATGTCACTGAATTCCTCCATATGGAAAAAATGGCACCCACTGACATTCGTGGACACTTGCTAAATGTTTATGGAGATCAAACAATGTGAGTTCAGTGAGGTGGTGGGTGGTGCATTTCAGCAGTGGCAACAGCAACAGTGAGTCATCTCCACTGGTCCAGATTTGTATGAGTGCAGCACAAAAGTTTTTGTTCATTGCAGGTGAAAATGCGTTGTTAATGGTGGTTATTATGTTGAGAAACAGTGTTTTGTAGCTGAGAACTTGCTCTACCAAACAGTACTGTTGTGCTCTTTGTATCTGTTGTAGTTTCCATAGAAATAAATAGGAACATTACTTTCAGAGCAACCTATTTATTTTGTATTCCTTATTTTTTCAGGAAATAAGTTACGGGAGTATAATTTTATTCTACAGAAAATGCAAGAGTGTTATTGAGATCTCTATTAATTGTGACTTCTGTCTCTGCTTTTAGAGATATTTGTGTTCAACGTTTTCTAGAGATGCAAGTTTCAGCAATATATGAACCTTAGTAGTATATTAAAGTCCAGAAGAACTCCTAGGAAACAACATTTTATGATTAAAAAATAGTCTATTCCTATTTTATGTAGTAAGAGAAAGTATTTGGACAAGCCAGTGAAAAATTTTAAACCTGGATTTGCAAGCCAAGGGTCTCAAACTACATTTGAGCTGCAAGATTAATTATAATTGTTGTGTTGTCTTTTTTTTTTTTTTTTTTGAAAACTTAAGCCTCAATTTTTCCTTTTATACCTTGGAACAACTTTAAAGAATTGGCTTTGAAGGTGCATGCACAAAATCAATGTATGGCTAGCCCCCCCTATGCACAGAAGGAATAAGATATGCTTTGTGTGCCTACCTGCTTTGCATACTCACTGTTGAAAAAGTAATCTTATGCTCCTGTATCTCTGCTATGCTGAAACGTGCTGCAGATCTTTTAACCTTCAACAGTGTAAACCAGTTCGAAGACTCTAGCTGACTTTGAGATGCATACTTTATTGTTATGCTTCACAAATAAGTTGACTTGATAGAGCATTTTATTATTACTGTTATCAACAAAGTATATCTGCAAAAATAAATGGACATATTTATACTATATCAAGAACATAAAGTTGAAACTCAAAATCATTAAACCATAGAAGTACTTTCTTGGGAGACAGTTAAACTCTATCATCTTCTATTTAAGGGGTATCTGTGATCATTTTTGTCTTCGAACTATGAATTTATATCACATTAAACCTGAAAAATCTTTACTAGTGAGCAAAACTCCTGTTGAAAGCAACAGCATTTTCTTTTCCTATTCCAAATTTAAGATTTAGCCCATACCTGCACTAAGTATAGCTAATGTTGTTTGGTGTCAATAATCCAGATTTAGTTATATAAGACATGTTTTGTTTTTTATATTGGGAACTGTCTAATTTAATGACTCCTCAGATAAAACTTTTTCCAGTTATTCAGAAAATTTAATCCAGGTTATATTAGTTGACAACTTTATTATTATTTAATCCAGTTGATTTGAAAAAGAGAAGAATATTAGAGGAAGATATTATGTATATTAATTTTCCTTGTCAGTAAGGATCAGAAAAACAGCTGAATACACCTACACATAAAAACTAATAATGACATCTAATATATCTAGAAGACTAGAAGTTTTTCAGAATTCTGAAATTTATCCTCAATATTATATAAATATTAACTTTTAATTTAAACAGCTGTTCTACAAAATTTTGAGAACTTCGCTATGAAGAGTGCAAGGAAGCACAGACATGCCGTAATTTTCTGGCATTGATAGTAATGTAGATGTGACAACACGAAGAAATTTTAAACAGACAAAACTTCTTACTTGCTGAATAAAATTAATTGGTAATATTCCTAAATTTGTGTCAAAATTTATAGTTTATCACTTTAATGTCACAAAAAAAAAATGTTAAAGCAGGCTGTTCTGATTGATTAAATAATTTTGTCCTATCCCAATCCCTAATCCTACTAAAGGAAAAGCAATTCCTTTGACAAGGAGTACTCTTACTTGTGTGGTTCTCCTAAAATTAGGATTTACTAATTTTTTGCTTCCTAGATGATGGTAGTAGATGTGAAGTTTAATTTACTGATGGTTTCTCAGTATTTTGAATCCATGAAGAACAATATGTAATAGCTTAAAAATGTAGACTGTTACTGAAATTTTGAGGGGTGACATATTATACCTTCTTTTTGGGTAGGATATGTTTTTCTATAAATTTGAATTTACCACTGTTATTCCTGACACTTATTTTAATATACTTATTGTTTGTTTTGCATTTGCAATTTTTATTATGTTAAGTCTGATATGGCAAATACACATTAACTATTTAACTTCATGCTGTCTCTAATAGAAAAAAGAAAAAGCATCTGTCATTAAGAAAAACAATGCCTATGCAGTGGCTGTTGCCAACTATGCTCCAAATATTACCAAGGACTCAGTTCTACCAACCATCTCCAAGAGCGCTACAACTGCAGAACCCAACAAGGCAAAACCAGAAGCGAAGCCACAGGAAGCGAAGAAGACATTCAATAGTGTTAGTAAAATTGACAGAATGTCTAGAATAGTGTTTCCAGTGTTATTTGGTACTTTCAATTTAGTGTATTGGGCTACATATTTAAACAGGGAGCCTGTCTTACTTGGCTTTGCACCATCAACCTAAAACCTGAATTGCACTGAGGACTTAAAACATCATTCTAATCAAATAGGTTGTCTGCTATGTACAGTACGACTAATAACTGCTAATCTGTGAACCATTATGTACAGAGTGTATATAGATGTTTTATCTGTGTATCTCCAAAGGAGGGACACAGTGTTAATTCGTGGGTTTGTAAACAGATAGTACCCATGGCAAATATAGCCAACTCTTTAAAAGTTATACCCAGGGGAGCTCTGTTAAACTAGGATTCAAATATACAGAATTATATTCTCTCCGTACAAAGAAATAAAGATATGATCCTACATAATTATTTAGGAACAGTATTTTTTTAATTTAAAGTTAAAATATTTTTCTATAAAGTAACTAATTCTACTTTAATGAAAGGAATTGTCATTTAAAAATGATTTTTTTAAGAGTGTAACTGTTTCATACAATAGCAGTACCCATGTACATAAGAGTACGGAGGTCGTACAGTTCTGTTCACAATTATTCTGGATACTAGTTAGGCTGAGGAGGTAGTAAAGGCTACTATATTGCAAAAGCCACAAGTTTCTTACTTCTGTCCTGTTTGAAGTTGTTAATAAACTACTACAGTTAATTTCAGAGAAAAGTGTTGATCAGATTTCTAATATTAATTGACTTTCACTCTTCACTGTTTTCTTAATTTGATGTTGCTAAACCAGGTTGTCTGGCTCAACAAAGTTGGATTTTTCTATTTCTGGATTTTTCTGCTTCTTGGTTTTGTTCTTAATCAGATTATTGTCAGCTTCATAAAAGCACTCAAAAATTTTTCAAGGTTAAGTATATCAGTAACATAATACATTCTTTTCTTGCTCAGTGTTGTTATAAAATCTGCCGTTAGAGGATTTGCCTGCATTTTTCCCAGGAAGCAATGTTTTCACAGGAAACAAGAATTCATGGTTTAAGTTCAGGAAATTGTCCATTTGAATAAAATTTATTGCTGCTTTTGTAAATTGCAAATTTACATTTCGCTGACATAAATTTACAACAACTTTGTATACTAGAAATGGTTTTGCTAAGATTTGAATGTTATTTTTCTAATAAAAGGTCATGCGTCATCAGTAGGTATCAACTGTATTTCATATATATGAATATAACAGAATTGGATCTGCCATTTGCAATTTTATATGAACATTTAATACTGATCAGTAAATTGTTTTTCATCTGAGCCTTTGCAAAGATTCTTTATGCCCCTAAAGGCCTGGTAAATCATGACGTAAGTAGTAATTATGTACTCCATTTAGAATTTAGTATATGTGGCCAATCAAAAATATTTTGATTCACACATACATTAGCAGTTATTAGTTGACCGTTAGAAAAAGATACACCTTTATGATGATGTCTTCTAGTAGACATATGTAGTCGTATAGTGTCATTTATTGCAGTTTTGTACAGTACTTGACTATAGTGCATAAAATAGGTATGTTCAGAGTTTAATAAAGTTGTAAAAATATTTCTAAAATCAAATAAAAGAGTATCTTAAGACATGGAAATGTGCTAAAAACAACAAAAAGAAACACTGCTTTTATTTGTTGTTTTATTTTCTTGCATTTTCTTTGCTTTTAATGTGATTCTGTTTAGTACTTTGTGTGACTGTATAGATGCCAAGGTCACAAATTCATTTTATGAATAGAATGAATAGTTAAGACAGAGTTAACATCGACAAAACAAAGAAGTCAGCAAAATAAAGGGAGAAGTATGGACAAAGTGTGTATCCCTGTAAGTCCCTCTGATTAAACTTTCAGATGAAGCCTTTCTCATCAACAGTAGTTAAAAAAGAGCACTTTACTCATAAAATTAAAATAAAAATATCCTTATTTTCATATATATTTATATATAAATATAGATCTTCCATGCAACATGGAGATGTGTGCAATAGTGTGATTATGAGCATAAGGCTGGAAGGCAAGCAATAAAAGAGGTTTCTTTCATGGTGTAGTTACATATTTTAAAAATGTTTTATTTGTAATTATTAATTATCCCTTTATTGTCACATTGTCCAGGTATGAATAAATATATAAATATGTATATATGTACAAAAAATTGTAAATATTAGAACTGTAGAAAATCCCCTTCACTTTTAACTCTGTTTTTGGCAAAGGGCTCTGACTGTATAGTTTAATGGAGGCCCATGCTTAACTGCTCTTGGACTTGAGTAGCTTGATTATGTTTTCTGTAGCTGAGGTCTTCTTTCTGTGACCTAGTGAGAGTTCTTAGCTTCAGTTCATGCCAGCAAGATGTAGGGACTCTCTGAACCTCACTGACTGGGCTTTGAGGAAGAGAAGTTTGTGTTTCACCCTTGGCCACATCCCAGGTACTCCAAACTCTTCACAGTGTTCAAATAATGTGCATTTCTCTATGGATGATACCATGTAGTCAGAACTCTCCCCACTGCAAATGTGCTTGTACTCAGACACATGTTGGATTATCTAATAAGGAAGGATTTTGGAAGGATTTTGCATCCTTATACTGGAACAGATACCCTCAAATGCTTTTACCTGTACAAGTCTTTTTTGTCTTTTTTTTTTTCTGGTAGATAACATCTGTGTAATTTTCAGCTGCATGCAAAAAGCATTTCTTCAGTTTGCACAAGAAGCCTGGTCCTGTCTCATATTAGCTGGCTCTGTAGTTACTGCTTCTATTGGGTGCAATTGTTTTTTCATTTGCTGTTTTCTCTCTGTCTTATATCTAGAGAAAATCAAGTAAAAGAAGATGCATTTATCATATGCTGAGAATACTTTTATCACACACTGATACAGAAAAATAGGCTGACTATATAAATTCACTTCGTTAACCATGTTAAATAGCCACATGCAGTTCCTGTGGGCTTCAGCATGGTTTTAGAGTGTGTACACTACATAAAAGGTTCACTAGTACATTTAGTTTGGTTGGGTTGCATTCAAGCAATGTCATGTGGGAGAAGAGTCTGCTTTATTATTTCACTACTGAAAATACGTAAACCGATTACACAAATTGCAATCTTATAGGACTAACGGCCAGATAAGTGAACGCAGGCATTATGCAGGGAACAGTGAAAATAGGCCGTCTTTCCATTTAATGGTATAACTTCTGTGTATGTGAGTTTAAAGCTTGTTTCAGAAATGCGTGTGCCAAACACATGAAATCTTCTTTTATTTCGAGTAACACTTGCTAATATTAAATACTTAGAGGGCATGAGTGAATAAATGCAGGTCACCACTACCTGAGACTTGCACGTGGAATCTACCTGTGAAATTCTGATTGACATGCTAGTTAAATTTATTTTTTCTGTTATTCTTGGATCAGGGTGTCATATCATTTTTTTATGTAACTTAAGGAACAAATAGATAAATGCAATGATACAGTATTGCAGTAAACATGGATTGGAATTATCTTAAATCTGAACAGGGTTAATAGAATAAGTTTCCAGTGTAGTACTGGAATGTGTAATTCTGGATGCATGCGGTCAGTAATTTAACAGTAATTTATATATCAGCATGAAGAATATAGAGATCAGTGGGATTTATCAGCCAGGGTTGTCTGCTGGAGGCTTCTTAACAGATTGCTTTTAAAACCAGACCTTCCAGAATTTTTGATCATGTTGTAGGCAACGAAATTAACTTTACTTTTTATATCTGCGCAAATCAACTCATAACTGCTACATTACTGAACATCTTAAAAAAAAACGTTACAGTAAGTGCTGTGAGATAGGATCTTTAGCTTGGGAGACTACTCATACCACTGAATATTATACTAAATTAAGGAGCCGGTCTGCCTTTATAGTCATGGGAGAGAGAACAAAAGATCTTCAATAGTCTCCAGACAGGAACATTACCGAATCACCTTCTTCCCTGTGGTTATAGATAACATGGAGTGGTGAGACTTTAAAGTGGGCTGACTTTTACCTGTGTGAAAGCAACCAACAGCAGCTGGAGGAAGGTATGGATATATTGAGGAGGAAAGGGGTAAAGAGAAGAAAATGGCAGTGTTACTGTGTCTGTGAATTGTAAGATGATAGATGAAGAAATAATTGAAGAAGGTAATGTATATTTTTATTCAGGTTCAGTTCTCAGCTTTCATTGCTATATGTGAGTTGAGGGAAAGTAACTTTTAGAGCATAAAATTGAAACACTTCGTGTATAATTCTGCTGAAATTGAGGGAAATGATTTGTGCCTTCAAAATGGAGAGGCTTCTACTGACTACTTGAACATGCAAAGTCTTGTGTGTTTCCTGCAGTTTCTGAGAACTAAGGCAGAAGGAGGAAAGAAGCTTCTGGAGTAAAGTAGAAATTTGTTAATACCAGGCTTTATTTGCTTAAGAGGTGTGACTCTCACTTATGCACAGATAGCCAATATTTATTGTCCATACTTCTCATTCCTATTCTGAAAAGTCAGGAGGGCACAAGTTCTTGTTTTATCTTTTTATAAAACAAATAAAGTTTATACTTCTGTCCATTCCTAGTAGATTTGAATGAAAGAGGATTTCAGTATGGACATGAAGAGGTCAGTTCATGATGTGCAAACACAGAATGCTAAAGTAAATATGTAGTACAGTGAGTTTTGAAACAGAGTAAGATAACATTCAAAAAATGGACAACAAAAGTTACGTGGCTTCATTAAAACAAAAATCAAAACAAAACAAAAGCAGAGTATGATAAAAATGCAATTGGCTGAACAAATCTAAATAGAATCTCTGAATGTGGTAAAATTTACCTTGAAACATTAAAATAAGAAAAAAAAAAAAAAAAGGCAAAAGGCATGTCACACTATGGCCTCCAATAAAGTGGGTGGTTTTTTAGAAAGTAGATTTTTGGATTCCTACCACCCCTTCAAAATGACAATATATCTTCAGCTAGAATGCTGTCAATTTGCAGTATAACCTTAAGCATGTCTTTAATGTTTCCTTCTGTTATATTTTTTTCTAGTCCTGGGGATCCTTCCTTACTTCATTTCTGTAGGTAACCCAAACTCCCTACTAACCAGAACTTTTAATTCAGCTACTATTATAAATTCTAATATTAGTTCCAGCCTTCTGAAAATCCATGTCATCTTCACTTTAGAACTTCAGTAGTTAAATTCAAGTTAAAGTCTCAAAAATTTGTTTCAGTGGATGGCATACGTTAAGTATAGAAAACGTTGTTTTCCTCTACTTCATTTAATTTTCCTTCTTCTAGATTTAGATCTCTCTGGGTGAATTGTTCTACTCGGTAAGACCTAATAAGGGCTTACTGAGGGAGGCTAAGCTATGAGGACTTGACCTCTTTGGATGAGATCAGGGCAAAACTTGGGCTGAATTTAAAGGAAACTGATTAGAATCCTAAGCATATTCCTTTATATCACTGCAGTGGCGAAGTTGTTTTTCCAAAAGGGGAATACGCCTTGGAGTACACTTGGGCCCTTCTTTGGATAGAGAGTTCTTTAACCCAAGAAAAATTTTAAAGAGGAACCAACCGTACTAAAATAAGATAATTGATGTCAGTTTTAACCGTGGCACATTTTAAGGCCTTTTAAGAGTATTTTGAAGGTGCTGTGAGTTAGGAGTGGGTGCTAACACTCTCAAAAATGAATTTGGAGGATGTTTTAGAATATGCAAGATTATGTACACTCTTCCTCTTGTGTTGGTGTCTACATAAATATATATTAATATATTTATATTGTTGTATGATTTAAAAGTTATATTCTGTTTTCAAATTTAAAATCCTTGTATAAGAATTCTTCACTTGATCAAGTTGCCTGGAGCACGTGTTTATGCATTCAAGATGTTTAATGATTGCACTGAGTACTTTCATTCATCTGATGCACAAAGAGGTAAGATTCAACAAGTTGAACTGTATTTCTTTTTCAGTATTTCATCCATCTACCTATTCTGTTGGGGATGGAGAGTATGGAACAAGAGAAAGCTTTGATCAACTGCTTTTGATATTCTTTAATAGATATTCATTTTTTGCTGAATTTATCAGTTTATAGGCTAATATAGCTTAACATTAGCATGGAATGCAATGTAGTACTTTACATCTATTAGAATACACACATACAATATTCACCGTATCTATAAACTGTAAAAAAATCAGTTCTTAAACATTCCTTCACCCTCTACCTTCCAGCATAGTCACTTTATTAGGAAAACTTTAAAGGCACTTTAATTTTAATGAAAGTGATTAGAATAAATCTTGATTAAAGAAAAATAATAAAAATATTGTGGAGTCTGATTCAGACGTTAACAATTTCTCAGCTGGTCTGCAGTCAGAAAAAGTTTATATATTGAATAACAAATTTATTTTAGTGAGTCACTTAGATGTGAAAATGTATGGGAGTGTGAAAATACATGTTTCCAGTGTATTAACAAGAAATATGGAAAAAGGAAGAATGGAACCAATGATTCTAAAGAAAACTGAACACCAAATATACACAATAAGAAACTGCATGATAAATGTAAGTATTCTTAACCTTGAACATCAATGTCATATAAAAACTTCTGAGTGAAAGTTCACTTATTTAATAGGTTTCATAGTTACAAATAATTAAAGAGGATGATAATATTCTGTAATTTGTGACCTTGTTTTAACTGAAAAAACTTGTTACTTTTCTAAAATGTAAAAGAAATAACTGGATTTATGTTTGGATGTGTCACTTTGCTTGCTATTGAAGAATATTTATTAATCACATGCAAAATATTGCTTAACATTATCTTTTTGTACTTCTTATTAAAGTTAATTTAAATATAGCACACTTTGTATTTTTGTTTTTAATGCCTTGATGGCACAAACATTTAATTCTTCTCATGGCTTTTCTCTCAGGATTTGTGTGGGGTTTTTTTCTTGTTTGCTTGTTTTGTTTGTTTTTAAACAACCCATTACAGCCTCTGCAAAGGTGCTTTTTTATTACAGATAAAATTTCCCAGGGGAAGAAAACAGTAGTTTGGAAATAAAATGCTCCTTTGCTTCATTAGCATTTAACAGGCTTTTCTATTTATAAAATGAGAATGTCCTCATGTATTCACATTACACATAACAATGTTTCATGATTTCAAAACATTATAAAACCTAATGCTGAAGGGTACACACTGAATACCAGCTGATGAGGAATATAAGAAACCTCCTTACACAGAACTTAGTCCATCAATGGGACTAGATAGGGGGTAATCAAGCTTACCTGGAAACAGCTCAGTTTGTCAGCTACTACAGACTGTTAGTAGCCTGTTGCTCTGCTCTAATGTGAGATTGCCATGTATGTTTTATTCTTTTTTATTCTTTTTTAACAAGCAGTATACACTTAGCTCAATATACACTAAATATATATATGTTCACGAATATAAATAGTATATATGTAGAAAATTAAAAAATACAACAAAATATGTGCTCCATGCAGTTATCTGGTTGCATATTGTAAGATCTTCTGTGACAGCCTCGAGTGCAGCAGGGTGTTCTGTTGTGTTTTTAAATCTTCTGCATTCCAAGTCTTTCAGTAGAATGGGTTGTAAGTGTTTCAGGATAGCCTCAATACTTTTCCTGAACAGCTGCAGTATCAGATGACAAGCGCATAAATGGTCTTCATGGAAGGTGGAAGTGACTTCGCTGATAAGCAGGGATGGGGGACTCTCTTGTATCAGGGCTGGAGTTACGCAGTGCTCTCGTGGAATACCTGGGAATGCCAGATCAGTGTGTGAGCAATCTACACTGAAAATACATAAAAATAGTAGTTTTAGTACCTTACACTGGAAAGAATCTCTGCAGGTTATCCTGTAAAATTTCCTGCTGGAAGTGCGCAGCTACTCTGTATCAAGTTTTACGAGACCTCATTCATTCATGTGGGGTGGAGATCCCACAACATCTCTGGGTCTATGTTCCTCTGTCAACACCCTCATATCACCAAAAAAAAAAAAAAAAAACAAACCCAAAACACACCAAACAAACAAACAAACAAAAAACATTTATTCTTTTTACTTTTATTGGAATTTCCCAAGTTGCAATTTGTATGAGTTACCACTCACTCTATCACTTTGGACTTCTGAAACAAGAGTCTGTATGTATACAGTCCAAGCTATAGCCATTACATTGCATTGCGACTTAGTACAATACCCTCTGTGTGTGTCTGATGGCTGGTCAGTCAAAGTGATTGAGTGGAAGAGACTTCCTACTACATATTCCTGGATAGTCACAGTAGGTGATTTTGCTCTTGCTTTATGACGGTCACTTTTCACATACTAAGGTGATAAGAAATACACATTGTAGCAGGTGAGGAAAAACCTCCCTTTTATGCACTGACTTCCATTCATGAGGTAAAGGTTATGATTATTTTTTTAATTTCAAATGCATGTAGGTACTTGACTATGGAGAGCTGCATTCCTAATACAGCCCATGGAAGATAAAAAGATACCACTACATGGTGACTGGTGAGTGGGAAAGTTACCAGCAAACACATGCAATTGTAGGTGTCTGTCAGAGAATATACTCTACTTCTAACTGTCTTCTCAGTCTGCTAGATTTGAAAGGAAAAACAAAATGTGAAGAGTAAACAAATGTCGGTGAAAGTAACTGGTCTTTCAGATCAAAATATTATTTACAGCATGCCTTTAACTGTATTTTGCACTGGGCTGTATGCTCCATCTGTTGATAGGTGCATGCTGAGTGAGGGCATTGCCTTTTTGTTAATGGACTAGCTCTCTGCTAGATTGCTTTGGGATTGCTCAAAAGTGGTTTTGTTTGTTTGTTTGTTTCTGGAGTGGGTTCCTTTTGACATGTTGGTTGATTGATTTGGTAGTGCACTTTGCATAGGTTGCGAAGAACCTGTTTTTAGAGACTGAAGTAGAAGTACAAGATTGTGGAGAGATAATATGTAATTCTCCATCATTTCTCAGCCACATAATGGCCATCCACAGGGGTTACTTCTCCAAGTAATATAGCGCTCAGTCATGGGCCATGGCCAACAAAATCACCAAATGCTTGTGGTAGGGCAGGCATTTCTCTGCTGGGTCAGCTAGTGACTCCAGTATGTTTTCACTCCTAAATGGTATATTAGTTCACTGTATTCTTATACTTGTTCAATTTTGCTAATAAACTGAATTTGTTATTCCTTGCTTCCTTCCATCCGTGTGTATTGGTGTCTGGATAACCTGGTTTCCTAAACATCCTGAGAACAGCCTTTATGCTCTCAGTGAGTTTCAGTCCTTGCGCAACACTGCCAAAAACAAATTTCAAGGGAAAGTCTGTGAGCAGGACACACACAACATATATTAGGCAATACAAAGGGCAATGTGTGAGGCTTGTACTTGACCACTTCTTAGGCTGGCATTTCTTCCAGTGCTTCAAAACTGGAGTCGTGCTGAGGGTTTTACTGACCCCAGGAAACACCAGATTCACAATAGGGTGAAGCCAAAAAAAGGATGGTAAAACACACTGGTAGATGGGTATCTCTGCCATTTCTGCACTGCTCCCTGCTTTTCCGTAGATCTGTAAAGCCCTTTGTGTCTGCACAGACAGGGACCAATCTCAGTTGCATTACTCGTGCATTTCTTATGTATCTATTCATGGCATTTTCTTATTAAGAGATTTACTGATTTATTTGGACGTTACAGATAACACCTCCTGGAGCCACAGGATGAATTTGACTTCCTCTTCATTTCTTCCCCTGCAGAGACAATACCGTAACATAAAGCAAGGCAACATCCTAATGCCAAGATAAAAATAAGGATGAAGTTATTGCTGAAGATATGTTTGGTTCTGCTTGTCTATTCGTACATTTCCTTCTTTGTGGTTGCAAAAACGTATGCAGACAAAATATGCTTGGAGGGCAAAATATACTTGTAATCCTTTCTTATTAGCAGCTGCCCAAAATAGCTGTTGTTCCATTGGAAAGTGTTTTTCTTTAGTTAGATTTTTTTATTCCCTGAACATTTTATAGAAATAAAAGAGTATTTTAATGTTCTTATTAAATGCTGAGAGATAAATAGCCATGAAGAAAGCTTTCTATTACACAGGTTTATTATTTTTTCAGAAAATTTTTATACCAAAAATCAGATTCGGATGAGTAAGGATTTTTTAAACAGTATGGCTTATGTACATATAAAAAGTAAATAGGGGGCCTGAGTAAGGTTTGCAGACTTTGCAAATCATGTGGGAGAAGTGTTTAACTAGGTATAGTGTTTAAAATATTTTGAAGAGTTGTCCTTTTTATTTGTAGTGAATAGGAGCAATAGTGAAAGTGACAGATGAATATCCATAGCATTTTAAATACTGAAAGCAACTCTGATTTAAATTTCCTTGCAGATCTTTTGAGACTGTATAAATTACTAAGAGGAAGGAATTTGATGTCTTTTCTACTTTCCAATGGCTAGCATAATCTCTTTTCTTTTCTTTTCTTTTCTTTTCTTTTCTTTTCTTTTCTTTTCTTTTCTTTTCTTTTCTTTTCTTTTCTTT
>JAOWBP010002392.1:42374279-42397269 GCA_028571105.1 Tragopan temminckii
TTTCTTTTCTTTTCTTTTCTTTTCTTTTCTTTTCTTTTCTTTTCTTTTCTTTTCTTTTCTTTTCTTTTCTTTTTAATATAGTACCTCTGCGGCAAATGAAAATATATGCTGAGTTTGAAGATAACTGGTTTGTGCTGAACAACTTGTTTAAGTGCTGGTCTCCAATATTCATTGTTAATATTTCAAGACAGTCAGAACCGGCAATGAAAATTCTCCTCAGTTTGTCCTTGCATGTTGCTGTTCAATGTTTTTAATGAAACACCCTTTCCTTCAAGATCCCTTTCTCCTCTTTCTTTCTATTACAGCCACCTCCCACCAGTCTATCATTCACAGTAATACAGTGATTTTAAACAAGAGTTTAAAGTAAAACCATGCTTCATACTTCATTACAGTTAGAGTTCAACTGCTTTAACTGATTGTGGGCTGTGCACAGCAGTCAATGTTTTTGTTTTTTAAAAACAAGTTCTGACAGAATTAGTACACTAAAACAAGTGCCTAACGATGAGCCAGTGGCCAGGTGGTACAGGGAATATCAAAGAGCAGACACATCTGGTCATGCTGCCATTTACCAAAGGTGAGCATATTTCACACTTCTCATCAAGAGACACCTTAAAACAAAACAGTGACAAAAAACCAAAGCAATACAGGAGGTTTCTGTAATGCCTTGATGAGAACTTCCTCAAACAGGTGATGGAGTGGCCAGAGAGGGAAGATGTACCGCTGGACTTGTTTATTTTGGCTTTATTAAGGCTTTTGACACTGTCTCCCAAAGCATCATCATAGACAAACTGGTGAATTACGGGCCAGGTGGACTGAAAGCTGACTGAACTGCTGGGCTCAGAGAGCTGTGATCAGTAGCTCTATGTCCAGTTGGAGGCAAATCACTAGGGGTTGATACTGGGGCCAGTACTGTATACAATCTTGAAAAATGACTTGTTTGAAGGGACAGAGTGTGCCCTCAATTAATTCTTAGACAATACAGAACCAGAGGGAGTGGCTGATACACCTGAGGGCTGTGTTTCTGTTTAAGGGGAATCTTGATGTGTTGGAGATCTAGGAATTCTGAAATCTGAGAGGTCAGTAGAACTGGAACAGATAAGCATGGAAAAGGCACAGGGGGCACCTTATCAAGGTAGATAGGCATCCGATGGGAGGAAGTAAAGTAGATCAAGGCAGATTGTTCTCAGTGATATCCAGTGAAAGGGCTAGTGGAAGAAATTGAAATACAGAATATTCTGCTTATACATAGAAAATCCCTGTTTTACTGTATGGGTGACTAAGCACTGACTGGCACATGTTGCCCTGAGAGGTTATCTCCTCAGAAACACTGGAAACTTGATTGGGCATGACTGTGAGCACCCTGTGCTGGCTGTCCCTGTACAGAGGAGAGTTGAAACGGGTCAATTCCAGAAGTTCTGTTCTCCTTCAGTCTGTGCAAAAACTGTCAAAGATAATGCTGGAAAGAAAGCTGAATTTGTAAGCCTTAATTATCTTTTGAAAGAGCCAAGTAAATCACTTTGTCTCTTATGGCACAAAATTAAACAAGCTCTAGGTTCAATCTTATTTCCTCTTCTGAGTGCATTTTTAACTTTCCTAGCTTTCTGCCTTGGAATTTCCAACTCCAAATTCTGTGTTAAATCTGAGCAGTACAAGTCCACGAGATGAGTGATTTCCAGTTCTGCAGATATTTTCTCCTGGCCAGAGGAAATAACTTCAGTCTCTCAGATCATGCATCTCCACTGAAGGCTGTTTGCTGGGGTGAATATTGGGACCAACAGTGGCATTCCCCATAACACATGGCTGCAAATTTATGTGTTCTTCCCTTCTTCACTTTCAAAATCTGTAGGAATTGCAAGCAGGTTTCCTTCAGATCCCACTCCAAACACAAATTATATACTGAAAGAGTGAATAAGATAGAAGTCACAGTGATAACTCAGGAAGTAGATTGATTTGAATATAAATCTATTGCAAAAAGAAAGGAATACCTGCCTTTTTAAAAGCCACACCGAGAGCTTAATTTACTATATTCCCGAAGATATATCGAGCCTTACAACTAAGCCTGAGGCAGCATATGACTCATCTTGCTTTCTGTCACCCTCCAAGTGACCTAGCCAATCTGAAACAATCAGGATTTTCTTATTGGGAATTTTATCATAATAAATAAATGAATAAATATATTTATATATTTTCACATATAAATTGTAAGCTAAAAATAGCGTTGATTAAAATAAACAAAACAAATGAACAAACCAAATTAAAACAAAACTTAAAAAAAGAAAAGCACCACACAGTTAAAAGTACGAAGGTGTATTGACTATATACAAATGCATATATTCCCATCTTTGAATTCTAAAGCACTGAATGAAATTGTTGTACACATCAGAGGAAATACATTTGTGTATGGGAATAAACATAGATTGCAATAGTTCAGAGAGTGATTTATTTTCTCCTTTAGGACATGAGGAGCCTGACGTAAAGGGAGTGTTGAGTGTGAATGAAGGGAAAGGATTCAGCACAGCTTGAGCTAACATGCACCTTTCCATTTGGCTAAACCTGATCAAATTACAAGCCTTTCCACATCCCTTTGGTTAGTGCCTGCTTTCAGATCACACAACCCACTGAAAACAAATGTATACTATGTCAACTGGCACTAAACCAAGAATTTAATATACTTTGCCACACTGTAATTCAGTACCGATCCACATGTGTTTTATCAGAAGCAATACTCATATTTTGTAAATATGATATAGCTTAAATTTTGTTACTCAAGTTTACACTTTTGTGCAAGTCATAATATCATGGCAAAATGAATAGCAACACAAAAAAACCTGGTGCACCTAAAAAATTATAAGTTATACTTGATTTTAATGCACCATGAATTATTAGAGAAATATTCTGCATAAGCAACAAACCAAAGACATGGCTTAATGGAAAGTATATTTGTATTATAACTTGTGAATGTCTAAACCTGTTGCTTGGTTCACATTTATGAAAACCGAGAGTAGAACAACTAATGCCGATTGAACCAAACAGTTATATCAGTAAGGAAGTTTCCTGATCTGGCTTGATATAATATTACATAATGTTAAAATATTAGTACAATTACAAATCTAGGCTGACATGCATCGCTCTCAGGCTGTGCTTTCGTGTTGTATACAAGATGATACCAAAACAAGAGAATGGCAGAAACTTTGCCTTTGCCTCACCTCACCTAAAAGCTGTGCATTATAATGCCTGGTGACAGACTGTTGGTGATTGGGAACTGATCTGGCCTAAAATCAATCTGTGAAAATAAATGCTGATTTTATTTATTTATTTATTTATTTAGGCTGGATTAGCTCCTTGATTTGGCCAGTTGAGCTACAATAGAGGGCAAGCGTTGGCCAAAATGAAGCAAGAGAAATGAGCAACCAAAGTTGAGGTAAGGGCTTAGAACCCATATCTTCCAGCTTTCCTTGCTCTATTGCAGTTGGAATTCTTGAATCAAATCATTGCTTGATTCCTGTATGTTGTGAAGTTTCCCTTGTGAAGTCTCCAGCAGTTGACTCCTACCGTATTACTAGCATATTCTTTTGTCTGTAGTTTAGCCTTTTGACAAGTATTTTAAACTCATATAACAGTTTTCAGAGAAGGCATCTCTCCTGTCTGTCAGCAGCTTCTCTATTGACCCAAGTTTTCTTTGTATTCACCAGTATGCTTCCAGAGTCTGGGTGAGTAGGTAGGCAGAAAAGCAGAGTCTGCTCTCTATTACCATAACCCATACAGAGATGAGGAAATTCTCTCTCCCAGATTTGCCTGGCTCCTGGGACAATGTGGGTGGGATGTTACTCATTCAAGAGCTGCATCAAGGACTGCAACTTTTCCAGCATTAGGGACATATAGCAGAACAATATCATTGGGGTTGCTAGGATTTTTTTACTAATTCTGTAGAAAATTTCTCCTCCATTAAAGGAATTTAGGAAACCTTAGCTGGATGTCTTGCATTCACATGACAGTCAACGCAGTAGGTGATCCACTGCTGTTGCCCATTTTTTCTTACCTAATGTTCAAATTTTCCTTACAACAATAGTTGGAATTCCTAATAGTTCTAAAGAAAGTCTCTGAGCTGTAAGTATAGCTTGAAAGTGACAGCAGCCATTCTATCTGCAGACAGTCTGTCTCAATGGATCACTTCTGAGAAGTATCATTTTAGTGTGCTGTGGACTAATCAGTTAATCATTTAATTGGTACTTCAATTAGAATAATCTAAGTAATTTGGGTAAGGAAGAGTTTTGTTTCCTCTGCTAGGCTACAAATTCATACTTTTCATTCTCTATGGTGCTTAGGAGATGGAAAGGAGAAAATTATAAAAGAAGAAGAAGAAAAAAGAAAGTATGCATTGCAACAGTATAATGAATCAAACAACTAAAAAGTGCAGATTGTAAGGTAAAGGAAGAACTTATTTAAAAGCTACTACAAAAGCAATAGATCTTATCAACAATACAAACACTCTAATAAGGAAAATTTCCCATGGTGGGACACTGACTAAACCTGCATCTCCACTGTGTTTTTGTGGTGGTATAGAGCATTATTTTGTCCAGTGCAGAAAAGTCAGTGTGTGAGGAAGCTTTTCATGACATGTTTCAGGTTGTCAGCAGTTTCTTTTTCATTATGTGGCTAGATCTCTTACTCCACTTGTAACTTGGAATAGATCTTTTATGTTATAGTCTTGCAGCTGACTCCATGTCGTGATCTCGTTCTCCAAATTCACAATGAATGTTTGTAAATTATTTTTTTGTGATGCAGAGCATTAATGATCAGATCAGATTATTTCCATTTATTGTGAGCTCTTCACAATGCCATAAATATCTACTTGAAATGATTCCCTTTCTTGCTGCTCACACATTACAGTGGTTGCTATGGCCTAAGTATTTATGCCTGAAAAGTAGTTGCTTTGTTGCCAAGTTATACCAATGATAACGTGTCAACCTTCAAGTCCAGTGAGTATAATGTACATATCAGTATTATTTTAATTATTAAACTATTGATGAGATGGTAATCATCATTGCTAGAGAAAAAATCATAATCTAATGAAAAAAAGTTGTGATATTTTGTTAATTTCAGCAGTGTGTTTAGGTTGTGACAGAAAGTTTCAAAACTATTGATTTCACCTGACTCCTACTGCATACGTTGATCTTTCTTTTGTTCAGAGTTTCCACCTGTTTTTATTAACTGGATTTTTTTTTTTTTTTTTTTTGAAGACGTGTAAACCTATTCCCTTTCCACATATGAGAATTGTTTCTGACATTTATTTTTTATATGTTGGCATTTGAATTCTCATGGTGGTAATTATACTTGAATCCCTTACACCTGCTCGAGCACAAATTGCATATTATTATCTTGCATTCAATTACACTTTTCAGTAACAATAATTTTTTTTTCACATCCTATGGTATGCGTTGCAATATAACAATGAATACTGCTGTTCAGAATATTCATAAGCCTCCTGCATCTGTATTAATTTTTATCAGTGTTGAATAACTAAAAAGGGACCCAAAGATGGACAACAAGCAATTGGAGCATCTCTCCTGCGAGGAGAGACTGAGAGCTGCACCTGCTCATCCTGGAGAAGAGGAGGCTCTGAGGGATCTCATCACTGTGTAAAAATACTTGAAGAGGGTGCAAAGAGGATAGAGCCAGACTCTTTGCAGTGGTGCCCAAGGACAGGAAAAAGAGGCAACGGACCCAAACTGGAAGACAAGCAGTTCCAACTAAACATTAAGAATCACTTCGCTGTGCAGATGATGTGCAGCGAGTTTGGAACCACTCTCCTCCCTCTGCAGTGGTCCATAGTGCAGTCTTGTTGCAGTAAAGACAGTGAATATTTTCATAGGAATTTTACCAAGATTTGTGTTCTATCTACCTAATCAAGGAACAATGCTAACAGTGGAACCTGAAAGCCTTATCTAGTCTTCAGGAGCCATTATTGTTCATATTTAGTATTTTACATAAAAGCTTTTAAAATAAAATGTAGTGTTGAAGATGTAAAATAATGTCAAATCCCATTTGGTATTTCAGTTAAGTGCCTACAAAGAAAAAAAAGGTGAAACAGGAAAACTATGCAATTCACATTTGTTGTACTATACAGTACTGTAGGGAATTAAAGAAAAGGAAAAACATGCAAAAAAGCTTAGAAAATAATTACTTCTATAGGAAAATAAATTGAGAGGGAGAATTATCCAAGAAGAATACTTCAGAATATGACTCACACTACTTTCACAGCAAGTTACAAATTGCTTAGAAATGCAATATGTTATTTGGATGTTTATTTGGAATGGATTTTAAACTAAAATTTTTCAAAAATCTTATTTCTCACCCTGTCTCCCAGACTGACGTGTCTTCAAATAACTCAGTCTTTTTATGTTCTTTTGCACTTCACACAGTCTGACTAGGTGAAGTAGCGCGATATATTGAAACAGTGGTTTTCACAAGTAAGTCAGTAAAAAGCACAACAGATATTTTCTTCCTAAGCCAGAAATATGACTATTTCAGTACATTGCTAAATTAGGGTTAAAAATGGGCTTTGCACAAATCACATCTGATCTGTAAGCATGAAAGTAATGCTTGTCATTTGTGGGATGCATCTATAACAAAAGTAAGTGAGAAAAGTCTGCCGTAACAGAGATCACTGATGCTTTAAGGATTATTTCAAAAGTAATAGTCACTGGTATTTACAAAAATAAGAGACTGTAACTTTTGCATCCTCCCAGCACATGCAATTGTATAAAACTCTTTAAAGCATAAAAGTATTTAGCAGGCTCCTGAATTTCAGTAAATTTAATGTGGGATGAAAATTGTTTTTTTCATTTCATGGTATATTTCCCTCATTCTGAATCATAGACACATTCTAGGCAATTGTCATTAGTTTGATAATTAGGGAGTGTCTCATAGACATCTCACACCCAATGCAGCAGAATATGGATGTTAGTATCTACATCAGTTTTGAATAATTTAAAATAGGTATCCAAGTGTTTGGAAAATTGTCTTGCTAACTGCTGTGATGAACTTGCGTCCTGTTAAAATCTCTTAGTAATTGGATCTTTGATTCCTTCTCTCTCCCAGGAGAGTAATGGAGCTCACTTTCAGTAAAGGGGCAGCTGGAGGCTGGGCCGAGGTAGTACCCTGAACAGATCTGCTCTTCCTGCTATCTAGAAGTGCATGGCCTAGACCTTAAGATGCCATGGAAGAAAGGATCAGATTGTGTTCCAGGTGAAGCTTCTAACTTTCCTTACCATCTCTTGTGGCAGCTGACAAAGCGTATATCTTGTGGTGCTCACAATAGGTTCTATAAGTGCTTTGTTAGAGATGGGAGAACAGTGACAACTGGGATAGAGGCAGCTGATAAGAATGATTAACCTCTTAAACCACACCTCAGCCAAGTCTTGCTCTGGCAAATTTCCTAGCAATACAGGCACATGTGAGAAAAGAGAAATACTCTTTTCTAATTTTTACTTTTTAATTCACACAATAATGAAATTTTTTTCTGATTTTGTGAAATGTTCTTTCTTCTCCTATATATTTTTCTTCCAAAAAAGATTAGTACTCAGATGTGTCTTTAATTTGGAAGCCATGACATAGATGTTTCAGAGGAAGGGGCTGGACTGAATGGGACATTGTACTTAATGGAGCTCACATTTCACTCAACTTCTAGTGAACCTTCCTCTGCATAGAGTGCCTCCCTTTTTGCTCTTACAGCCTTCTATCAGGTTATAAGAGGCTATATAACAAAGGGGAGGTTATGTAATATTGTACTGCTTCAAGTAAAATGTATTTCATATTCATTCTTCAGTACTATATCTCCCTTTCATAGTTATATTTGATAGTTACCATAAATAAATTCAGGGTTAGACTGCACCTCTCAAGGTGACTTGTGCAGGATAAAGGCAGTTGTTATTGTGTTTCAGCTCTTTGTAATATATGTAGAAGGCAAGGAGGGTTTTATCAAAAGAAAAAAAATATTTCTATTTCCTGCTTTTCCTTTCTTTTCTTTTTTTTTACAGCACAAGGTCAGAAAAAAGAATACTATTGAACTTAGACTTTCTCAAAGAAAACTTGCAGAGCAATTGAAGGGGAATAGCTTTCTCCAAAATTGGTTTGTTTAAATTCCATTTGAGTGAGGGATATTTTTTCTATTCTTAGCATATTTCATCCTTATGATATTTTCCCTTAGCTTTGTGAAAAAAATTCTTCCTTATCAGCAGTCTTTTCCAGATCTTTTTCCAATATTTCCAGGTTCAATCTTTTCCAAAATTAATTTGCTTAAATTTTGTTTGTTTGGGGATTCATTTTAGTTTGGATTTTGGTAGTTTTCCCAACATGTTGCATTCTGGTGAATTCTTTATTAGCTGTTGTGATAGAATTTTTTTCCTTAGCGTACTTAACATCACATTTACTTTCCTAAAAGGGCAGGAGTTTACAAGGCCATTTCTCAGATCCCTGTTTCTCCTAAAACCCAGGGGAAATCAAATGCTATGCACCTCTTCTCAGACACAGAACTCTAAGGAAGAAATGGTTTTATTTTAAGAAATTTCTGCATGCATGGCAGAGAAGTCAATATCAGGCAAACTTCAGCTGTATAACATCCTCTGTAGTTAGTTTGAAAATATGAGGATGTAAAGACTTTAGTGCATGAAAAAGCCTTTCCTGAGTCACCTGAGAAATTCTCCCTGTTGCCCTGCAGTGGGGTGGGGATGAGACAGAGCTACAGCTGCAGACAGGTGCACAAAGCAGGGTGATACCCAGTTCCCGTATGGCACCCTGGGCAGGGAGTGACTGTCACCACTTCTGCATGGTGCCTGATGGAAGTGGCAGGCAGCTCCCAACAGCCATGTAAGCCAAAAAAAGGGAGAATATGGGTTAAACAGTCCCAAGCAAACGAGTAACATTTTTTTCTCCTTTCCTTAGAGTCTGCTAGTAGTCAAGCTGTTTGCTGTATCCCCTTTCTTCTTCACCCATATAAATGAGCAAACTGAGATCAGGCCATGCAAGATGGGATGCACATGAGTGTGTCCCATCCTTCTGCAGAAGAAGAGAAGTGAGCATCCTGGAGAGCACTTAGGCAACCAGAGGATTCAGATCATTAGATGTTTTTCTATAGAAACAAAGTTTGCCCAGAAGGAAAAACTGTGCCTAGAAATGATTCAAGCCAATACTAATTCCCAGCAAGTCCCATGCTAGTTCTCTAAAATAAAACTAATTGAGAACATTTGTTCTGGTAGCAAGATACTAGGTGTCCCAGAAGTGCCTTTGAGAATAAAATTCCCTCTACCGTGTATCAGATCTTAAAAATCATTTTACTTGATGTATTTTGGCAAATCAGCTTGGTTTTTTTTTTTCTTTTCTTTTTTCTTTTCTTTTTTTTTCCATTTATGAATAACTGGGATGGCTTAAGTGTTGGAATAATGTGGGAGACAATTAACAATTGTAACAAGTATTAAAGAGCCCTAAAGGAGCTTCTTGGCTCATAAAACACAATATTCTGACAAGGGATATTTAACTTAAGTTTACTTAAGGTATTTTCTATCTCTTCCAACTTGCCTGGTGCCTCAAATTATTTCTGAAAGGATGAGAGTATATTAATTCTTGCACTTGAATGCTTTGGACCAATCTCCAGAGAATTCTCTTAAAGCAGATCACATTGTAGTTTTTGATAAAACACAGCTTGGGCTTTTACATTTTCCTTTCCTTCAGCTTTTCCATTCCCAGTTGAGTTAGGCTGAGTTACATGAAAAATAATTATACTTTGCTTCTCCTTTAAGTTACTTCACAAAAATTCTACTCCCTCACTTTGCATGCACAGGACACCCAACTGTACTTTCCTTTTGCTAGAAGGAGTGAAGGAGTGAAATGGTCCTGTCATTTTCTTCTAAAAAATTTTGTAATTTTAGTTCCTGTAACAAACACAGGTACATCAAGATGTTAGAGATGCTACATGATATCCAGGTACCAAGATGTCTTAGGATGCTATATTTAAAGCTCATATTGTGAATTTGCAGTGAATTCTAAGTGGGATTTGTTTGTTTTCCAGTAGCACAACTCCTGCATAGCAACAGGTACAGTGGAGAGATGATTATGCAATAGCCATGTTCAACTCTCTGTCATGTAAATGATGAGGGAGCACACACAGCCTTCTCTTATCCCAAGTACTTCCATTCAGAGTGCGTGAAAAATGATGTGAGACATATACTAATATCTGAATAGCTACTGTGCTCTGCAAGAGCTGTCTTTTAATTGCTTGTTTGTCTACTATCGTATCCAACAGTTTTTGTTTTTTGTTTTTTGTTTTTTTGTTTTTGTTTTTTTTTTTCCCTAAAATGTTTCCACACTTAGATGTCATTTCAGTCTTGAAGAACTGCTACTTTAATCTGCTGAATGCTGGATGGCCCCTAAGGGATTTTAGGACATCACTTAAAGTCAGCTATTATAGCTCTTTCATGCTTTATGACTAACAGTTATTCTGAAGGGGAAAGAATGCCTACAATGTAGATAAAGGACAAAAAATAAAATAATTATACTTAGGCAATTCATAATAGGAAAAGGAACAAGGAAACACATTAATAATTTGTTATATTTAATCACAAGCTACTGTGTTACTCCTTTAGAGGGAGATTTCCTGAAGATATTCTGCTAAAAAATTATTGAATTCTGTTACGATGAAAGATTATTTAAGAAATTATGTGAAATGAGAGAATCAGACACATCAGGGAAGTAAAAAGACATTGATTGCCTAAAAAGGACCTTTGGGGATTGACGTATTTATGGGGCTGAAAGATTTCAGGATACATTATAAAAATGTGCTGTGGCATACCAAGAAATATTCTTCACTAATTTCATGTGATTGTGATGGGCTGTGATTTTTATCAAGGACTCCAGAAATTCATCTCATAAGTATTTACCACTATTTTATAAACATTTGTTTTTCCCAGACTGCCTCTACTAGTGAAAAACCATCAGAGATAAAGGAACTGTCTCTCTGATTTTCTCACTTAGGTCTCAGAGACTATATAATGTTAGACAGAAGGCTTCTTTGGCTGAGTGGAAATAGGGCTTTCTGTGCAAGGGGAAGTTGTACCTACACAAGTGCTCTTTGGGACCATCAGGAGATGAACTGTGTCTGGACAAGGCTTATGCAAACAAAACTTCCAGCAAGCCTGTGTTGGGATGGTACTATGTGGCCATCAGCAACTGCAGCAATGGGAGCATGCAGACAGTTCAGAATTGAACAGAAGGTCAAATGGTGTCTGTATGGATGAACTGAGGGCACCATTAACTCAGGCGTGTGCAACATAACTCCTAATTTGAAAAATTCAGGGACAACTGCTGAGTGACTGCATTCAGCTGGTGCTGTGAAGGCTTACATTTTAAAGTAGGATTCCTTCCTCTTCATTTTTAATTTTGTTTGCAATTATTTTTGTACGTTTGTTAGTGAACTTGTGTGATCCTTTTTGCGGTGGTTTACAAATTCAGCATTACCATTGGGTTTTAGTATATATGCCATGTTTTTCATGTGCATGGGAACTGTTGAGTCACAGCCTGAAAAACTGATTGATCACTCGGGAAAGGACCGGGTCAGCTCTGGGAGCACAGGTGAAGGCAATTCACCTGTGTGACCAGAAGGGGTGGAGCCTGGCTCCACTTCTCTAAGACCCATTTAAGGGCTGACTGCCACTAGACAAGGATCCCTTTCAGAAGATCCCTCCCTGGGGAGTTTTTCTCTGTGAACCTAGAATCTTCTCATACAGGTAAGCAATCTTTTTCCTTTCCCTTGTAGCACCTTTCTATTGTTCTGATCCTTCCATCATTTTGATCTGCCAGTTGCTATACCATGTGTTAAACATTTTGTTGTCTTTGTTATCCCTTAGCGCAGTACTATCTTAGTCCTGAGATTTCATTTCTTTAGTAACCAGTAACTGGCTATGATTAAGTCCTGTGGTTTCCAGTTTCATCGTTCACTGATACTTCCAAGGCATGTTTGAAGTTCTGAGATACACTGTATTTTTTTCAAGAGCCTTGAAAGTATTAATTCCTGATGAAGCACAGCCTAGGCAAACATACAGCCTTATTCAAGACTTATTAAAGAGTTCACTCCACAGGAAGTATGCTCCACTGGTACATCTATTTTTATATAGATATGCTCTGGTGACTGATAATAATGTATATTAGTTATGGCAATATCACTATAATCAAAATTCCTTTAAGGACGAGGCATATAAGTCACTAAAATTTAGTAGCTATTTTTGAAAGCCTACAGCATGTTAGTTTTGGTCATCACCCTAATATATGTATAATTTGATGCAATGTTTTGGCATCAGGAACTAGGAGAAGATTTGTGGAACTGAACTCAAATCATTGGTGAACGTTGCGTATTATTGAAAACTGTGTAAGAATAAAACTGAAATAATTATGTATGAATGCAATGAATATGTAAAATTTGTTGGTAAGTAGCACTGGGATGCGATTCCTAAATCACTGATTCCAACTCATTGTTATTACCAGCCTGAATTAATTCTCCTTGCAAACATAACAGCTGTGTTTAAAATCAATTTATGCTTCCCACAAATAATGGTATCACCTTTAGCAGGCAGCCTAAAATGCCTTCTAGCAAGACTTCTTCCATTAAAGACCCAATATTTTATTATTACATATTCCAAATATGATTTGGAATCCTTTATTGAAAACACTGGACTTACTTTCTTATGACAAAGGACAGAGCTAGAAAATAAAACATTCTAGCTACTAGAAAAAGTTCTGGGCAGAAGTAAGTTTTGTTGCAGGTAGGAGATCAGGGAATCAAACTACTAGTGGCTGAATTAGTGGGAGTTGTTCAGGGAAAAGAAGTCCCAACTTCTTGATTTATGAAAAGAATATTTGAGTAATTTCTGTAAGTTGAGGAAATTTTACTGAAGAACTTAAAAACATAAGGAGGCACTAAAATTTATGACATCTTTTTGAAAAATAATGGCTGAAGACTCAGCAGAGTATACCTCTAGAGTTTATACCTCACTTAGCAGGTGCTAAGTGCTTTTTGCTTTCAACTTTTTTTTGTTTGATAGATAAAACTATGTTATACTGAAAGTAACTGTATCTAACCTCTATTTTGCTTGGAAACTTTCACAGGTTTTTTTTTTTTTTTTTTTTTTTTCAGGTTTGGAAAAGACTTATGCATGTGAAAGTTTGTCTCCTTTTTCCAGCTATTTCAGCTAAGGCATTATCTTACCTTTTGTTTCCCTAAGAAAGACTAACATTATTACAACAGATTTGATTCTTGTATCCTGGGTGGTAGAGCGATATGATGATAAAGACCCCATTATGTTCAGTGGGCAAATGCAGAATTGAAAGTCAGAGGTCTTGATATACTTATATTACACCAAGATTTCTAAGAACAATCACCTATTTAGTTTTCACCAGAGTAAGAGCAAGAATTAATTCCTGCTGTTGTGAAGTGTCAGTTCTTCAGTATGAAAAATGACTCTCCAAGTTTATGTATTGTTCAGATTCAGAGAGAGCATAAATTTCTAGGCCAAAGGAACAAGCTAGGCTTTCACTCTTACATCCCACAGATACGAAGACATTGTGCAGTAGGATTATATGTATTATATCTATTTTGCACATAAATAGGAAAAATAAATCCAGAAGGCTTTCATGTGAGGTGCTACTGTGATTTGTACATCCAAACCAGAACCAAAAATGTTGAAACTATGTCTACAGCAGCAAACTAATTGTTTCTTGTCTTTTCCTTCCTTAAAACCCCTACTAAAGTTAAATGAAGAACTACATCAACTGGTTAATCTTCATAAAATATCAGAAAGATTGGCAACCTGATTTTTCTCATACCATGATAAGAAAATTACTAATAAAAGCGACCACTGAAATTCAAAATATGGGAGTGGTTCTCACTGACGTAAGAGTTTCTACACCCTTTCTGACCTGTTCATCCCAGAGTTATAAAAGCAATAGAGTCATCCTGCCATACTTACGGTTGAGAGGACAGAACCACTGCAGTGCGATACTCCTGAAGTACATGTGCTAAAAAAATATTGTAGCTTAAATAATTTAACACAACAAATCAGTTTAGTTTTATCTTAGTGCTTTGCTACTGACATATTTTTCCTTACTGTCAGCATCTTTCTACTTGTAGACCCTATTGTAGACCCTAGATATTAATGAGGTTATGTTCTATTTTTAAGACACGAATAGCAAAATACTGAGATGACTTTTAAAAGTCTTTTTCTTTTTTCTATGGATTGATGAAACAAAAAAACACTATTTCAGCACAGTGAAAATTTTTACCTAAATTACTCCTCCAAGAAAATTTGACAGTATTTCAAGGAGTGTGCTTGCAGAATAAAATCATATCCTGCTGTCTTGAAATGCCTCTAAATAAGAAAAAAAATGCAATCCCAGCTACATACATTATATAAGATTACATTAGGTTCATCTAGTAAGATGTCCTACCATTTTATCCTATCAAAAAACTCTATGCTGCAATTTAGTCTATAGATTTATTTTCAACACATTATCAATCATCAGAAACTTGAATAGGATTAATGAAGTCACCTGTCCTCAACAGATGGAATGTGTAGGGTCACCCGTTTGTCACAAATCATTATAGATACAATGCCTGTGAAAAAGCAGCTTAGTCTGAGCTTGAACAAGAAATATGTGCTTCTGGCTAGGCCCTTCACACAAGGCTCCAGCAGGAATACTTGCTGCAAGTGAGAATTTCCATCATCTCAAGAAGGCAAGTGGCTTTGCTTTTTAAAGACAGTTTTTACTGTTTAGTCACCAGGGGAAAAATGTTCTGTGATATCTATTTGGCAGGGGACTACACCACTGCTATTCAAGAGTATTTTGCAATTTCCGTATGTTCCTCCAGTCCCTGGTATTTGTGCAGCTCTGACTCACCTTATCTGGGGCTTTTGCAGGGAATAGGAACAGCTGGGCATAATGTGTCAGTGAATCACAGACGAGACAGCATAAAAGTGTTCTTTTCAATTGTGATACATTTTTTCAAGGGGCAGATTTCATTCTGCTATGGACACAGTCTGCAAAGCTACAGCAAAGTCAGAGACTAGCTAAAAGAGAAGTCTCTCATTCTTGCCTCAATTCAGCAAGAGAGTGTATATGGACTTCAGGTCCAGCTGACAACCCAGATTGTAAATGTCAAAACCTGGAGGCAGGGCTTTATCAGAATATCATAATATTTTATAGTAACAAATCTGTAGAATTAGAAAGGCAAGCAGTGTTCATGATGGATAGAAGGCTCTGCAGAAAGACAAGGGTGGTGAGTCAGTGGCGCAGGCTGCCCAGAGAAGCTGTGGATTTCCTATTCTGGAGGCTTTCAAGGTCAGATTGGATGGGGCCCTGGGCAGCCTGATCTGGTGGGTGGCAGCCCTGTCCATGGCAGGGGGCTGGAATGAGGTGCACTTCAAGGTCCCTTCCAACCCAAACCATTATTTGATGAGACTGAAGAGCGACTGTCTTTTTAGCTTTCTGTCTTCTGTCTTTCCAGAAGGATTTTATATTCAAGGCATATGCTTTCAATTAACTGGAGTACTGAAAAAAAATTATACAAAACCACTGATATTGTGGCAGTTAATTTGAAGAAATTATGTGGAGAAAAAGACAAGTTTGAAAAATGGAAGTGGGACATAGCCCTCTTAAAATAAACTTTCTCAGAATAGTGTTACCTAGGAGGAGTGTCATACTACTTGTAAGTGGACGTCTGAGTCCTAGTATTGATCTGGAGAGAAGTGAGGATTATGATAAAGAGCTATATAGAGTATATGATGGATATTCCTTGGCTATGGCATACATTATCAAATTTTGCATGAATGCCAGCTTTTACTCAACAGCTATTGTAGACCTGTGATCTGCAGCTAATAACAGATTGTGGTATTTGCAGAATTTCCTAAGGAAAAGGGCTAGCCTCTGGGTGGATGATATTTTGCCAGGAGCTAATGAGTACTTAATGGTGAAAAAGGATTAGCAGTTAGAGGAAATATTTTAAAGCAAAGAAATGAAACAAAATTAATTAGAAAATCAATTTTAAATTGTATTTTATTTTATGAAGTCAGATTAAGTTAAACTTATATTTTTTTCACATTAAATAACAAAACTCTTTTACATGGCTAATACAGTTTGGTAATGGAGGTGAACCTTCTCAAAACATGCAATGCTCTTAACTGCTATCAGGGAAATCAAAGCCTGTAACATCAAGAGTACCAGCTGAAGCACAAGATAATGTGAATATCACTAGTCTTATCAGTGAAATCATTTCAGGAGAATGGTTGAATTACCCTGGGGAAAGATCCTACTCAAGAATAATAGAGTCATCAATGATACAAACTGAAACATCTGTTCCCTTGCTCTCCAATCAAAAGAATGAACTGGTATTGATAATCACAGCTGATAATGACCTTCCTGAGAGCACATGATAAACTGTAAGATAATTATTTCACATTTTAAAATAGCTGATTTCTACGTCATTCATTAGAACTAACTTGGCACAGCAGTATCTTTTTGTCATGCTAAAATGATGAATTTTCATCTCATGCAGATGCTTGAATATGTAAGTCAGTGTAAAGGATGACTTACAACCAAGAGGAACAAAAATCCTCAAATTAAGGGTAGTCTAGTTCTACCCCTCCAGTATTCTTTGGAAGAGAAAAATACTCTTTGGGACATGTTAAGAAATAAAATCAAAGAACTTTTGCATTGATTATGTGATTAAGTAGTTTTGAAAAGGTATCATGAAATATATCTCCTAAAACACAGGCAAATTTGATACAATGGAATATATGTTATCATATTCTTTACTCTTTAAGTGTTACTTTGACTCAACACTGCTTAATGCTGACTTGTTTGATACCATCAGCAAATTGTTACTGGTAATTAGTAGTATTATCCCTATACAATCTTGTGATGAGTTGCCATGACACACTACTTAGGAAGGTTATTTTTACTGTTTTGGTTTCAGTAATTAAGCTTGGAATCACAGCTGGTTTTACATTATGTATTTTGACCTATTCCCACCACAGAAAATAAATCTGTTTATCTGACAGTTAAGCTTACAGCAAGCTACACTGTGGGACATTTCTTTTTGGTGATGTAGTGAATACTCAATAACAAAATAATTTAAAGCTCAGACAGATCTCTCCTTATTATCCTAGAAAGTGTGGGAGATACTGATCATTGTGGTGGATTCAAAATGGAAATTGAACATTTTTTGATGTTTCTTACTATAACTCACAATGGGAAGATGGAAAAAGAACCCTAAGGAGAAAAATGGAGATGCAAGAGAAAAAAGAAAAAATTAGTGCACCCTCAAAGAATGTATGCCCTCAGCAGTGTGCAGGGAAATGCAATCTAATACACCAAAATGCAATCTCCTAAATACCTTGGGCTTTTGTTACAATTGAAAGGTCCAGAGTTCAATTAATAACAATAATAAAAGAAGTTCAGCAAATGACATAATATATTGCAGAGAGAGAGAGAGAGCTAATGTTCTGGACAGCAATTATATTACCCTTCATTTAGATTTGCTATAGAATTCTGTTACTGAGATTTCAAATAGGCATTCTGGAGAGAGTTTTTCAATTATGTGACAGGCCAGACTTATGAATGGGGTTCACCTATTTGTGTCTTATGCTTTGCTGATTTAAAAAAAATACTTCTTATATTCTAAGGTGAATTAGTCAGGATAGAGTATACTGAAAAGCCACTTTAAACTTTCAGCAGAGGCTGAACCAAGTATCAACTAGATCTTTCTAAAACTGGGAAAAGTGCAGACCACAGTCTTTTGCCTGCCCCATTATTTTTCATTTTCACATGTCTTTGTCCTCCTGATCTGGCTGGAACAGCAAGTGCTCACAGTAGTCAGATAGGACAGCTGCCCTGTTAGTCTTTAACAAAATAAAACCAGGCAGATAATCAAATGTTAGTCTCCTGAGAGCATCCTGTAAGCCATGAAAAAAATTCTTGTTCTTATCATTCTCACAGAATTTCCATCCTGCCTGGAGACAAAGGGAAATGGCAAAAAGAAAAGTGCTCTTTGTTAGATGATTTGAAAATATGGGAGCACCTACGTTAGCAGGCTGATTTGCCATGATTCATGCCAGGGTCCTTGTCCTCTTATCATGAAATATGGCTTTGGCTACATTGGCAAATACAGTGGTGTTACTGAAGAAAGTCTTCTGAGATAATGTGTGGGTACTGAGGATCAAACACCAATTTTGAATGTTTTCATTTTAGAATAATGCTAATCCTGTCCCCCAGGCTGAAGATCCATTAGCATCAGAGCAGAGGAGGTTCCAGCACTCCTGCAATTCACTTTCTTCTAGCTGCCTCCCAAAGATGCTGCAAATACCTCATATGATCCAAGGTCTCTCTGTCTTACACACTCACACACACCTATGCAGCCCTCTTCCATATTCCATTACAAAGCCCACTGTCTTGAGAGATGGGAAGTCCATAGTCCTGAGAAATCCAGTGGCTATGTCCTTCATTTTCTGTGATATTTCCTGTAAGGTGGAGGTGAGGCTGAGAAAAAAATTGTGCTTTCAAACAGCAGAAGAGGTAGAGTGTTGATTTATAACCTAAAAAAGAGAATGGGGCAAGGAAGTATTTACCTTCTGTTTTCTGACTCTCATTGAACTGCTTCAAGGTCTCTTAAAAAGCACTAGGAAGGCCGAGGAAATTTGTGCAACTTGAAGTGATCTTTCTGCACCTAAGCACTTCAGCCTTGCTACTCTGTATCTGCCCACACTTCAACATGTTTCATTTCATGGTGGCATAAAAGGAGAAGGGAAACAAATGCTAATTGTGAAGGATGATCCAGCCCTCCTGCTCTCCTGTTTTTTCCTCAGTTTTCTCTCCACTCTCCACATTCGTGGTTCTCTACTTGAGATTATTTCTCCCATTTAATTTTTAAGTGCTGCTAAAGTCATACTGTTAGTAATCATTTTAATGAATAACAGAAGTGAGTGAGCAGTTAAATCAATGTATCGAAGATGAAATCTTAATTAAAATGGTATTTAGCTATGAGAAGTGAGAGTTTTATAATTTATTTTCTATTAAGATGTTGACCGTTTCACTGAATGCAATTATTGTATGTTTTTAATCATGATATGAATGCTACACTGAAGTGCTGTTTCTACGTCTTTCGGTTCTTCTTGCTTGAAAATTTACCACATTTACCTTTAAAGGTACATTTTAAAAGGTCAGTGCTAAAATGTTTGTATTCGTTTTCTTTGTTCTTGAGATGCTTTTTATAGCAGATGCAACAGCAGGCTACTGTGCTATTTGTCATACCATTCTTGAATTTTATTACACAGTAAACATTCAGGTAGGATTAAATGTAAAAGTTTATTGCATATTTAAAGCCACTTTTTCTGATTTGTCCAATGAAAAATGTAACACTTTTCACTTGTGCTGTTGTTTCAAAATACAGTGCATCTGGTTGCACTTGCATTTGTGAATGCTCATCTACATGCACATAAATTATAGGGGCAAGGTAGACACAAGTGCACTTTGTGCATCCACAGATAGGGTCTGCATGTGTAACTTCACCAAAAATGTACCAAATAAATCTACTCTCTTGAGGAATGGCTGCAATAGTTCTTCAGCTCTTGCTATTGTATGAACTTTTATTTCTATGGCGGACAGAATGATGTAATCATTTTCTCTTTCCTCTTCATGCATGGGATGTCTTTGTTTTCAACAGGGCATTTCTTACATAAGGACAAGAGTCCTTATGGACAAGGCCACCAACTTTCCTTAAGCACAGTGAATTCGGATGGGCCACCCATTAGTGCCAGATTTTCAAAGCTCTCTGTTCACTCAGAGTGGTATGCAAGCTCCCGGACCTGCCAAGTTTCACATATTCTGTCAGGAAAGTTTTTATGTCCCAGAGAAATACAGTAAAAGTGTGATACAGCTATGAACTACTACATATGAAAACTTTCAGTTTCTCCAGTGTTTATGAACAATGAAGCTTTGAGGACTTGAAATGCTTTTCAATATTAGTCTGAGGACTCCCAGATGCAAAATACACTTTTTTTTTTTTTTTTTTTAATAACTAAGCAATAGACTTACAAAGGTTTTGAAAGGTCCTGTTCTTCTTTTCATGGACTCATTAAATATGACTGGAGAAGTAGAGGGACACTGTTTTTCCCTTGCAGAAGCCATTCTGGTTTGTTCCTCTTTAATCACAACAGTGATCTGAATCCTACAGTTTTGCTTGAGTGTTAGCATTTTTTATTTTCTGAAGTGTTGCCTAGTAAGTCTGCAATTGCATTGGTGACCCCTCTGGTGGTTTGTTTTTTTATTTTTTTATTGGGTGGTTTGAATACTGCCCTACCACTCTCAGCTGGAGAATATGATTGCAAATAAGAATTTAAACACCGTTGTTAGGTAGCTGCTCCAGAATCAAGTGGGTGATGAGTACCAGCAGGTCTGGATAATTAACTGTCCTTTAGTTTATTATCCTGTATCAGTGTCTCCTTTTGACACTCATTTGTGTGGTTTTTGTTGTTGTTTTTTTTTTTTTTCTTCAGAAATTGGAGAATATCTAAGATTTCTTTTCATCCTCATGTTTTCTTCTCAAAGTTTAAGATTCATTTAATTACTACCACTATTTAGTTCTTAACCTTCCAAGTGTTTGAACCTATTTTTTCAGCCAGTATTTTATTAGTGGAAAAATTTCTTTTCCTTTAAGTCTAGATAGACTTCAATTGTTTATACTAAAGTAACATGAAAATTCAGATTTGGGACTATCCAAAACCAGCATGTTCTATGTCATGTCTACATTATTGTTCTTTCATCATTTGAGAAACCTCATTGGTGCTGATTTTATTTCAAACTATTTTTAATGGCACTTTTATTCTCCTTAGCATTCTAATCCCAGAGATCTAATGATTTTTTTTTTCTTCTTTTGCACTATTCAAACTACATGCCATTTTAGCTCTAATCCTCTATCTATTCCTCCGATGCTAGCAGGCTGCTGGACCTGTACAGGAGGGAAATTGAATATCTTTAAATCTTTGTTCCAAACCACGCATGTAGAAAGAAGTTTTTTTTTTTTCTTCCAGAGTACTAGCAGTATTACTACTTATGTCAAACTTTCCAAGTAGTCACGCTAATTATACAACATCTTAATGATGAGATTAAATTTTATAGAGTGGTAAGAGTTGAAATGGCTCCATAAACTTTGGAATCAAAGGCAGAGGGTTAGTTCACTGGTTGTTTTGTGAAGCATAGCTGATTTGAAGGATCAATCTACAACAAACCTAAAGTCCACAGCTGTTTATAGGGTGGCAGGACTTCACAGAGAGAGGAAGACCTGGAGAGGGGCTGAGATTTCCCCAGCAATGAGTGCAAAGCAGAGCCACTACCACCAGCTGCAGCAGGGCTGCTTCTGTGCTCACTGCAACAAATGTTCCTCTGAGCTCATGCCTCTGCTATCATGCCAGGATGCTGCGTTAATTCACCAATAAAGAGGCCTCGGGTCATGCAGTAATGTGTGCTCTTACCTTCTGCCAGCACCCCCAGGACTGGCTATTAATTTTCAAGTCGTTGAATTTTCACTTAACGTACGGCAGCTCTCTGAAGTGTGGCGAATTTCGTTAACCATTAGAGCAGCTGTAAACTGTGTGCCTAAAACAGTAAAGGGATGATGGTGCATCGAGGAGAAGAACCCAACTCAAAACACTACCCTCCATCAGAATAATCACTGAATAGGGGATTATTTACAATGTGATACAGCTGCGTTTTTGACTTGAAAGATGACTACGACAATAAAACAGGTTGTTCTTCCTGCAGAGCTGATTGCTCCAGGAGTACCCCATTGAGAGCTGAATGCTGGGACTCCTCCGGGTTCAGGGAAGTTTGGGGAGGAGATGCAGGGGCTGCTCACCCCCCCCACGCACACACACGAAAAGCCATGCGAAGAAATACGCGTTATTTATGCCCTGGTCCCGCCGAGATGTAACCATCCGTTCTCCACCGCCGGAGGTTTCTGTGGGTGAGGAATAGCCGCAGAGTTTCTGCTACAGCATCATCGGGTGGATTTGCAAGGTTCAGAATCATTATTCGACTACTTTTCCCTTCAGGTCTCCCAAAAAAGGGAGGAGAAGGGAGCAATAAGAAGAGGGAGGAAAAACAAGAAAAAAAGAAATAAAAAAGGGGAAAAATATGAAAAAAAAAAAGGAGGGAAAAAAGGGGCGTTCTGCGTTTTCCGCGCATCCTCCGCTTCCCCCCCGGGGGCGCTCCGCGGCCGCGCAGAGCTACCAGCAGCCTCCGAGCCTGCGCAGCTCTCCTCCCCCGGCTGCGCGCAGATTCCGCACTCACCCTTACGCGCCGAGCGAGTGGCCAGCATCCAGTGGGGCGGCAGGGAAAGCGGACGGGAGGGCCCCTGGGGACGAGCTGGGAGTAGGGGCTTCTCCATTCCCAAGATTGCTGCCGCCCTCCCCCCAGATCTGCCGGGCCGCGCAGTTTCCGCTGGGCTCCGCGCACGTCACCCCCCGGGGCTCTCCTCCCGGCGGCGGGGCCGAGGGTGCCTCTGGCAACGCTCCCGTCCTCTGAGTACGGAAGGAAAAGGCTAAATATATGCATGTGGCTTTAAATGTACATTTAATATTTTATATATTCCGCATTTATATATACTAAAGATCTGTTTTATTTCTCTCTTTGGAGAAAATAGCAAATCAATGCCACCCTTTCCCCCCAAGCATGTTTCCCTTCTAGTAAAGCAGGCTCCACCTCTGCTAGGGATTGATTCGCCCGGCAGTTTTTAGGATAATTTATGGAGCAACCTGATGAGCCTATTGGGCGAGTTGCACCGTCCTTGTAGAGTGGGTTCCTACCTGTTTGGGTGTTTTATTTATTTATTTATTCCCCTCCCCCCCCTCTTCCCTTTCCCCACTGTGTGCCGCTCGGGGGGGGGGGCGGTGGG
>JAOWBP010002392.1:42407862-42492868 GCA_028571105.1 Tragopan temminckii
TGTGCGACCTGGTGTAGGGAACCTGCTTTGGCAGGGGGGTTGAACTCGATGATCTCTGAGGTCCCTTCCAACCCCTACAATTCTGTGATTCTGTGAAATACATAGTAGAGTTTATTTCCACTGAAATTTCCTAAAACAGATAAGTGTGAAGTCAGTCGTTGAGTTTTGAAAATAAATCTTGAGAGTTCCCATGTCTTGTTTTTCAGAAATGCTTCAGGTCCTTTTCATGTGTGGGCCTTGGCTGGGTCCTCTGATTCCGAGTTCTCACTGGTGGTGCAATTAAATATATATCTGCAGTGCAGCCTTATCATGCTTGGTGTCATGGAGCAAGATTATTTCTGGTTAGATGTCTGACCTCTGGAAGCCTTCCCTGCAAAATTTATCTGTCTGGACTGACTTAAAAATACTGCATGATTAAATGCTGTATTTTGACCAACTTCTGAAACGGTGTTTTTACTAACAATATATTTTCCCATTTTTGCAGTTTGAGGATATTACTTTCCAAGAAAAAATTGAACTTGAATAAAAGTTTTTAAATGAATACTCAAAAAAACAAAAATTAAATTGTAAAGTTGTGACGGTTGCAAAACTAATATGCTGGGAAACATAACAAGTGAATAACACTGTTTTTAGCATGTTTTATGATTAACTAGCTGATTCTTGTGTGTAACATGACAAAAGCATATGGACTGCTAGGATCCTAGGTATAAAAAGAAGCAGAGTATATTGATTGTGGAGTCCCTTTATTTTTTAAACTTTCTCTCATGGATTTTATTCTTGTGAATGTGGCCAAGAAGTGACCTTCCCATTTCTGCTGTGCTCTGTCATTATAGAAGCTTTTAAAAGCTGGGTAGGCGGCATGTGCTAGGAGCAGACCCATCTGTGGTACTTTCTCTCTCAAGTCCCACTCAGTATATCTAGTGAGAGCCTTTTGTTACTTAGCTGTGGCAAGTGAAGTGCAGATTCCCTCCTCTTAGCCTCTCCTTTCCTTTGTAAAGGCTCTACTTGCGTCTACTGGGCTGCTGAACCAGTTCACTCATTGGGCAGAAGAGCAGAACTGAGATGGTCTTCTAGAAATTCAGGTATTCCAACATCTAGTCATTAAAAAGAGCTTTCACTTTTGTCTTCTGTTTTGATATCTGTTCTTTTAGCCTATCTTGAAAGGACAGATGTGTGAGATGCCCTATGCAAGGCAGTGGGTTTCTTAACTTACCAAAAGCAGAGAAAGTTAGTAGTTCTTCTGGAGTAAAATATGATTATGCTGATTTTATTCAGATGAGAGTTCTTGTTGGAAATATCCAAACAATTTTGTCAGGACGGGATCTCTGATAAAAGCAGATTTTATTCGCGATTGCAATGGCGGGCGTCCTGCAAGCAGGAAAGCACCTATGGACACAACATGACAGTCTTTATACCCTGCTTTCCCCCCTTGTCTCCCCCCCCTGCCTCCCCTGTTTCCCCAGTGGCTGGGTATTCCAGGTTCACAATCTTATCAGAAGGTTTACATTTGTTAATTTATTTATTATCTGGTGTCAGTCCTGTCGTCTCCAAGATGTCTCAACACTCTTCTTGTTCATATTGATATGGTGATTTTCTTCAGAATCTTTGTTAAACAAAGAGTGCAGAGGGGAAATGCCTGATCTTCCTCAATACCTTCTTCAAGCACTCCCTGAGGAATGTAACAAATTGTCCTTTTAATTTGCACAGGATATTCTTGCAATGTGTGTGACATCTATTTTCAATGCTGACTATACATAAGTTGTTTTTGGCTTATATATATATATATATATATCTCCTTTAATTCTCTATTCTTGTAATTTACTCCATCTACCTAATCTCTACAGATATATATATATATACACATACATACATACATACATACATATTACTTTACTTATGTACTGCGTATGTGTTGTTGGGGAAGATTTATCTAGGGAATTAGCAATGAAAACTTATCAGATAACCCCAATAAAGTAGAAAGGCTCCTGAAAAAGAACTATTAGTTCCAATAAAGGACCCAAGTGGTAGCAGAGGCCATGAAATTAGCAAAATTCTTATTTTGTTCTGATGCAGAAACAACATTCAATTCCCACAGTTCTGATTGTGGATTTTTTTATTTTTTATTTTTTGGACTTGAGTGAGTATGCTGGAGAAGTATCATAGTCACTGACCTTGTATTGGTAAAATTCACAGAGTGCTTGCTTCTTGACTGCTGTTGGAGAAGTTCCTCAGCAAAATGGGCTAACACAAATATTCTTGTGGGTTTCATTGATGTTTGTAAGGCACAGTGAAAAATGACATTGTTCCTTTCAGCTCTTTCAGTATAGAATTTATCTGAAACACTGTATATGCGCATATATATATGAAATAAAGTATGCACTTATATTTACTTTAAGTGCTCAAACAGAGAGAATATTCTATGTAAAAAAAAGAACACTTTATCTCCAAATAGACAAAGCTACTGTGCATTACTGTTTAAACCCAATGGCCTCTGAGAGCTTGATATTGCCTGTGCACAAGCATGAGAAGTCAATGGAGATAACTAAGGTTTTCTGGCCAGTCTCTAGTGCTTCTCCTGAAGTCTATGGGTTCCACATAGATAACTCTGTCAGGAGAACTAGGGACCCTTGTGTGTGTTGTATAGGAACAGGAGGCTAGGAAAGGAAAACAAAATTGAATACACCATTTCTGGTATACATGTGACTCTATGTGTAATGCTTTGATATGCATAATGCAAATAGAAGTAGCAATACTAATTATATCCACATGTTTTTCTGTTGTTTTTTTTTCAGTTCATTACATAACCTGACAGACGTTAATCTCAACTTAAAGCTCATGTGATTGGTTTTTATCATATTTAAAGTAGAACAAAGACCTATGATATTAATGTCTGAAGATCACACTGTCTGATGTTGAAAAGGCTTATTCAGTCATTAGTTACTTGTACTGAGGAATTTATTAGTCATGGTAATGTCTCCAGTTAGTTGAAGGACAGCATAATTAGGGCACCTTGTGCCTAATTACTGTTCACTGTAAACTTGTAGTTTAGCTACTCCTGAGTTTGTGAGGCTAGCTGAAGAGTTAACAACAAGCATGTTAGAAATAGTCTTTCGTATTTATAAAATTATTAAAATGAGGATTAACGTAGTTAACATAGTTAATAATAGCTGTAAAATAGCATTGTGCCCTGAAAAAGAAGTGTTTCACTGTACTGATGTCATATTTTTGCCCTGACTTTTCCTTTCTGCAAAAGACCGAGTGAACTCTGTTGAAAAAATTACAGTTTACAGTAAATGGGGAGAGAATCAAATGTGAAAGTCTGTGTATAGTGAAATAAACTTTACAAGAGGTTGGAAAGGAAAAGAATTCCTCTTCAATTAAGTTTGCCTTTCCTCTCAGAGTTCTGAGAGAGAGAGGAAGGTGCTACTCTTAAGTTTAGGATGGATTTAGCATTAATCTTATTTCAACTTATTTTAACTACAAAGGAATAAAAAGATGCCAGAGTTAACTGTTGCTGCTAAATATAACATTTTGTTTTCCGGTTCAGACTGAATTTTTTTTTATTTTCTATCTTTTATCCCATTCCAAACTCTGGGGGAAAAGCTGGATTTTGAAAAGTGGATAGAGAAGTACAGAGAATTAATTGAAAGGTAAACAGTTTTGGACCAACTTGCTCTCTAAAGTGAATATTTATTTAAAGAATATGGTCTAGCAACCTCAGTTTGATTTTGGTAACAGTATCTCAGCAAATCCTGATGGCTTCCTAATTCTGAAGGATTTTCTACCTTTGAAATGCATTGGTCAGTGAATGTAGCATGACAAAAGTCATTCTGATTCCAAGAAATGAATGTGTACCCGCTGTCTGGCATATTGCATTCGTGTTTCTGTGCGCTTTGTTTGGGAGCTAGCTGCTTTATACAACTTCTCCAAAAAACTCTGAATGGAGAACTCAAGTTGACAGGTGGTGTATGCTTCGCTTCACTGGAAGGCATACAGAAGACATCCTATATATTCTGGTCACTTCCTTTTTTCAGCCAGACTCATTTCTGTCTTATCTCTGTTATGTGACTGCACATCAGTGGCTATGGCTTTTGAATCAGAAGTGCAAAGCTGGCTGCCAGCAGCATTACAAATGCCTTTATTACTTGCTTGATTTTGGTCTCATTTTAAAGTAGAGTTTAAGAAAAAAAGATGGTATTCTGGTATCAAGGTGTCAGTGTCATCTCTGAAAAGGCTAGTACGATAGGAGTAGAGCAAGTGAGACCAGCTTATTTTACGGTGTGAGCCTGTTTCCTCCATATTTGATTATATTAGTTTCAGATTTATGTTTTCTTTACTCGTTTAGCTAATGGATTAGAGAGTTGCAAGGTAGTGTACTGGTATGGAATTAAAAAACTGTTTATGGTAGAAGTACCTCTTTGAATAGATATTTTTAGTAGTGACTGGAAAAAGCAGTTGGATGTTGGGATGGAATTCTTCCCTCCCCCCCTGATGTTGCATTATTAATAGTTTTCAATAAGCTATTAGTGTTCTCATCTATATACGAATTTTTAGTTCAGAGTTTTAAAATTGAAGGATCAGAGGTTTCTCATTAGGTAAAATAGGAAGTGAAAACCTGAAATGTACTTGCATTCTTCTTTTATTTTTTTTTAATTTAGTATCATAGAACACCTTGAGCTGGAAGGGACATATAAGAATCATAAAGTCCAACTCCTATCCACCCAAAAATCAAGCCTTATATCTGAGAGCAGTGTCCAAACACCCCTTGAACTCCAGCACCTCAGGACTATGGTCACTGCCCTGGGAGCCTGTTCCATCCCCACCACCCTCTGGTGAAGAACCCTTCCCTAACACCCAGCCTGATTCTCCCGTGACACAGCTCCATGCTGTTCCCTTTGACCCTGTTGCTCTTACCAGAGAGCAGAGCTCAGCGCTGCCCCTCTGTTTTCTCTCTGCTGTCATGGGGCCTCTGCTCAGCTCCTCTGCTCTGGTCTGAGCAAACCCAAGGACCTCAGCCACTCTTCATACATCTTGCCCTCTAGACTGGTCACAGTCTTTGTTGCCTTCCATTGGATGCTCTCTAATAGCTCGATGTCCTACTTATATTGTAGAGCCCAAAACTGCACACAGTTCTCCAAATGAGGTCACACAGCACTGAACAGAGCAGAGCAGGACAACCTGATCCCTCACCTGGCTGGCAGTGCTGGGCCTGAGGCACCTCAGGGTACAGTTAGCCCCTCTGGCTGCCAGGGCAGACTGCTTACTCAAATACAACTTTCCATCAGCCAGAAAACCCAGATCCTATTCTGCGAGGCCACTCTCCAATGGTGGACATGGGCCTTCGGCATTATGTCTTTTATGTTTCATTTGGACTGAATCTAAGCTGTTATTAGTAATGATGCAAAAGGAAACAAAAGAGGGACAAAACTGTGTGCTTGTCATTCTGCATCACTCTGTACAGAGCTCTCAGATCTTAGGTAGTTTCTCTGTACTTTCTGCTGTTTAAAGGCTGGGGAACAAAAAGAGTGAGGGGAAAAAAACCAGTTTTGTAGTGAACGTTTCCTTTCTTAGAGAGCTGCTTATAAGTTAAGTTTTATTCCTCATCATTTTAATGCCTCAGGGGAGCAGGGATTGCCTCTGCACTCAGCAACCTCAAGCAAATTTACATAGCAATTAGATGGCATACGATACAACGGGACCAAAAATAATAAGAAAGAAAAAGCTGTGTGGCAGTGAAACATGAAAGAGATGGCAATAGGTAGCTTTGTGTGGTGCAGAGTACATACTTACAAACTTTGCTTTGTACTTCTTTAGTGCTCACATTTGCAGAATCCTGCTAATAGGAGATGTTAAATATTTAATATCTGACATTTCTATAATGTGTACGTTGTGCAGTAAAGATATTCAGTATTACACAACACATTTCAATTTAAAAGAATGAAAACACTTTTTAGACTTTTACAGGGGAAGCTGACGGTGGGCCTGGTATTTGGACTGCACATCACTTTTAGTCATAGTAGACTCTTGTGACTTGTCTGCAGCAAGCTAGGTATAAAAGCCCTGATATATAAGCAGTGCCTTTCATTCACCCTCTGGAAACTCACTGAGTTGTGGCAAGCTCCCAGCTGCACTTCCCAAATCATCCAGGCATGCAGAAAACACAGAGCAGTTTTCACACTGGTGATAATCTTGAGTTTCAGTGAAACTTAGTAGTGTTATCTGAGAGGTGGTGCAAAGAATTATAAACACAGACTGTTTTGGTGCATTCCCACAAAGGGCTACAGTAATAGCCAGGCATGACTGTTCTATCTCTGTCCTTTCCTGACTTTTTCTGTCATTTACTCTTATAAATTTATGTTGTATCCCTATGGAACACCTTGTGGTCCTCACTTCTGTAGAAGATTCACTGAAAAGTTACCCTTAGTCTTGAAGGCAGTGTATGACTGTAATTTAAAAACTCTTGAAAATCCCTCTCTAATAATTTATCAGTAATATTTTTAGATTCAGTGTACAATACAAATTGGTATAAGAACAGTACTTTAATTTCTTTCCTTTACTGGAATAGCTAAGTTTATGCTAACATTGGAACTGATTTATATGAATTGCATACCCTCAGTAATAATTGCTAGTGTCCATTTGTGAAGATACGTTGTGTGACTGTCAGAGTTACTGCTATCAGTCTGATGCACTTTGTTTGACTTGAAGCCCACAGCAGTTCCCTGAAATATGCTGGATGAGTAATGTAGATTGCAAATTTTAGCACTGGAGGAATATTTAAGTCCACACTCATTTGATTCAAATGGAAAGAAAACTACTTCCAGGCATTCTTTGACCTTTTGGTGATATCTGAGTGAATCTGCAGACATAATTAAGGTATTGCCATTTTTCTAATGACTTAGTGATAAAATATATACTGCTGCTTATCTAATTAAAAGGTAGGCAATAAATGAACATGAGTGTTTTTCTTGTGCAATTCTACTATCCTGATAAAAGAGATAGATAACAAATAGGATTAAGTTAAAGGAGTGATACAAGATTTTAACTATACCACATCTAAGTGTGTGTACTTTATTGACACATGACTTCAGCTGTTTAGCCATAGCACATGGATGCAGTGTTTGTTTGCTTTCTTAATGTTTGGAAGGAGTTGAGTGAGGTTATGTGAGGTTTAATTCTTTATATAATAGCTAGAGCAAGAAGCTATGAAGAAAGAATTGCTATTAATGTTGTTAACACCAAGGTGCATCTATCGTGATGAATAAGCATCCCTTAAAAATATTAGTGCCATGACTTGAAAATGGAGCATGTATTGGGGAAAGCTTGGAAATTCCTTTTTGCATTTTAAGGCAGGAAGATGCTGAGAGTAAGGGTACAATTTTATGTGTTTGACTTATGGTTTGAGTTTCTCTGTATGCGTGATATGTCAACCCTTCTCTAGATGAGTTTATTAGCTTATATACTATCTACAGTCATATAACTAAATGTTAATGTTTGAAATAAGGGCTTGCCTCTTTCTATTGGCACCAGGATGCATTATAAGTGCTTGGTATTTTCCAGTTTCTTCTTCATCTCTTCATTATTTTGATTCACTGTTTTTTTCTAAGCTTGTTTTTTTTTCTTCAATCACTATTAGAGCTGATAAAGCAGATGATGAAGATGACGAAGACTTAACTGTGAATAAAACATGGGTCCTAGCACCAAAGATTCATGGCGGGGATGTGACTAATATACTGGACTCCTTACTTCAAGGATATGACAATAAGCTTCGACCAGATATTGGGGGTAAGCATTTGAAATAATTCACTAAATAGAAGATGTGAAGCAAAGTTATGTGTTGCCAGTGATGACAAATGATTTTTATATAACATCATATAACATCAATAAAATGCAATGTTTTTCTAAAACTTGTAAAAATCATGATCTGTCCATAAGCAGAATTTTTATGCTATATTTATAATAATTTTCTTATGTATTTTTTTGAGAGGAAAATGAGCAATATATATAATACATCATTAAAAGATAATAATATATTGTCTTGTTACTCTAAGACATTCTGACAATTAATGTATATATGAATTATCTCAATTTTGGAAAAAAAAAAAAAAATATTGAGTCTACAGGAGTTTAAAGTATTATTCCTAGACATTTTCTCTCTCTCTTTTGAAAATGCACTATGTGTATATTATATATCTCTATCTCTATTATGTATCTCTATAAGAGATATAACTCAATTCAGCACTCATTTTTCCTTAGCTCAAATTTTGAAAAACTTTGCAAGAATTTACAAAGTCAGTTTAGAGCAATAGCTTTTCTGAAGAATTATAGGATGGAAGACTGCATTACTGTAGTTCAAACTTTGCAGCTAGTAGTAAGTCAATTTTGTCTTTCACAAATCAAAACATCAATTTAAGTGCAACTGTTCAGTGTTAATATTTGAAAGTATTCACGTTGAAGTCCTGGAATACGTGAAAACGTCACCAGCTGTCATCTACCACGTGTTTGCTGGATCGAACTAAGAAAAATGTTTTCCTTAAGTTTGTTTTCTGAACTACAAAGAGAGATGGAAGACAAAATTATTTGCTTAATGCCTGGTGTTCCCTATGAAAGGAATGCAGTATAAGTCTATAAGCTGCTTATACAGTAAACAGTAGCGCAATCTGGACCTTTTTCATTTAGGTAGGAGAACAAAGAGATGCAATCTCAGATTAAGTATTTTCTTTTGAAAGATTCTGAAAAATTCTTTCCCTCACTAAGTTTCTTAGTTCTATTTTATTGTTGACTGTTACCCTGAAGATATTGAATGGAAATTTTTCTTTTCCTGTCACAATATGGATTCTCACGAAGTTTATCATAGAATCATAGAACAGTTTGGTTGAGCAAACACTTTGAGTCTTTTTTTTGAGTACTTCAATGTACAGCTTTCTGGTTTTCAATTATTGGTAGAATTATTATTTCTGAAAGAAAGCACTTTCTAGCTTCTAGCTGCTCTCACATAAATGCTCCCTTACTTTTTCTTCTTCACTTTCCTGATGCTAAGTTTTTGACCTTTTCTATTTGGGACCTGCCTCTGTCCAAATACTGAAAGACTGGAGTAATGAGAACAGGAGACACTTTGTTGCCAGGAGAGCAAATGTGAAGTCTGGTTCTCTTACGTATAGAGAGAAAGTTGCAGAGTTTTGGCAAAAGTAAGACCAAATGACAGCTTTAAATACAGGTATCACATTCTGTCCAGCTGTTTGAGATATTTAACAGCAGATATTTAACACAGAAAAATAGAATCAGGTTGTGGCACATTCATCTCATTCTGAGTCAATTATGTGGATAAAATCTAGTGTCAGATTACACATCTTCAGAGTATGCCAGTACTTCTACAACAAGGTTATTGACTGGAATTATAATTATCTTTCAAGGTAATAATTTCCCATGCAACGTTATTACTGAATTACAGAGCTCAGTTAAAATAGCGAGACTTTTGTATATTTCTGAGCCTAAGCTTTTGGGGTTTGAATAACAAATTTAATTTTCCTCCTCATGTTGACACAGCATGTCAGAGTAGGAAAAGGGGTTTCATTGTTGAATACGCAGAGTGACGTGATAAAGGAGAGCCAAATGAAAACTAAAAAATCCTTTGCCATAATGAAATTTCAGAAAACCACACTGTGTCATTTTGTGTGTCTCATACTAATATCCATGAGTTGTATTGATTTGTTAATTGGTACTGTTTCCTATCTTTATTACACTTATTAGACTTTAACTTATTATATGCAACATATTTTATATGTATGAAGCACAAAGATACTATTATTAAAGTACATTCTGCTCAGTATGAAATAGTGGCAGTTACCACCTGGAGTTTCTGATCTGTAGTATAAATCCTTTTAATTACTGATATAACCTTGGTTGTTGATATATTAACAAAACAATATTATACTTACTGTAAGGTAAGAATATATATACATATGCATATAACTTATAACCACACTGTTTCAGCTTCAGTCCTTGATCAAGTCGGCAGTTTTAAACTCTCTTTTTAAGAGAAGGAACTCTATTTGCTCACTATTCCATCCCTCACAACTTAGGGATACTAGCATATTAATGTTAGTCTATCAATTTATATTTTTTCCAGCTATGTCTCATGTCCAGTGTTGTGTATTACATGAGTGAAACACAATTGATAGTCTGAAAGTTCAGTGAGAAATAGGAGTAATCACATTAGTTCTCTAATGTAGCATTTTCAATCATTAACTTGAGGAAAGGCATTATTGATACAATTTTTAAGAATGATGAGGATGATAGCTCATAAGCATAAGAGAAAATCATACCTAGAGAAATTTGGATAGTTGTAATTGTCCTGTTAGCAAGGCATGGGCAAATAATTGCATCTCAGCGCACTAATGTGAAAAGTTATGTACTCAGAGCTATTAAAAACTGAAAGAACAAAAAGTGAACTTTCAAGAGACCGATAGAAATGCTAATTCTAAAAAGATAAGGATATTAGGGGATATTGTCTTGAACTGGTGCTTTTAGTATAGCATAAACAAAATAATGATGTAGGTAGGAAAATAATAAACTCATTTAAGCACAAAAATAGCAGGTAAAACTAGGGATGTACTCTCATAAAGAATATTTTACATGAATTGAAGGAAATTGAAATAAAAGAAGCAATGTGTAGAAGAGCATCTGTAGTGAATTTTATAAGTACTTGATGTGTGTCCTGCATAGCAAATGATGGAAGAAAAAAATGATGGGGTAGGAACCTTTGCTAGAGATGGGCTTCTTTTTAAATCAAAAAATATATGGGACTAAGAGTGAAAAACAGGGTCCTACTTTCGTTAAAATCACTTTGAAAAAATTCTTTAGGGACAGAGCTGGAAGCCTGCTGTAGACATTTGAAGCTGAATTTTAATACAGATAGTTGTATAAATAATATTCTTATATAAATTATTGTCAGAATTATATTGTTATGTTAAATACTATTGAAGTAGTATTGAAGCACTGAAGACCCTGCTACTCTTGAATGTGGTTGTCACCTGATTTCTTTGCTGAATAGCTGCTTTAGCACTGATTACTTTAGGCAATTATTGAGGAGTTACAGAAAGCTTGCTCAAAAAAAAAAAAAAAAAAAAAAAAAAGCTCAGGTGAAATTAACTAAATTTGTTTAAATTAAAAAATTGTGATAAATAAAGATAGGTGTTAGACTTTCATTCTAAAATGCTTGTTTTTGATAACTTAAATGAGCAAATTAGTGAATTTAGATGCACTAACTTGCCATGAAATGTTGAGGACCAGATTAATAAAAATGGAGAAATATTCAGCAGTAAAAAGGGCAATAGTCTGTGCTTTTAAAATCAAGACTATAGTTTTTGTCAGGATAAAGAGAGGTCTTCCACATAGCAAGCAGAGAGATTTCAAATATCAGTGTCTGAAAATTGGACCTGATTAAATATAGGCTAAAAAAGAGACATTTTCAATAGCAAGAGCAATTACTAAAATTATTTGTCAGTGATTGAGGTGGATATGTATCAGTGTGATTTTTCTAATCCATAGTTAACATTTTCCAAAACACAGATTTTGAAACCAAATTGGTGTTCAGAATATGCCTGCAAATTTCAGCATCATTCTTTGCTAGGGAAGCAGTGGTCATGTCTTCCAAGAAACGCTTCTTTCCATGTCTTGCTTCTTGTGGGGAGATTCATTCTCACTCTTAAACTTCAGGCATAAGAGTCACTTCTTTCCAGAGATCAAGCCTGTTCTTAGCTATGTGCTTGCGTTAAATGATGCTCAAAACCAGTCAAGTACCAGTTAAATTTCCTAAAGGAGAGACCTTTTCTTTATCAATACAAGCTGGAGCACAGAAGGATTGAGCACAGCCCTGCAAAAAAGGACCTGGAGTAGATGGCAGGCTGGAGGTGAGCCAGCAATTTGTCCTCTCAGCCCAGAAAGCCAACAGTATCCTGGGCTGCATAAAAAAAAATCAAAAAAAGGTCAGCAAAAAATACATCAGCAGGGTGAGGGAGGTAATCCTGCCCCTCTGCTCTGCACCAACGAGACTTCAGCTAGAGTCATATCTGTGTCCAGATATAGAGTTCTCAGTACAGGAGAGACATGGACCTATTGGAGTGTGTCCAGAGGAGGGCCACAGAAATGATCCAAGGGATGGAATATCTCTCCTGTGTGGACAGACTCAGAGAACTGTTCAGCCTGGAGAAGAGAAGGTTTCGGGGAGACCTGTAATAGTTACCTTTCAGTATCTAGAGGGAGGCTATAAGAAAGGGATAGACTCTTTAGCAGAGTCTGTGGTGATAGGACAAGGCAAAGTGATTTCAAACTCGAAAAGGGAAGATTTAGATTGGATGTAAGGAAGAAGCTTTTTACAATAAAGGTAGTGAAGCACTGGAACATGTTGTCTGGAGAGGTGGTGGATACTCTGTTCCTGGAGACATTCTATATATGTCAAACTGGACTGGGGTATTAGCAGTCTGACCTAGCTGTAGGTGTCCGTGTTCCTTTCAGGGGAATTGGACTAGATGACTTTTAAAGGTCCCTTACAACTGAAATGATTCTATGATTCTAGTGAAGAAAATGTGACTAAGTGGGAGATCAGAAGTCTGTATTTCTTCATAGCAGGCATAGTGTATGAGTTCCTTGCATGCATCAGCTACTTTGAGAATTGATGAACTCTCTCTTGGAGGCAGCTGAGTGGTGCTCTTCACTCAATCTATTTAATATGCAGGGAGAACTACTGTTCTCTCACTTTCTTGCTTTACTCTTGCCTCTTTCAGTGCAAATATTTAAAGTGGGCCACAATTTTCTCCTCTGCTTTAGAAATTTATAAAGTCTACTGTACCGCTTTGCATTCAGGGTTTGTTAAATAGCCTTCTTCCTACTCATAGTTTTTTTCAAGGCTGTTACTACGTTTCCTAAATAAAATACGGAGAAATATCTTTCCAAACCATTTATTGCTGTTAGTTCTTTGTGGAAAGCAAATGAGCCATAGTAATTATTTGGAGGTCAAATTAGTATCAAGATTGTATTTTCTTCCAGCTTTTATCATTTTCACAGGATCATATTACTTCTAGTTCACAAACACAAGTAGAATGAATTCTTCTAATTCACAGAAACACTGGGATCGGTTCTGCACAGAAGAACTAAGGAAACAGTATAGCCCCTTCCAATCTTATTGCACTGGATCTGACACTCTGTATCATTGGGGCCAATTAAAATAATTTCAACAGAGGTGAATTTTCAGACCCTTCACTGGCTCTTGATAGTTCTAATAATCTTACTAAGAATAGTACAGAAAAGGCAAATTGAACTCTGTGGCACATTACAGGAGAGCCCTTGTGGCAGATCAAGTACTGCTTGCTGCACGCTGGAATTTCATAAAATTGACACAGCCTATATTAAAAACTGGCTCACTGACAGATCTCAAAATTTGATTGTTAATAAGGAAATATCAGTGGTAGGGTTGTCTATTGTGGGGTCTCACAAGCATGACTCGATCAAGAATAATGATATCTTGAATGATTTCACCAATGAATTTTTGTCATAAATTTGGCAGATGGCGCAAAGACTGTTGGCAAGAGAGAAGTTGCATCTGCAGAGTAATCCCCTCCTTCAGTAAAATCAAAGATACAGACAAAGGCTAATTGTAGGGGGAAAAAAAGTGAGATAACAGCGTGGAAAGAAAGCCTGTGGCTTATATTTCAATGTGAGAGATTCTTCACAGAAAAGTGGTGATTTAGGAGAAAATTTAATCATTTTGTGTAGTGAGTTCTTAGGTAGACATCTCCCAGAGGACTGTTCTGAGGTAAGTCCCTTTTGAAAAGAGACGTTTTAAGTAGAGAACTAGAAGTGTTCACGAAGCACTGATAGTACTGTTTAGAAAGAATACCGGTTCTGATGTCCAAATTTCAAGATGAGTGTGGAAAAAAATAGTGAAAGTTTAGATGTTAAAGCTGAACAGATAAACCACGAGTTGCATTTTCAGTGTGTGATATGAACTGCTCATCATATCCAAGTTTGAGAGGTGACCTCAATCATTCTGTACAGATACTTGTGTCTGAGGAACAGGTTTAGTATGTGGCTAAGTAATGCTGAAAGTTAGTCAAAGAATTGAAACTCTAAATAAAACACAGTTTCTTAGCATTAAGGAGAACTAGATATTTCCTACAAATGTGGGGGAGAAATACTGGATTCAGCATTGCTTGAGCAATGAGGAAAGATATGTTTTGATCCAGCCCCTTGTGTTCTAGTCTGGCAATGATTAAATTGAAGAGTTTTTCTGTTGTGTAGATAAATTTGCAAAATCAAAGACAGTGGATATGTATTTGTGAGATGTGGCATGTGTAAAATATATGTTACTTTACACATATGCATACAAATACATACATATACTTTTTTTAAAAATACTTCAATCTGAGCATATGAGTTATTGTGCTCTCCCACTTCCTTTCTGAGTCCTGCAGATATTTAAGCCACTTGCAGTTCAGGGAGTATTTTTTTTTCCTCAGGAAACAAATTGATTTCCAGAATCCATTTAAACTTTCTGTGGAGAACACTGGAGACAGGAGAGCGATCAAGTGACTCGGTATTCTGTGGTTGTACAGAAAACCCTTTTTGCAGCCTGACTGGTGTGTCTTAGTCACAAGCTCAGGGGATCAGTATTCGGATTTGGGATCAAGGAGAATTTCCTGTCAAGTGAGATTGGCAGGAAAAAGGTATCTGTGGATAATTAGGAAATGTATCTTGCCTGCTATCATAGCTGGCAGGGTTGTTAATGATACCCTATTTCTTTCTGTGTGTTTGAGTTCCAGGCCTTTGAGGTTTGAAAAATCCTGTGTTACTTAAGATTTTACATCTCTTATAAAAGGCTTGGTATGGCATGCCATGTGAAGAAATCAAATCTGGTGATGGAGAATCCCTCTTCTATAAAATCGAAGTATATTTTTCTTGTATCTTCCCCCTTTCTGTCTACAAATGAACAGAAGGACTTCATTTTAATGTGCTAAATCATGGGAGAAAGACTAGCAGATCTTCAGAATTAACCCTCTTGTGTTCATTCATTGCTGTTTCATCTATCATACAAGCTAGAAAAAAAGTGCTTAGTAAATTGGTGTTGTTTAAATGCAGACCTCTCCAATACCATATCCTGACCTCTTCCATTTGTATCTTTTTTCCTCTACACAGCAGCCTGGAGATAACAACAAAATTATCAGTGACACACACATAAGATGTGACTTTCATGGAAATTTGCTTAGACTTTGTGTCTTTCTGTAAATGCATTAAAAAATGTATTTCTAAAACAATTAATTTTGTCAGCTCAGAAACAATTATTTTACTGGAATTTCTTGAACATCTTTCAGTTAGGTGTGTGGAGCAATATGCTGATGAAGCTGATGAAAGTATATTGGCAATCCATAGGTGTAATGTAATTGTGTGAAGGTATGAAGAAATATGTGGTTAAAAGTTATTTTATTTTTGTTAGATATCTTCAGTAGGAAATGCTGCATATTGATTTCTCACAGCTGGTAAATATCTGCTCCCAGACCTTCTGGTTTACTGTACAAATGTTCATTTTCTGAACATTTTTTCTATTTGCATTCCTTTTTTTTTTTTTTTTTTTTTTTTAAATGCTGGAATAATCTGTTTTTCTCCCTACTTCCTTTACTTTTGATGCTTTTTGTATCTATCTTATACCTATTCACAAAGTATAGACGGAATGTAGGTGCCTTAAGATACAAAGAATTCATCTTGACAATTTAGCTTAATTCATATGGAATAAAGAAGCCATGTCATATGATTCTTCACAGAATGCACAAACTAGAGATATAATCTTTCTGAATCTAATAAAAGAACATCAGATTTATTATTATTTTAATAAAATACATTATCAATGTAGAGAATAAATTGAATATGTAATTATTAATGTTGCTGATTTTTTTTCTTTTAGTGAGAACTACTGTAATTGAAACAGATGTCTATGTTAACAGCATTGGCCCAGTTGACCCAATCAATATGGTAAGTTCAGATTATTGACAGAAAACATTATCAGAGAGATGCTGTGGCCTAGTATTATGAAGTAATTCTAATCTTATTCAGATAAGCTTTTTTTATTTCTTAATATGTATTTTTATGCTGTTGGATATGATTCTGATTATTGCAAAATCAAATTTAGACTAGCTATTTGAAATTGTTTTAGTTATTTCAATAAGCTTGTTTTTAAAAATGAGACCATACAGAAGGCATTGCTTTGGGAGCTTATTTTGGCACATGTTAAACATTTTCACTGTATTTATTTATACTTGGTTTACCTCTGGTTCAGCATGCAATATTTCCCAGAGCTGCTCTTTAGGGATTTGGAAAAATAATGTTTGACCCTACATTTATGAATGTAACTATTTTCAGTGCATTTATTTATTCAGTTCACTGGAAAAAAACAATTGAAATAAACTCAATTGTACTCCTTCTTTCATGACTTATTTAGTATTATGGGTCATCCTCAGCGTGTTTGCGTAGCTGATTTCTTCAAAAGTTAAAGAGTGCAATTCATCTAATTTCTGGGGGGATATGCTGAGGCTAGATCTAATTGTTTGATATAAACTGTGAATAGCACTTGTAAGGAAGTTGAGTCTGTGGCCTTTCCTGAAATCACCTAGAATTTTTTTCATTTCTATCTGAGTTCGGTGAGTTAGAGGCCTGGCTGCATGACTTCTCTTGGACAGTGCAGTGGCAGTGTCTCCTCTCTGTAGCTCAGAAGCAGAAGGAGTGAGGCTGGGACTGGCACTTGGATGAGTTTGTGCTCAGCCCCCTCCTGTCTTTTTCATTTTTACCTCCCTACAGAATTGCTCAGTTTTGCATTTGTGTGCAGAAGGGCCTTTTCTTCCAGTCCAGGTATGCTAGACTAGACCAGTGGAGGGAATTTCTGAGCATTTGGTAAAATGATGCTATTTCCAGAAGTATATTAAAAATGTGTGAGTTGCACATGTGTCATCATGCTCAGGTGGGGAATATCATCTTTCAGAGACGAGATACCAGACAAGAAATATTGATGGTACTTAGTAGGGGTAAAGGTGTTAAAAATGCACGATGCTGATATGGGCATTCATTCCAGCATAACAATTTACCAAGTTTAGGATTATCATCACCTGAGGCTGTGGCAGGGAAGTCTATGTCTCAAGCAGGTGTTGTATGTAGAGAACTGCATGAAAGAGCAGGAGGGAGAAGGGGTGGGGGAGGTATATTGATGTTCAATGTAAATGCTTCTTCTGGCTTCGTTTGTTTTCCTACTCCATCTTTTCTTCTCTACTTTTCCCCATTGTATCCCCTCTGATGGAACTTATAGTGGGAGCAAAACCTGTGGACAGGTTTCTACTTCCAATAGAGACATAGCAAACAGTGGAAGTTTCCTTTATAAACTAGCAATTGTTTTCTCTAAGCTTGGACTCTAGGAACCTGGATTGTATAAGTATCTAATATCACTAAAAAATCAAAATTTAAAAAAAAAACAACAATAAAAAATAAATATATGCAAATTTATTAAAGCTTCCCACAAAAATGTCATTAATCTAGGAAACAACATTCTCAGCAAAAAATAATTACAGATGTGACCTTGTAAGCTCTCTTTATGTGAGCTGTTTCACTAAGGAGGCACTTTCCCTGGCGTTAATATTGTTTGTGATTGTTACCCAATATTTCAACATTTGCTTTAGTTTCCATGGCTGTCCTTAGTCCTCATTTTATTACTTTATGTGAGAACACATCTGTGATTCCCCTTTGGATTAATTATTTCCCAGATATGTTAATTCACTCTATCAAATGATAACCTTTAACTTTTTAGTTTATGAACAAAATGGCACGACGTAGAGAGGGTGTGGTTTTTTGTTTTTTGTTTTTTGGGGTTTTCTTTGGGAGGGGGGGTTGTTTTTTGAAAAAAATAAGTTTGTAGCATGATATCAGGGGAATATGTTCCTATGAAAGCTTTAAAAGGTACTCATTATGAGAGGAAACTGACTTATTTTTCTAATACATTTTATTTTCCTCTTGCTATGTAATAGACTCTTTCACTTTCATAAAACAGAGATTTTAAGTGTATGTATGACATTCATTAGAATTTATTTCTAAAGACTCTTGGAATCTGGCTTTCATTATTTAATTTTACAAAGATCTACATAAAATTCTAGATGCTATAGACACCCCATGCATAAAAGATGTCTTCCTGCAGCATGTGGTCTCTCTAGGCACCTGCAGCCTGAGTAAATATTCTTAACGAGTGTCTAGATCAGTGAAGTATTTAGGCTTCTAATACTCATTAAGCCTAAAGATTTTTGAATTTATTTTTTAAAGCTATCCTGCACCATGCATCCTGCAGCAGTCATATAAACTACCATTTAAGTGCATTTTTATGGCCAAAGTCTTGATCCCCAAAAGCTCTGCAGTAGTCTGGCATTTTCTTAATGGAATTTAGACATATGATGAATATTTTGAGCCTGTTTTTCTCTATGTGGAAGCTCATTCTGTTGAGCACTTAATGCAAATGTACTCTTACTACTTTTTTTCTTTCAAGCTAGGACTAACATTAAAAAAAAAAACCACCAGCAAACAACAAAAAAAGACAACAACAAAAAACAAACAAACAAAAAAACACTCTCGAGGTGCAGATAGTACTGATATATGGCTCTTGTGTGTAAATGATGTCCATCCGTGCTGCCTATGGACCTCATGATGTTTCTCTGCCCTGTGTTCATCACCCAGTCCTTCTGTGTTCGTCAGTGTTTTGTGCTTTGATACACCAGTTTATTTACAGATGTCCTCTGCTGCTGCCTGTGGCAGAACCATGCCAGCACCTCAACTTTCATGATCTGGCAGTTCTGGTTGGAATTCCTTTCATGTTTGAAGAAGAGAAATATGTTCAGGGGAGAATCATTGTCTCTATGAGCTTTGTGATTAACGAGCCAGAGGAATAACATGACTGTTTTTTCTCACTTTTGAGAATTTATGAAATTGCATAACTTTGTGTGGGTCCAGCATGCAAGCCCTGCAGATTTTTGGAGAGTCCAATATGTGCATTTTATGAAAATGGGTTCCTTTTTCTTTCATGTGGTAGGAACAGTTCTTTGAAAATCAGAACAGAAGTATCAGCAAGCCTTTGATTATCATCTGTAGCTTATTCTATGGCATCTTCTTTGGAGTGAACAAGAATGACACTTTTTTTTTCCCCAACTCACTCCTTTTTTTTTTTTTTTATTAGGAAAGATAGATTTTAATAATTCTGGTGCCTGTCAACACTAAAAGTAATCAGATTTAATTAGCCATTAACTATATGAGTGTTTGGAGACTTTTTTTTTTTTTTTTTTTTTTTTTTTTTAGCAGCTGAGTAAATATTCCTTCAGTAATTCTGAATATTGCTTTTTCTTTGTTATGAAATATACTTAAGTATTAAAAAACATGTCTATTAGTACGACTTATTTTGCCAGCTCTAGGAACTTGAGTAATAATTCATAAATAAAATTTTATAAGTGCTCTCTGCTTTTTATGGTAAAAAATAAAAGAGCTTAAGTTGATTAGTCTGGCTGTTGCTGGCAGTGAGCTTGCCTATTGCTGTTGCAAGGTAGCTCTAAGCTTATCCCATCTGGTTTCAGGGGAATCAGCCAAGTACAAGAAATATCCTGCTCATACTGGCTCAGCACAGCAGTTCCGATGTCACTCACAATTTCTGTGATCATTTTGAAAGGAATGACAAGGGATGAGAGAAAAGCCAGCCTTTGTATGACAGAGAAATATTGCACTATCTTTTCTGAAAGCAAACCAAAGCAGAGCAATCTTTTCAACCCTTGCTTTAGTCAGCATTCAGTACTTGCTGGTATTTCAACTGCAGTTTACCTGTTGACTCTCCATAGATACAAAGTCAGAATAGGTAGTTAAGGTCCCACAGAAAGCATCAGAATATCTGTGCTCATTTCTGTAAAATGAGCCTTAATTTGTGTGCGCTGATCAGGAATGATTCAATCTGAGGCTGCAGACTTCTTGTTCTGTTGCTCATTCTCAAATTTTGTTTTTCAGGAGATACCTTTTTGTGTAGATCCATTGTATCACTTAAGCCACAGCTGACATGGTTTAACTATAAACTATGAGAAAACCTACATTAACTCCCTTGACTTCATTAGAATATACTAGCATACACTGGTTGAAATCCATTTTACACAATCTCAGATCTCACAGACAAACAGCCAGAGCAGTAGCTCTGTGAAGTATTTGAGATTTCAGATGCCAGTGTTCTGTATTTGCATAAGGCTAATTTGTTAAAGGAAATAGCAGAAGTGCTGAGATGGCTGCATGTGGCTGGGGCTAGAAAAAGTTGCTTAAAGTATTTTCCTTTCTCTCTGTGATCAGAATGTTGGGAGCAAGCAGTTTGATTTCTTATGTTTCCAGTACTTAATCTATTTCACAGTAGATGTGAATGTAATTTTTAAAGCTCTTCCTTCAATATTTCTGAGCAGAGTATCTTCCATGGTAGTTTTCTGCTGTCAGCTACTTCTTGATAGCTTCATATACAAATTTAGCTGCCTTTCTGTTGTCTGTAACTCTGTGTGCCTTGTTCTGTCCCATATGAAATACTGCCTTGTGTACCTCACATCTGTTAACTGATCTTTAGATACTTTAATGTGGCTAAATCATGACTTTAAATCTTCTCAATTTTTTTACCCTTCCTCACTCTCCATTGCTGTGGATATTGTGTGTGGCATTGAAATCTAATATTTTTCTATGTTGTGGTGGATCCTAGAGCCTGGAGCAAGGTCTCAGATAGTCTTGCAAATTCTGACTGTAAAGCAGCTTTCAGGGGTTTTATTTATTCTTAATCTGTTTATCATAGTGAATCTCTTGTCCACATTTGCATTATTCTGATGATAAATTTTTGGATTGCAATTGCAATCTTGCTCCAGTTATACTATTTATAGATGTCCTACTGAGAGAATTTTCTCTATTTCTACTGAATCATCTCTTGCTCATGTTGCTCCTCAGGCTTCTCTAACACTGGATCTCATACTCAAACTTTTTCCTTCAAAACACTTCAAAGCCTATTCGCAGCCTTATTTTTTTTTTCATCCCCTAAGAGGCCAATTCCTACCTGAGATCTCAACAGTTTCTATTCACGTTCTTTCAACTTTTCAACTTGGTATACCATATGCTTTCTCCCAGTCTGTCCCTTATACTTCAAATACACTTTCTATAAATGTCTGTAAAGCTTTTTTTTACTGTTTCTCATCATGTTTCTGCTTAAACTTTCTTTTCTCTCTCTCTCTGTGGAGGCTACAAAATGCGAACATTTAAACTTCTGTTGTGCTACTGATAGTTCTTACTGGTATTAGGTTCTCTATTTCCTGCTGTTTTTGCCCCCATTGTCTTTCCAGATCTTCACTAAAAAGATGGAAGGCATCGACTGGCACTAAAGCTAAACCAGTCAGTACTTTTCTCTTGCTTTTCCCCCTCAACTGTACAGAGTGTTTGGCTGCTCTGTTGTACAGTTTACTGTTATTTCTGATACGTTAATATCTGCCGCAAACCCTTCCTGTCAGCTTCTGTTGTGTTTGTCTCTTGTGTCCGTAGCTGAGACAAGATACATTTAGTTATTTGTCTTGTACCTCTTATACTTAGGAGAGCATTGCTTGATTGTTCTTTGTTATTAATGTCTAATTCTTCTGTTCATATGGAAATGTGGGAGGTTGTATTCAAATTTTTTGAGTGATTCTGTTGACCTGGATTTGTAATTTTGGAAAGAAAGGTAAAGGCTATGCTTTGACTGTTAGAACTGCTTGATGTCATCTAGAAACAGTCCTTGGCAATGGCTCCTACAACACAGGATATTATTGCTTCCTTCTCTACTGCACTCTAGAGGAAAGCTACTGCCCTGGCCAGTGCCAGGATCTGTGCTGACTCTATGAAAACTCACCCTCTGTAAAAAGCTGAACAATCTCATGAGCAGGATTTTTCTGTTCATAATATATGCTCTGGGAAGTCCAGTTTGTCAAGTGGTGGAACTGTCTGGATGCCCTTTCCTACAGCAGGACCCCTAGGATTTTTACCAAAGAAGTAAACCCATTTTTGGAAGAAGTTATTGTCCTGCTCCTTTGCTGACATATGTGTGAATGGGTAGATAAAATAGCAGCTAGGAAATGCAATGCTCTTTTGCTGTCAAGCAGGTGTAACTTTGCTGCCTGCTGATCTTGGTTTTAATTAATTTATTTTTTTTAATTGTTATATAATTATAAATTTGGTCAGGTTATTGCTGCCTATTTCAACCACTATGGAAAATCTGCATCTTGTTGGACTATTTTAGAATGTGTTATTCAGTGGCATACAGTAAGTGCTGTATGAGATTTCATTTTCTTGAAGAAGAGTATTGTCTCTTGCAATGATTTATTCCCACAAAGCATTATGCACTTTTTCCTGGGGCCAATAGTTCAAGAGGCACTTTGAGGAAGTTCTTAGCAGTTGCCATGCTCTTCTGTCTTCATTGGAGCACATAGGTATTTGAAGGTTCCTGACTGCTTCAGCAACCAGAAAGCTTTTTAGAAGTACTATTTCACATAGGAACTCACTACAGGAGATGCAAGGTGGGAACCAAACCCAGGTAGGTAATTGTCTCTCCTGGTTTTATCACCAATGTTGGGACTTTGGGATATGGCCAGAAAACCAGGGAAGCAAAAGACTAAAGAACTTTATAGCTGCAACTGATCTGGCTTTAAAGCAGTTCTACAGTGCTGAATGGTGAAACCTTGTTTTTGAGTCTTTGCAGCTTGTTTATAAGATGAAATTGTAGAAAACCATGTATGCTTGAGTGCTGCTCAGCTTTGTTGCAGAAATTTTGTGTGGGATTAATTTTGACTGCTTGAGTCTCTCTTGTTACAAGAAGGTAGATGTAAGTCCAGAATTTAGGAAGTACAGTTAATTGAGTTGATAAATCACTCTTGACAGCCTCAAAGCCAAAGCCCTACTCCTTATCAGTATTCACTCCTGTGTTTTTATCATATAAGTAGTATTTGTGTCTCATTTTTCATTCCTGAGTTTTAGTTCTTTCTGTACTTAAATATTTGTTTATGAATGGCAGTGACTGAAATGTTCAAACTTCAATTGGAAAAGCAAAAAAGAAAAACAAAAAAAGCACCCCTTTTTGTATCATTTTCAGTGTGCAAATGTATATATAATGTTTACTTCTTTTTATGCTCTCTTCAAATAGCCATAATCATATCTTATCAGCAGAGATTTTGCTGAAGTGCTTTAGTTACTTATCTAGCTAATCTTTTTTACTAGTTAGCAAGATTTTTATTATTGTTTCTAATCTACAGAAACAAATCTTGCCTTTTATTTGTATTGTGGTTTGCATCTGTCACTTCACATTCAGAATAAGGACCGGATAAGAACAAATGCTAAATTATGATGTGAAGAACAGTGGATTTCTTCTGTATTATGACTATGTAGGCCTCTTTGTACTCCCTCACCTTTTGTGGATATGATTTGTTGTATTTCCACTTATCCTGTGCATTTGCTTTAATGGCATATTCCAGTGTTATTTTCTGCTCAACTATTACAATCTGACTGCTTAAAAGATTCCGGGAGCAGATGCTATATTCACCATATTTCTGGCAACCCCCACTCCTTTCACTACTGTAGGATTATTAATCTAATACAGAAGTTCTTATCAGAATCATTGAGATTTGTCAGATATTTTCGATCTCACTGTAGGGTCCATGAGTGAGCAAACTAAAATTGTTTACTAAAACAAGAAATTTTATTTTTACTTTGATCTCAACCATGGGGATCAAGCTCTGAAATCCTGGCTGAGACTAATGAAGCTAAAAAATAAAAAAATAAAAAAAAAAATTAAGAACTTTTAAAGTAACCCATGAAGTAGAACAAATTTTTAAATTTTTGTTAAAAAAAGCCACATATCAAAGACAGCTAAGTATTTTAGTATGGCTAAGTATTTTTGTAAAGTACTTAAAAGCACTACATTGGTGTCCAGAAATAGTTGGATATGGGAGAAGGTAAAGGTTATGAGAGCCTGCTGGCAACTTTCTGGCAAGATGAAGATAAATTGGCTTGGTAGTTTACTTGTTCTTTTGGGAGAATATATGGATACCAGTGATTGTTTATGAATGTCTTTGCTGTCTAAACCTTTTAATCATCATACTTATCTGAGTCTTTGATATTAAATTGCATATCTTAATATCAAAACATGGTTTGTGTAATGTTTTCTCTAGCTTCTTTTTTTTCTTTTTTCTTTTTTTTTCCCCTACAGAATTCCCTGCCTCACTCTCATTAAAGTTCTGTTTTAGAAATTAGAAAACTGAACAGAATGAAGAAGGATGGGGAAAATATTATAGGTCTTGTGTAACCACACAATTTGTAATTGAAATGAATTCAGGGCCTTCCTGGGAAACAAATTTCTGAATTAGTCTGTTGCATTCCAGGAAACTTAGGGTATGGATTGGCTCTTATGGAGAAGCAACTGTAGGTTTCTGGGCAAAGAAGGAGGAAGAAGAAGATTTTTTTTTATTATTATTATTTTTACCTCTGCGATTCATTGGTAATGATCTATATTGGAGAACTGTAGCTGGGTAGTATTTCAGCTCTGATTTTGGTGTTGGAGAAACTCATTGCATTTGTGGTTAGCCTGAGAAAACTGGGCCACTTTTTCCTGTTGTTGTGCAAATGTATCACAGTTAACAAGAACCAGGCAACAACCAGCCTGCTCACTTCTCCACGATTTTGCTGTGAAATATCAAATCAGCTGTGGGAATGCTAGACAAAATATCCAAGAAAAATGGTTTTCTGCTTTGTGCAATTTTTCCATCCTTTTGATTTTATGTTGGAACTGGTGTGTTGTAGGTGCACTGAAATGTAATCTTATAGAATGATGGCTGCCTCCTTTTCTTTCACAGCTTTCCAGTAAAACAAAAATCTAGTGGCTTATTTAATATTTGACTGTTACTGAACTGTACTCATCCTTTTGAGAAACTAAAGTTGAGAATTTGGTGTATTCCATAGAGTAACTGTTCCTGCTCTATTTGATATAATTGCTTTTCCTTATTAACTGTTTCTCTCTGAGACTATACACCTGCTTGTCAATATTCACTGACTGTTCACTGCCTGTCCCCTTAATGGCATTCTCTGATTAGTCACTGTGTTCCCAGCCTTTGGAGTTTGTTATTAACTTTTAGAGAGGACAGAGATGAAGGAGGATTGCAGTTATCTGGAAATAATTAGGCAGGTGGGCTCTTTATGCCAGCTGTGCAAAAGAGTTCGGTGATCTAATCAGACACCAAATATGAGCTAACATGCGCAATGTTTATTGAACCCTGTGAGGCTGAATATGAATAAGCACACATTTTGCTCTGGCTGTGACTAATGCACCCATAGATTGATTTCATTTTATTCTGCATGGATGTTTTATCATTAGTTTCATTTAAAAGAGAGATTGGTAAACCAATTTTTATGGTTACAGAGTGTCATTGAATGGTGAGCTTTATAAGACTAATAAAAGTAGTGATAAGTGTTAAATTTAACTTTTTCTAAGAAAAAGAAAAGCAAAACAGTTGCTCAGAAAGAAAGAAGAAGAAAATTGTATTTTCTGATGTGCTGTTGTTCCTGTTAATACGGCATGTAAACAAAGATAATGCTTTTGTTCATCTAGTGTTGGGGACAAAGTACTTCCTTAGCACAGTCATTTTAGTACCACATTTCAACAAATTTTCAGGGCCCAGATTTTCCTTTCTTATTAGAAAACATGAATTGTTTTTTAGGAGCTGCAGATTTAAGGGAATTTATTGTATAAATCCATGAAACCTTAAAGCTTCAGGTCCATTTCAAAATCGATCTTCAGAAAGTATACAGCTTTCTTAATTATTCCCTTTTCAAATTTTTGCTCTCAGGTATCTACACTGCCAGGGCTGCATGCTGACAGACTTACTTAAGCCTCATTTTCCCAATCATCCTATAATGCGTACCTGTGCTTGGAGGCTGTACAAGGTCTGTTTGGACCCATAACAGCTGTCCTCTTTGTGAAGGAACTTTTGTTGAGAAAGGAATCTGAGTCCCATCTTCATGTTTTGAATGTCTACATGTGATAACAACATGCATATGCTTGATGTTTATGCTCAAGTTCACTTGAGTGAATGATAGTATAGGTGAAATGAGCTGAGAGTGTGAGATAGTTAGGCAAAGGACATATGCTGCCTAAAGGATGTACTAGGGATCCTCAAAGACAGCAAGGTCTCAGCAAGGCATAGGACAAGTAGGTATGCCGAAAAAGTAGATAGTTACGTCCAGCAATGTAGATATTAGAAATAGAATAATTGCTCTTGAGTGACATCAGAGAGCCACAAGTTGTGAGTCTTTCAGGTGGGATAAATGAGTAGGATTATGCCTTTGACTGGGTGAACTCTGAGGGAAGATGATCTACGTGCTTTTTTCAACTTAGAAGTGGAAGACCACTCTCTGCTGATAAGAGGCTAGCAGTTGGACCTATTGTTATGCATGCAGCATTGGAAAAGACTGGTTATTAATATTATGATATTGAATTGTTATGTATCAGATTATTTCTTTTAGCATAGAAAAATGGTTAATGAAGGATTTTAACATTTCCTACTTTATTTGTGGCTTTTTTTTTTTCTTTAAAATGTTGTTTTAACAACTCTTAATACGTGGTTCTGATAAAAACTTGCACATTTAATACTGAAAGGTAAGAGAATCCAAGCATTTGGGTCTACTGGGACCGTTCCTTTGTTTTGCTCATTCAAAATCATCAAGCTCTTCTTCCTTTTTTATCTTAATTTGATAGAGTTGTTGGTATTCTGTGGCAGCCTGAGTTTCCTTGCCCTGGGTGTATTTGACTGCAATGACACTGATATATTTCTTTTTCTCAGACAATGCAGCGCCACTGTGAATTGGCTGCTTAGGGTAGCACCTTCATACAGACTGCTCTTATCATACATTTGGTTGTTTTTGTTGATTTCACTCACTGAATTTTTTCTCCTATTTTTTATTGTTAAGGCAACAAGTAAATCTTTTTCATGTTGCTTCATTTAAATCTATTAAAACACTTCTTTAGCACACTGTTTTGTGTATTCATTTACAAAAGACTAAGGCAAATTTCCTTTCTAGTTGTAACCTGCAGATGAACACAGAAAGCAGGATGTTGAGGATAAACAGGCTCTGAGTTTTCACAGGTGTCTTGAAGGTATTTTTACACAAATAAAATAATTAAGGACTTGTTTTGACCTGCAGAAACTTCTCTTGATGACATAGTCTGTCAAGGAGTAAGCAAAGTTTTAGTGTGAAGTCATCTCCAGGATGCATTTTTGATTAGTCCTTTTGTTCCCTTGTCCTATTGCTGTTTGCCATATACACCCATTATTTTTTCACTGCAAGTCACTGAGTTACAATAGTTCGTGTGGAAGAGAGAGCAGAGGCAAGCCTTACCCTTGCATATCTGTTATATTCCATATCTTTTCTTTTCACACCCAGATAAGTGGGAAAATGGAGAGAGATTTAAGCAGTCCTGGTATATCTGTCTTTGCACTTCTAAAGGATGGAAATTTCACAAATTTCACCTGGGAGATAGCTGCTAATATTTGCAGAAATGAGAGAGGAATCTATAACTCATATAGCTGGATACTGTGGCTATTTAAAAATAAAATGAGCAATAAACCCTAATCCAATCAGCAAACCCTTTTACTTTCATTGCATTTTAATTTTATTACATCTACATTAATTGCATTAAAAGTCAGAATTGGCTATCTGGAGTGTGCTTTTTTATTGTCCAAATTAACTAGTAATGCATCCTTTGGCTCACACCAGCACTGTCTCCCTCTCTCTTCTCCCCTCACATGTGACAGGAAGCAACCAATGCGAAGCGTGTAAGTCTGGGCTTCAGTGATTTTTTTTTTCCATGAGGACTGAGCTCTCAGAAGAGATACTGAGTTGCTCGTAGGAAGTTTCATGTGACAGCCATGTAGGAGAGATCTGCCACCATACAGAGTGGCTGTTGCTCTTAACATCAGAGTCATGATACAGAGCTGAGACAAATGCTACAGAATTTAGTCTGCTGCTTTGCTCCTTTATTTTGCTCCTATACTGAGCAACAAATGGTTGTTTTTTTTTGCAGATGCGATGAAATATTGCTTTTCAATGTTTAACTCCCTTGTCTTTAACTGTCTCATTAAAATCTTTGATTTGATTTGACCATAAAATCTACTGAGGAATTTGACTTTGTATCAGAAAATAATTTTCTTCAGCCTCTAATAAGTGAAGTGAAATTGCATTAGGGAAATTTCCTTTCTGACTGTGTATACTTCTGTGTGTGTGCAGGTGAATATATGAGGTTGATGGTCAAGTCATTTCTGCAAGCAGTGATATTTACTTCCTGCATATACATGAATTTTTCAAAGTCTGAAATTTAGTCAGTGGGTGTGTTTCATTTTTGTCAAGATACAGATGGGCAATGTTGAAGATGATTACAGCTTTCTTGAAGGATCTACAGATGCATGTTGTGAAATTCAAAGGGGAAAATATAAGAAATGAATTTTATTTGCTTTTGAAGAGATGTAAATCTATATCTCTAGAAACTTGGCCTAGCCCAGAAGTTTAAGGTTGTCCTTAAATCTGTGTCTGTTTCCCCGGATGTGATTGTATTGCGTGAGGGCTGCCAAGTTACAACAAGATCCTATCAGGTCTCCTCTTCTTTGGCTAAACAGCGTGTCTCAGGAGAGTGCAGATAGAGGCAGAAGGCTATATGTGCCTTTCCTTAGTCTGCTACTAGCTGCTGAATGCAATATAAGTAATAATAAAGAGAATAGAAGAGATAGCCTTTGATTTATACCTGAGTTGAAAATTCTTGGCTTGCAGCCTTTGGTAAATATGTACATAGATATTGTTTCTCTGTTTTTAGGAATACACCATAGATATTATATTTGCCCAGACTTGGTATGACAGTCGTCTGAAATTTAACAGTTCAATGAAAGTCCTTATGCTTAATAGCAATATGGTTGGAAAAATTTGGATTCCAGACACTTTCTTCCGGAACTCAAGGAAATCTGATGCCCACTGGATTACAACTCCAAATCGCTTACTTCGAATCTGGAGTGATGGAAGAGTATTATACACTCTAAGGTGGGTCCTTATTAACTAAGTAGAAAAGATAGAACTGATATGTGTAAGAACACAAAAATAAATATGAGTCAAGTACCTGAAATTTCCTTTGTTGTTGACCACAGGAGTTTGCAGAGTTTGCTAAGATGAAAAAAATTGATTTGATAATGAAAAATATTAAATAAATATTATTGAAATATATTGCCCAGAATAGTGGTTAAATGCAATTGAAAAGGGTAACAAATTTTAATCCCTTTTTAGGTATAGACAAGGTTTAAGGAAAAAAATACCAACAGAGTTGTATTCTGTAACTAAGATGTCACACACCTGAGTCATAAATTGTTTCACAGACTTTCTATGTTAAGCAGTTAATTATCTAATTTTCACCAAATTATATTCTGTATGTAAAAGATGAATGCTTCAAGCAATAAAAATAATAAAAGAGCTTGATTAAAGCAAAGGTCCAAGTTCTTATACTACTTCCCATGCTTACTCTTACAAGTTAGTAAAATCTACAAATCTGTTCCTCCAAATTAGGCATAAGCAAACATGTTGGTGCTAATTCTGTTTGGCAAATGGCGGATGCTTGGGTTAATTTTAAATATACCATCTAGGCTATCTGCACTGATCTCTGACTCACTTAACAAACAGTTCTTGAATATCTGTAGTCTGCAGAAAGCATTTTAGGATAATCTTTCAATTTTTCTAAACATCTAAAAAATCTTGAAATAAATTAGAAGCTGATAGGCAAGTATCATGTGCAAAAGATGACATATATCTGACCTTTTTAAAAAATCAAACAGTAGCAACTTTTTAATTACTTACACTTAGTTACTTACACTGCTTTCATCTACAGACTAGCAGCATTGTATAAGCAGTGTGATGCTCTCTCAACGGAATAACTTAGAATTATTGTGCTGAAGTTTGAGCTTTGAATTGCAGTGAGCTGGAAATGAAACAGCAAAACTGGGTATTCACCTGACACTGCAACATGCAAATGTCTGTACAGATGAAGATATGATCTGAATTCAGCCTAAGGTGGAATAACATTGAGAGTTCATACTGGAATAACATTGAGTTCACATGTTGGTGACTGAAGAAACGATAATTGGATTTGACAGTGCTCCAAGTTCTTTGGTTCTGATGTACTACCACTCTTTCCCCATTGGTACTTGAGGGAGAAGACATGGTGATTCTTTAATGTTCAGCTGCTCAGTAGGTTCAGTAAGCTCAGTAGGCCTACTGAGTCTATTGTGAGGTTAGACCTTGATTTTTCTATTGCACTCATCAGAGATTCCAAATCTGGTTGCACCGCTTATAGCAAAAGCTAGGCTTTGTTTTCTTTTTCTTTAAGGGTTTGACCATCCAAAGATTGAAAATGGAAAACTCAGACAATATGTGCATATATCACAGTTGGAAAATTTGAAGGGGACCCCTAGAGGGGTGCAAGTGACTTACTTGGAAATGGGGCTTTTTTTCTTTCCTAATGTATGGCAAGAACTACAGTTTTCCTTAAAACCCACCCTGTTTAGAAACTCTTTGGAAGTCTGTGATACTATTGTCAAAAGCTGCAACTGATTTTTTTCTGTTGTTTAAATGCTAGACTAGTTCTAGACTGCTTCTAAAATATATGCTACCTACTTGAAAAACCTATGTGACATTAGACATTGAATGAGTAGAAATGTCAAGATTGTTCTTCATTGTCCTTCTTACACAAATACAGAGCAGGCCTCGTGTTCCCACTTATGTACATATATGGATGCATATATATTTATATAAGTGTATATAACCATCAGATATAAGGATGCCAAATGCCATGAGACTTTCCAAAACATTCTTTAAAAAACTTCATTTTATTGCTGTGTTTATCTCCCCTCCTTGTCCTGCCTTTAGCCTTTCCCTTTTACTGTTTCTGGTAGAAAATTAAGAGATTACCAAATCAATTAGCATTTTTTAAATGACTTGATATGGCAACTGAAATGACACAAGTCATCAGGTTGCATTTGATAATTTTGTTCTTTGAAGATGATGGTGGCTGCCTTTTGCAGATACACAATTGGATATGCATAACATCCATTAATTGGCAAAACTGATTTCTATGCAAGTGTTTATTATCTAGTCTGAAGTGTCTAGATGCATGAATATAATCTTTCTTTTGTTCTTGTTTTCTAATTAGACTGACAATTAATGCTGAGTGTTATCTTCAGCTTCATAACTTTCCTATGGATGAACACTCCTGTCCATTGGAATTTTCAAGCTGTAGGTGGTACAATACTTTTTTTTCTTTTCTCTTTACAACCAGGCTTTAAATTTCCTTGAAATCCAGCAGCAAGAGAGCAAGTAATTACTTTTTGAAGCCTTGAAGTGAAGGAAAAAAATCTATTTGTATTTTGCTTTGATTTATTGCATTATTTATTGCATAATTAAATGCAATAATGAATGAGTTGAATTACATGCATTTCATTTAGTTGCAACTTTAAAAACAATTGTATTGCTAAGGGGCGTGATGCAATACTCGTTCCAGTTAATAGGAATCTATTGCCTTGGAAGAACTTTATTTTTTATGCCTGTCAGACTTGCCAGCTTTGAATTGGTTCCATGTGTTATACTAAGAGGAAAATTAAGATCTGCCTTCTTCAGCTTGTTCTTGTAAATGCTTAATCAGTATAAACATGCCTTCTCCTTTCAGTGGGATGTATTTTTGCAAGCAAGAAACATAACTTTCAGGCTTATTTTTTTAATATATTAAAAATAAAATACTGTTCCTAAGAGTATTGTGCTTTTGCTAGCAAAAGAATCCCAAACCAACTGAACATAGCTAAACAATTTATTCTTAAATGTGAAACCTAAAAGGCAATGAAATCAAACTTCAGTGAGTCTTCTTAAATGAATATTTTATTTAGTGCTTCTTTCCTGAATGCTAAATGAACTTTGATAGGTCTGTCAATTAAATAAAAGTGAGCCTTACTTGATTTCATTCCTGCTTTTGTGCTAGATAATGTGGGTCAACATGTGAGGCACATGAAAATCAAGAAGGCTGTAATTCCAGGTGGATTACTGAACAATGAATCAGGTCACAAAAATCCATACTGAGGAATAGGAATTTTATCATATTGTGTACTCGGAAGTATATGTATTTTTAAGTTCTTTGTGTTCTTTTAAAGCTAAAGTATATTGCATTCATGTATTAATGCATAGTGGTGATTCTGAGTTATTTTTTCATGTCTTAATTCCAGAATATTGTGTAGATATTTCCTAAGCAATTGTATTTACAAAACTTTAGGCTGATCTTAACAGTTAGACTTAAAATTGAGGCTAGTTATTTTGTTATTAAATTTTAGGTGGATACAGTGGATTACAGATTTTCTTGCTCTCCAATTCCCTTTATATACAGCCTTTGTTTCATTTCCAAACAACTTCAGAGATCTCAATACATGCTTTGAAATTTGCTGTGGCTGGAGTCTTGATTTGTTGTTTTATTCTAGATGGATATCCCAGAAATGAAATTGAATACAAATGGAAGAAAACCTCTGTTGAAGTGGCAGATCCAAAATACTGGAGACTGTACCAATTTGCATTTGTAGGGCTGCGAAATACAACTGAGATTTCTCATACCCTATCTGGTAAGGCAAAGTGTTAAGCTTTTTGGTATGTATTATCTATGCACAACAGAACTAACAGATATAATCCAAGATTATTATTATTTTCTTAATTCATAGGTGATTATATTATTATGACAATCTTCTTTGATCTCAGCAGACGTATGGGATATTTTACTATCCAGACGTACATTCCTTGTATACTCACAGTTGTTCTTTCATGGGTGTCATTTTGGATCAATAAGGATGCAGTTCCTGCAAGGACGTCTCTGGGTAAGGATGCTTGTTGTCACCCTTGAGGGTTCTGGAACAGCAATACAAATCTGCAGTGAGCGCTGGATTAATTGAATTAAATGATTGTGACTACTGGTCATCCTTTCTATTGAGTTACAAGGTTAAAAGTAGGAGAACCATGCTGTGGAGTCACAACAGAATTTAAGGGAGGGAGTGTTTATAATAGAAACCGAGAAATCATAGGCTTCTGTGGTGATATAAGACAAGGGGAAAAATTTTCATGCTTAAAGAGGGTAGGTTTAGGTAAGATTTACAGTGGGAGTGGTGAGGCACTGGAATACGTTGCCCAGAGATGTGGTGGAAGCCTCACCCCTGGAGACTTTCAAGGCCAGGCTGGACAGGGTTCTGGGCAACCAAAACTAGCTGTGGATGTCCCTGTTTCTTGCAGGGGTGTTGGACTAGATGACCTTTAAAGATCCCTTCCAACTTTAAGAATTCTACAATCCAAGCCTTGTGGATTCACTATTTCTTGCATAAATATATATATTTTTCTTCTATATGATATTTCTGTCATCTCCAGAGATGGTAATATGGCAATGATTAGTCTGACAAGTATGATTAAACTTCACTTAGCATTATGGAACATAAGATATTACTACTACACAGGGGAAAACTGTGAAGATGTGTATTGTTTTTGTTCTGTTGCTGTTGTTTTAAAATGTTAGTGTGATATTTGTTTGTGCCTTTTTTTTTTTTTTTTGTAATAATGAAATAAATTAATTTGCTCTTTTAGGGACAAGAAAGAATATTTACAACTGAAGTTGAACTTCAAGGAGTTAGGCATGTAACTTGCAAAAAACCTAAATTGCTGTCCTTCAGGACCTTGTTTTTATTACAGATATTATTTTAATGTTGCAAGTTCTTCTGTGATTATAACTCAGTGTTAGTGTCAAACTTGGCTGACCTTGATTAGTGTGGCTCTGGCCTCCTATGTTTGACCACTTGGGAATCATGTGTTGCCTTGGAGAAGTGTCGGACAGAGATGTGTGAAGGGCACAGGATGCACACTAACAACTCTCAGATTAGTAGTGACAGTTTTCTGATTTCTTTATGTGTGAATGCTCAAAAGTCAATGTTTGGCAGATTATAGGGTAACTATTCTCACATGCAGATTTTCTAATGAAGAAAAAAAGAATTTACCAGTCAAAAAAGATGTGATTTTACAGGGTGGGGGAAAGACTGAGAGGTTAAGAGAAGAAAGCCAACACTAAGTAAAGCTAGAAGTTGTGATAATTGGAAGGTTTTCTCCCTTCTACAAAGTAAAGAGGACTGGGAAAGTCCATGTCATCTTTCCTCGTCTTGGAACAGAATTCAGTATGGTGGGTATCACTTCCAACCTGGAGACTTGTGTTGAAGCCTCGTATACTGAAAATGCTTGATAATTTTTCTTGCATGCACGTTGAAGGATCCTGGCAGATTGGTTTTTCAAAGTATAAGATGATTAAATGTATTTTAATATCTGAGTATGGAGAGAAATAGCTAAGTGATTCTCAAAAGCATCTAGTGGGAGCAAAGCATTTAAAAAAAACTCTGTGATTATCTGTATGGCCTTTTTAGGCACGTAATTTCTTTGAGAAATCTGATGCAAAATCACCAGTGTTTTCACCAGTGCAACTCCTGATTCCATGCTTTGACTGGAAAGACATAACCTTAGACTATTGTCACACTTCACCGTTGTTGGTTTTTTTTCAGTAAGCCTAGACATATATGTAAAATTATTATTTTGGTGTTCAAGTATTGCACTCCAAAGGAAAGGTCACATCCTAATTTTGAATTACTAGGAAAAAAAGCTTTGCATCTCCCTATGGGATAGCTTACAAGAAGGAAGCATTAATACCTTCTAAATGTTAAACCAGTGAAGAGTTGTATAGTTAAGACACTAAACATGATGCCAATAAGGCCAGCTTGTTCATTTAATTAACTTGTATGTGAATTCAGGTAAATATTTTCTATTACTTAAGGCACAATATTGAAAATATATTTAGAGAATTTAGAGAATGAGACAGGAAAGGCCATGAAATTCATCTAATTTGACCTACTACGTGTCATAAGCAAAAAGTTGAGAACTTTATTCCTTTTTCTAATACTTTTAAAATTAGTTTTTAAAATTATTGATATATAATAAACCTTTCTTTGTTTCTGTGTTTTCATTTATTTTAAACTTTCCAGAGCCAGAGGTCTTTTATCTGTTTATAAAATGTATGTGTTTATTTGTTCCAGTTTGTCTATTGTATTTGTTGCACGTATGCTCTCTTTAAAAGTTTTATAAAATTACAAAAACTTTATCAGTGTCTTGATTTCTTCAGTGTGTGCTGAAAATTAGAGGAATTTAAACGAGAGTGTTAAACTAAATGTGTCACAGTCACAGAAGTGTAAGGCAGGAAGGAACTTCTGAAGGCCATCTAGTCCAACCCCACAGCATAGCAGGCTCCCTACAGTAGGTAGCTACCTAACCCTAGCTGGTGTTTACAAAGATGTCATGATGGACAGCTTCAATTCTTGAGCTTCCTGAGGCTTGCCAACAGCCCAGAGACACACCCCGTGCTGGGTTACACAACCAGCCACCTTCTGTATGATCTAATAGTGGCCTCTGCATCCATAGGGATGGCTTCTTGCAATAGCACTGGTGTCTGTGGGTGTGATCTAAGGTGAATTCTGTCGTGCCTCAGTTCTTGTGCCTTATGAATGAGCTATTGACTAACTTGAGAATTTTTTTTTTTTTTTTTTTTTTGTGACAATATGTTTGAATTACTCATATACTCCCCTCTTTTTCCCTTCTGTCTCTCTTACTTTCTTTATTAAATAGGCATTACAACAGTGCTGACCATGACCACGCTGAGCACAATTGCCAGGAAGTCACTTCCAAAAGTCTCCTATGTGACAGCAATGGATCTTTTTGTCTCAGTTTGCTTCATTTTTGTGTTTGCTGCCTTGATGGAATATGGCACTTTGCATTACTTTACTAGCAACAGAAAAGGGGACAAAGGAAAAGATAAGAAGGCAAAACCTAAGCCATCAGTAAGTTTAGCCAAATGATTAAGAACTAAAAACATGCAATTTGTTCTTTATTGGTTGGGAGTTTATATTCACTTTCTGTAATACTATTAACTTGCAACATTTTTGGATCATTCCGTTCATAAGTGAATTAAAATATATGAGCCTAATTTAGAGAGTCTTTAAAAATAATTTTCCATGTTATTCCCAAGCCCTTGGTGCTTCTTGAGCTGTCTGTGGAGCATGTGCCAGTAGAGGTAGTTCTATCTGGGCTTAATGTTTCTGAAAAGTCTTTTTTGTTCATTTACTCCAATGTTTCTTTCTAGTAAAATGATCCTCCTTCTTTTACAATTTGAGGTTTGTATGGTATGAATCCTCACAAATCCTAGAAATAAATATTATTCCATTTAAGAGATTTTTTCTTCATGTAGTAAGAATACTGGAATTTCTGAAGAATCTGTCAGCGTGAGTATTTAAAATTCATATTTACATTATTAAAGCATTTAGGAAAAGGCATTAACTAGATTTTTCATTAAAAAACTAGAGGCTTGATTGTAATTTTCTTCGGGAGAGAATAAGAGGAAGGACCAATGCTGTAAAGACCTTTTTCCAGATAATTTCAACAGCTAAGATGTTGCATAGCTGAATCATATTAGTTGACTTTCCTGGGTGAGGGCTGAATGTTGCCTGTTTACAATCAAGCAGAAGATGAAATGAAATAACGAATAGGCATCTTTCCTTATATCTACTTAAAAGCAATGAGTTTGTAAGTTCAAAACAAATTTCATCTGAAATTTTATGTTTGTAAATGTCTCAAACTTTGTATTGTCAGTATTTTATCATGACTGAAAAGAATAATGAAGCCCTTTAGGATGATAATTAGCTCCCTAGGTCATCATGTCTAAAAAGTGTTGAAACAGCAGTGTGTGTGAATTTTCCTCTGGTAAAAGTACTTATTAAAGGAAGTTAGACTATTAAAAAATATGGTGGATATGCACAGCTGTAACACCATCTCCTCAAGATTTGGTGATAAAATTTCCCACAGGAATAAAGTTACTTCTTTACTAGAGATCCGTGTACTAGTCAAAGTAATTCTGTGGAAGTGGGACAATTGGTCCCTAAAACATCACAAGGATTGAAACGATCTGGCTTCTTGCTTTTTATATATTTTTCTTACTTTGTCTATCACATATAATTATATGAGAAATTCTTTTCTACACTTCAGTAGCCAGAGTTGTTAATTACTTCACTGTAAATTCACTTCCTTACTTCCTCTGACTGCATCATTTCTAAATTTTTTTATTCATTACATGGCAAAATATGGAAATTCAAGAAAAGAGAGGAGAAAATGTTAGAGTAGTATTAATGTAACTACTATATTTTAGTCTGAAAATTTTAGAAAAGTTGCCAAAAGTGGGAAGGGACTGAAAGAATGAGAGTACAAGAGGATAATAGAGTAGTCTAAAAAGGCTCTGGGGTTTAGAAATTACAACAAGGATAAATAAGGAAACAGAGAAGGTATTTTTGAATACTTGGGAAAACAAGGATGATGTGTGAAGGTCCACATGGAAACAAAATAATAAAAGGAAGAAATATGGGCAGTGATAGAGCAGGAAAAGGGAAGGCAAAAAGTCATGAGAAAGGTGAAAGCAAGTAGTTTATGTACTAGGCAATAAAGCACCCAAAATATTTCTGTGAAAATTATTTATGAATGTTAGCACCTATTTCAATCAGTTTGAACTGAATTTCAGGAGGATTGAGTTACGCTCATAGAAAGTAGAAGTAAGAATTAAGAGCTAAAATAATCATTTTTACTGACTTTCATGGCATTTTCCTAAGGTGATTTATGTATTTATGTATGGGCTGGGCATATTGTTTAGGAATTTACCATCAGAGGGTTAGGCTTGTGTAGAGGCTGTGGATCAGTCTCTAAAACTTCACCAGAGATTTTGTCCTAGTACCACTAGCTTGCCTTAGTGAAATTTTATTTTCTAGAAAAACATCCAGTCTGATACTAAAGATTCCAAATGATGGGAAAGCTATAATTCCGTTGGTAGTGATGATTATATCCTTCCTAAGTGCTTGTTTATGACCCAGTTGTCAAGCTGTGACTTACTTCAAAATGTTCTTTTGTGTCATGTAGATGGGATCATCTAACCCTGTCTATATAACTAATTATCCAGTATTCCCAATCCCCAGCACAACCCAGTTTTACCATGGCATTCATGATCTTTTGCCTGCATGAGCTAATTGCATGGACTATTTGATAATTTGCAAAGTTCCCCACCTTGTTTTCCTCTAACATTTGAATTTTTGTATATTGTACTGGAGAATCTGCTTACATTGGCCCTTGCTGTGGAATTGTATGGAATTATTTAATTTGAGGGTAAAACAAAAACACGTTTTTCTTTTCTTTTTTCTTAAGAAACCATCTGCAATTGCTGTTCGACCTGGATCAACACTAATTTCAATTAATAACATTAATCATCTCCCTGAACGTGATGATGATTATGGATATGAGTGCCTAGAAGGAAAAGACTGCGCTAGCTTCTTTTGTTGTTTTGAAGACTGCCGCACAGGATCTTGGAGAGAAGGAAGAATACACATTCGTATTGCAAAAATTGACTCCTATTCTCGAATCTTCTTTCCAACTGCCTTTGCATTGTTTAATCTTGTTTATTGGATTGGGTATCTTTATCTATAAATTTTACTGGCTAGACAAACTCAGAAAATAACTGAACAGACATTAATGTTTTTCAGAGAATGGTCAAAGTTCAGATCTGATCCAAAATTACTAAAATTAGATGCTTTTAAAATTTGAAACAAGATGTTGATATAGTCTCCTTCTTATGATCAACAATAGAAATGATATCAGTATTTTGACAAGAAAATTGAAAAATTAACTCTTAAAAGAAACTTATCTGTACACACAACTATTTTTGTCCAGGTCTAACAAAATGAGAGACTAAGTCGCTGAACTGGACAGTTCTACATAATCTTTAAATTTTAATTCTAAATGACAATACTGATGAATTTTGTAGCATCTCTTACAGTTTAACAAAGAAAGCCTTAATAAAATGGGATTAGTTATTCTCATCCATTTCATCTATAAGATGATAATTTTTATTAATTCTTGATTTTTAAATAGCTGATAAAAGTTAAAAGCACTTCTATTTTTCAACTAGCCATTTATCCTCTGCAGTATGTTAAAAAGAATGATTATATCACAGTTAATCTCATTCATATTTACACAAAATGCAGAGATGAGAGCAACAAATAGTTTTATCACCAAAAAGCCCACAGAGGTAATTCTGAGCTTGTCTTATCCTGACTATAGATGTAGGCTTTTTGCTTTCAGCCTTCGATTACATTTATGTCTGTGCTCCATCTGCTGTTATATCACTGTGGTGTGTTCCTCAAAGTTCTCCAAGAGGGCTACAACTTTAAAAATTCCTACCTATTTGCCATTGCTCTAATTTCATGGAAGCCAAATGTTGAATAATTGATTATGGCTGTTCAGATAATGCTTTTCACATCCTCTCCATTTCCCTCTTTTTTGTCTAATTCATACTCAGGGGCAGAGAAGGAATTATGCTCAACAGACTTCGTATCATCAGAATTAGGAAGAATCCTTTGACAGTGCTACAGTGTTTGTATTAAAAACCACTGTGCTAAATCTCCATCCCTAAGGGTAAAATGTGTGACCTGGTATGCTTTGCATACAGTACAGTTTTGTATGTTCTGCTTGTTACTGCTTATGTTACTCACTGAGCCGAGTCAATTAGATTTACTGATACTGTGTTCTGGATTGCTGTATAATTACCTCCTTGATATATATAATTCCATCAGAAAAAAAAAAAAAAAAAAAAAAGTACATTTCTAAAGGAAAAGCCGTTTTACAGGGACAATGTAATCATTCTTATGCATTGCAGATCTTCCTCCATGATGGGATATATCCCCTCAAAAACATAGAATTGGTACTGCAGTCTATGATGAGAGTTCCTGTTGTTTTGGTAGGAATACTTTCGTAGTAGTAGTCTTTCTGGATTGACTCCTCTGTGTGAGTATTGTTGGCTGACAGCATTTAGTATCTCATTTCTATTTTTGTGAAAAAATGTGAACTTTCCTCCTTTCTCAGAAAGAAACCAGTCTCAAGTGAGCTTGCAAAAATCCCTGTAAAATTAAGATATTCATTAACTAAAAGTCAGAATTACACAGAAGACCTTACAGATCTTTAAAGAGGATTAATGGGATTAAAATTTGGCTGTAGATGAAGATTTTTGGTACTGGAGATAAATATATGATTAATGGTTAATTATAGAAAATGATACATGGAAGTACACCCTCCCCACATACACTCACACACACAAATTATTTCTGTTGAATGTGGTCCCTCCTGATTTTTTTCTCAGAAGAAGAACTAGAGTATTATCATATACTAGTTGATACAAACATAAAAAGATGTGACAAATGTGAAATGTTGCTGCAGTGTTCAGTTCCAAAGTTTAATATAGAATGCAAGATTATCTGCAGTGATTCTGGAAGCAAGTGCTACTGAGAAGATCCCATTTTCCTGCAAGCTTTATTTCATTATTTAGCCAACAAAATATGGAAGTGGTTGAGAGAGTCTGGATGTCTGCTGTTGAGATTGGCAGATGTTATTTGTTTGTACGACCTTTCTGAGCAGCAACTTCTTCTGACTGTTAGACTGAGGGTAGAAGTGCAGCAACACTATCAATGCTGATGCAATAACTTATTGTTTCTTTATAGTCTCATTTTCAGAAAATGTTCAGTACAATGGAAATATGCCAGTTTTAATTCCATAGTGCAGTGTGATGCTTTTTGACAGCACACTAAACACTTTCCTCTGTAGGAAGGATGAAGGTGACTTCAGTAGCAGTATGTTGAATGTGTACTTGAAAGGCAATCTACTTGCTACACAATACAGGATCCAATTTTTTTGAGCTCCTGACTTTCATTAATTCACCTTTAAACAAAGGGAATTTGAAAGAGCTTGGCACTTTACAAGGGAAATACAAATTTCACAGCACATCCAGTTAGTTCTTTCTATTCATCTGGTTGTCAGTTGCCAGTCAGCCTCCAGTGATTTAACTGGAAAACAGAAAACATCCCGAATTGGCAAGGGATAGATAAGAAGTCTGTCATCACTAATTTCTATGAAACAATGTAATAGAGTATTAAAGCTATTGAATGTTATGGCTGTTTAGTTTAGAGATGCACTTGCTTCTGTCTGTTGATAAACTTTTCTTTGTATTTCATTTGTTTCTGATGATATCATTTCAGTTTCCCATAGTACTGTGAGTGCAAATTGAAATGGGAATGCAGTGAACTGTAACTTGGCATGTAATAAATGTGCTGTTTTAGTCCTATGTGTTTTCTTTGTAGTCTGCATGTAAACACTTAATTCCAAGAAATCAAAGTGATTTAAAAAAAAAAAAAAAAAAAAAAAGCAAGAAACAGACTGTGGTTACTTGGGCTTGGATGCTGTGACCATTTTTCAAACCTACTTGAATAAAATTTCATTTACTGATAACTGGGATTACAATATTTGGGTCATATTATTCTGGCCACTACTGTTTTAAGGACATCTTTAATCCTATTCCTAATCAATATTGTAATACAGCTAGAATTCAGAAATGCGTGTGCTTTTGTACTATCATAGAGACTGATGTTATCCTGAATTGATGCCATTAACGCATGCTTAATTTACATTAATTTCAGGAATGGGTGTTCAGTAGCTCAAATGATTGAGCATCAAGGATGGGAACCAGAGCCTCCTCAGTAAAATATTTTCTCATTGAAAGAAAGGGACATAGAGGAGAAATTGCCAGAAAGGTATAGAGGGGAGAAACAAGTCTGGAGAAATTGTTTTATATTGCACAAATTGCCAGCATCTCCTGAAATGTATTCTTTAAAAAAAAAAAAAAAAAAGTTGTTTCCTTGATATGTTCCCCACTTGTCTGTTTTAGTAGTGAGTACAGCTCAAGTTTTTGTCTGTGACTGTTCTCACTGATCTTCAGTGAATGTCTTATGTGTCTGAGTGCATCTGCTTAATGTACTAACAGTGGCGGTGCAACCAAAGCATGAGCACTGGGTAGCATATTTTATATTCACACACTGACGTGCTTCAAAGGCTTTAACCTTATCCAGTTTTCTGGCATTCAGATACATAGGTTTGTGTAAGACTTTGAAGGAGAATCACCTCCAACAGAGTTCTTATAATTTCATGATTTATTTAATATGCTAGTAAAAGATTTGTTTAAAATTGGTATCTGAACCCTGCAATCTGTGAGCACCCTTGGCCTTTCAATTGAAAACCCAACAGGAGTCTGGATTTAAATGTTTATCTGCATAATGTAAGATACATTTTATTTAATTGTATCAGTCGTCATTTCTGTTTACTGTTTCTACATAACTGAGGATTAATGCAAATACATCCAATTTACACTCTAAAAAATCATTGTTTTTTAAATTTTGTTTTAAATTCATTGCAGTTCTTCTCAGTTATATTAAAAGTGTTCATCATTTCATTTTCTCTTAAGTATAATTTTATTTTGTAGTGACTACAGTAGAGAAAATAGTAACCAAAATAGAATTCCTCACCAAGTTTATTAGAATCTGAAACCAGGAATTAGAAAGAACAACTATGCTTTTATTTCTGAAAAAAATTCCATGAAATTCCATGTGGCCCTCTGAACATGCCACAGGGAAGACTGTCTCACTGAGTGAGACAAAATGTTAGGCAGGGTGTAGAAAAGACCTATCCATTTGTTCAGAGCAGAGGCTTGTTTCTCAAGTGGTTTAAATCAAGTAATGATCAACCTGTTCTTCAGTGATTTCTTCTGTTTCACTTGTGCCAGCAAGAGCAATTGTAAAGCCATGTTGTTAGATGAACCAAAACTTGAAAAAATATGCTTTATTGTACTTTTCCCTAAGTTAATGTTTCAGTCAGATGGACGGGCTCATCTGATTGCTGATATACTTGATTATTTGTTCTCCTCCAAGACACCTGGTGGGAGCTTGTAGCTGGAGGCAGAAAGGATGACTTCTTGTGATGGATGTATTTCATTCAGTTGAGAACTGCTGTGGAGATGGTGGGAAAAAAAATCTGGGAGGGAGGTGATACCAGAATCCAGCTGTTTCTTGTTAAAACAATGAGAAATTTCTGCCTGCTAGACTATGATTTGAAACTGCATACTTTTCTACAGAAGGTGAATCTGAACTGTGACTTCTAAAATGATAGGAAAATATGATATGTACAGGACTTTATCTCTGCCCAGATACATTCTCATAGAGCTGATGTGATGTTACAAGGCTCTGAGGTGTTCCCTGTATGATACAGTAGGAGAATTTAGATTGCTCTCCTGGGCAAATTCCAAAATTGATCACAAATCTTACAGTATTGTGCATTCTGGTTTGGATCTGGTGTGATGTTAGTGAAAAGTTAGAGCTATTGGAGTTAGACAGTTAGCTAAAACTGTAATAGTCTGGAGGATCTATGCCTTTTATTTATGGGCAGGGGTTGTTGCCCACTAGAAAAATCTACTTTCTTTTTTTTTTTTTTTTTTTTTTTCTACAAAGCCCTTAAGATGATATTTTAAGGAAGAAATATGATTTATTTAAAATTGCCATACAATCTCATTTTTTCTTTCCTAAATCTTGCTTTACCTGCTGATTTTGCTTATGGTAGGTCAACATAATTTGGGCTGTGTGAGAGAGACAAAGAGGATGTAAGACCAGGAAACTATTATACATAGTTCTTTCCCTCATCCCATTTCTTAGCCAAGGAGAGAATATCAGAAGAGTAGAACAAGTGTAAATGAGGACAAGCTTGCCACTGACAATGGGGCTTGAGTTCCACTCACTGATGTGATCAAGAGAGACAGGAGTCTGCTCACAGTAGTAAGGCCTCTCTTATAATTCTTTGTAGTAGCTGCTTTTCTGTACATCTCTGTATGCCTACCTGAATCTTAAAGATTATCCAGGCTGGAAGTAATTCTTTTGTATTTCTGGTTTCACAGAATGATCTTTATCATCCTGGCTTGAGTCTTGCTGAATTCAAAGGAAAGATTTCCTCTTCAAGTTTCCGTGGCCAGGAACTAAAAGTGTGAGAGGTGTAGACAGCAAATATTGGAAAAGTTTTCTATGGACACAGCTAAGGATGCAGACTGTCTCTATACAGTGGCACTAAGAATAATTTGTCATTTGTCACTTGAAAATGTTAGTACTGCTAGAAGCAATGACCAGTACTGTCCCCATGGAGAATTACTTTTGTCAACTCAATATTTAGATACTAAAGCCCAAACCGATTGCCATGGGTGGAAGGTGAGTCTATTTCACTTCAGAAACTTATTTCCCCTTGAATTGTTTTTTTCTCCTGACAAAAACAGGAAATAGGAACCTTTTGGACCTGTGTAGTCTGCAGAAAGCAAGTCTGAGTTATTTCAAATAGATACAGTCATTGTTTTTCCCTTTCCCCAGTGAAGATATAGGAACAGGAACAACAAAAGGACCTGCATGATGGCTCCAGTTTTCCAAGGCAGGCAAACGTGGACATCTATATATTCATAGACCCAACATAAATATACAACTATTTATGTTTTTATGATCTATAAAATCTTAACGATTGGTGTGTCTTCAAAGCATCTTTTGTTTTTTCAGTTTCCCACCATGAACTTTCATGGACACCAAGGGTTGCATTATGATACCTTTATTTACAATTTAAATACAATAGAACATAAATACTCCTTTAAATGAAACCGAGAGTTCAGAATCTAGTAATCTTATGGTGATGCCTGTCTTGAAAAAATACACTGCCTTTTTATAATCTCAGGTTCTAATTAATTAAATAATAACACTGTAATTAATATTCCTCTATAGTGAAATTTTACAGGCAGGTGTTTTTTTTTTTTTGTTTTGTTTTTGTTTGTTTGTTTGTTTTGTTTTGGTTTTTTTTTTTACAGTTTATCTTACAGTGTTTGGTCTAAAGACTAAGTTTACAGAAATACCATTCCAAAATAGCACATTAACTTATTGTATTGTGAGTCTATTATACTGAAGTTTCATTATTCTTTCTGATTTAAATGCACATACACTCTTATTGCAGTTCTCTGTCCCAACATCTATAGTCCACGTTATGTTTCTCTGATTCAGTGTTTGTCCCTTACTAATGCTTCCTTTAAAAGAAATTTTTTTTAAAAAAATCTAGAATTTTTAATAGCTTAATTGAACATTCAAGCCATGTGTTTGATTTGACAGCATCTTGGAACCAATGGACAATGTTGCTATACTGTGAATCAACGTTCCTTGTAAAATTACATATGAAAGTTACAAACTTACTGAACAAAAATAAAGAACATTGAGATACATTGTGTCACTTTCAGCAGTTCTTCTGTGAAGTATACATGAAACACATCATATTGATAAAGATTTATTCTCCTTTCTCAATTTTCCTTTCAGAAGTCTCCTCAGTTGGGCTAATATTTTAAGTGTGCTGATATTTACAGTTCTACTCAGTTATTTGGTACCTCTCCAAAAACCTTGGTATGCAATCATTCATTATTATAATAAATTACCCAGAAACATCAAGGTATCCTCGCAGGCTTTTAATGTAATTAAGCCATGACTTCTCCAGTCCCTCCTAAAGTATCATCATGTTTTGTGTGCAATGCCAAAACTAAAGCAATTCCAGGTATTAAATTGAATATTATTTGTTGCTCTGCTTTGATAAAGTCTGTCTGCCAGGCTAGTGCAAAACACTGATATCATCATTTTAATATTTGACAGCATTATTAATGAGCATAAGTCAACCAGAAATCTTCAGAGATAACAAACTGATGATGCTCTTGTATAAATCACATGTGACAGAGACTTTGGGAGCATAGTAAAAATGATTTTGGCAGTGGCAAAGACCTTTCCATATGCAGACTAAAGAGCAAGATCTAAAAAAAAAAAGGCTCAACTTCATTTTATGAAGCTTTTTTACTCACGCGATAAGAAGGGTCCCTTTTTTTTTTTTTTAGATTTGTAGAGTTAAAATGTAGAAGAGATTCAGAAGTTTAAAAATAATTATGGCTTTATTTGATTTATTTGATGGATTTTGTGGATTTGTTTCATTTTTACTAAAAACAGTGGAGAACAAAATTAGTCTGACTGTAGATAAGCATCACTGAAGCTAAACATGAAAATTCCCTCTGTGTTGTAAATTTGAGGAAAGAATTTCTCCAGTACTGAGGAAGCTGCTTTGATTGCAGTCACAGAGTAGATGGATTCTTCTCTGTCAGAATTCTATTGCTACCAAAATAAAAGATTGAATAAAGTTTTTTAATTTTTTAGTATGCTCTTTGTTCTTGGATGCCTTATTTTCCAATACGCAGTTTAAGAACTGCCTTTTGGAGAGTGTTTAGCCCTTTATTTTATTTTGTTTAAAGTACTTCGAAAGCAAGGGACTCATATGAACCAGGCATCACTGAGTGTTTTAAATAAATACAATATTTAGATTTCTGTAGTATGTTACAAAATGTTCAAGTATAGCTCTTGCATTTTGTTCTGTGTTGTCTGTTGTATTATTTTATTTTATGAGGTCTGTGGAGAGATGAAAGCAAGTGGAGGCATTTCACCATGTATTTTTGACAATGGTATACCTCATACAAAATAGTACATCTGTTGCTAAAAGCTGATTTGGCTCCTTTGACACTGATGGCAGAAGTAATACTAACAGGCTCAGAAAGGAGCTACTTGTGGCCCTCAGTATCAGAAGGTTCTCAGATGTTCTAGTCTTTGAAAACAGAAGTTCTGTAGTAAGGTTATGGGGGAAAAAATACTGGTTTAGAAGAACTTCTAGGAAAAAAAAATCTCAGAAGCCTCTTGCCAAGAGAAGACTAATGTTAATTTGAATAATAGGTTTTATAGCTCATGACTGTACAGTGATTGTTAATGTCTACTAAATCTTCATATAAATGTTGCACTTGTCCTTGTGTGTTGAAAGGAAATGTGCTTGCACTCTGGCATATGGTTCATGCAGGTGTCTCTGAGTCATGGCTTACAATCTTTTTATTGTAGAACTCTGAAAGCCATAATCTTAAAAATGAAAGAAAAAAAATAAAAAACTCCATTGAAAACCATGTGTTTTGTGCAAAATGAACACATTTAGTTAGATGTTTGTGCTCTGATGTCTCCTAAACTGATAGGAATCTAGAGTTTCAACTCTGAACTTTGTAAAAAAAAAGTTGTAATGCATTGTTTTTACTGTTTTATCTGTTGTGAAGTTGGTTAAACGGTGAAAGCAATTAAATAGTGCCTGACTACTTACTTTATGATATTTATTTTCTATGTGGCATACATTCTTTTCTCTTTAGGACTGAACACAAACTATTGTTGTCCTGGTGAAAATAAACTCACACAGTGGTCTGATCAAGAGCAATACCTTTCCTTGCTCACATTTTTCTTCATTTTCCTCCTCTCATCTCTTCCCCTCTTTTCTTGCTTAAATAATGATGTATAGAAGACTTTGGCCTGGGTCAAAAGTCTGGAGCCCAAATCCTGTTCTGTTTGGGACCAGTTTTACATCACAGTGTTAGCGAAAGATCTCCTGCTTGCTTCTGACAAAAGGTCCTGCTCTGGCACTTGGCTAATCCCACTCTCCTTCCCCTTCCATGATCCTTTTTGGCTATGATGTGTGGCTTCATCTTCTTTGTCTTTCTTGTTATTTTAGAAAAGTTTGTATTTTTCAATTACATGTGCTGGGAGGCAAGGAGCAGAGTCCATGCTGAATACAGATGTCTGGGGAAATCATTTCCCTCACATGCTTTTTTCTCTGGTCTGGGTGCTCATCGGAGGATCTGCCTGTAAGTATTAGATTCCTCTTGTGATCAGTCCCAAGAAATATTTTTAAGTCATTCTACACAGAGTGTGGAAAGGTGATGATAGGAGGATATATCCAAAATAAAAATTCTGGGAAAGAAGTCAGAGATGCTCTAAGCCACTTTAGGCACTCAGAGTTCTGGATAGTGAAATAGATCTCTGCAGCCTCTTGTACATTTAGATTAAAAACATTAGTAACAGCGTTACCTAGGTTCTTTGCTGTGCTATATGTTCTTCTTTCCCTGGTAACTACCTCCATTATTACAACTTCCAAGGTGTTACTTAAGTTTTAAAGTTACTTAAGCTATAATAGCATTTATTTATATTTTTATTTAAGATTGTTGATATTCTCTCTGTTATATGAGCAATACAGTGAAGTGTGGTATTGCATAATAACAAATCTCTGAGAACATAATGGTTTGGGTAGCTTTCTAGTTAAAAAAAATATCAAATTTCTACTGAAACAGCTGATGAATGAAGGAATTAAACAAAGCCCTTATGTACAGACTTCAAAGTAAATTCTGTCATCTATATTTTTAAGGTAAACATTTTTCATTATCACTGTCAACAGAGTGAACTTCCACAATACATGCCCGTGAGAGCTAATAATTTACTTCTCATTGACAGACTGAAATGTATTATTTTCTACAAATATTAGACTGCAAAGATTTGAGAGGGGACAAGCCCTGCTGATTAAATTTACTAAATGTCAATGCAGAGTTAGAACAAGGCAATACATTTTTAAGAGAGTTCCCAACTTCTTTCTCCTAGTGATTTCTAATCATAGTAATTATTTTGTAGTAATTAGTAGAAGAATTACTAAAATTAGTAAGTAAATACTGCTTCAGGTTTCACCCACCTCTTCTTCTTTATGACTTCTTCCTACCATCTTGATCCTTGCTGTACTGACTTTTCTCCGCAAATACGATACCTAGTTCATTTCCTTGCCTTAGAAATGATTGTGTCTTCCTAAATTTTCATTTCACTGTCCATCCTTTCACCTGCTTCCACACCTTCACGTTCTCATTTTCTGTTCAGTCCTGAGTTAATTCACACATTCACAGGAAAGAATTATGGAAGGTGAGAGATGATAGCTGTGAAAGTGCTGCTGACTTCAGAAATGAGACCTTTCCTTTCTGCACGCCACCAACAGTCTGATGGTGTAGTACATCAGCCTCCTGTTGTTTCAAATAGCCCAAAAAAGACTTCTGTCTTCTCTGTAGTCATCTCATATAAAACAGTAAATAAACAACAGGTCTTTCCTAGCACTCTTTTAAGGATGCTAAAAGTCGAAAGGGACCAAACATCCCTGAGAATTATTTTTGTTCCTACATAGGACCTTCTGTCAAGATCGGTGAGCTCTCAGCAGGAAATTCTTCAAAGCTGGTTGGGTTGGAGAGCCAACCATGACGTGGACTGCATCAAAAGGAGAGGGCCAGTAGGTTAGGGGAAGTGATCCTGCCCCTCTGCACTGGTGAGACCTCAGCTGAAGAACTGCATCGAGATGTGGAGTCCTCAATACAGGAGAGAGTTGGACTAGTTGGAGTGCATCCAGAAGAAGGCTGCACAAATTATCCAAGGAGTGGAACATCTGACAGGCTGAGAGAGCTGGGCCTGTTCAGCCTGGAGAAGAGAAGGATCCAGGTAGACATGTTAATGGTCTTTCCATATTTAGACAGGGGCTATAAGAAAGAATGGGACATACTCTTCAGCAGGATCAGCTGGGACAAGGGGAATCAATTTCCAGCTTAAAGAGGGGAGATCTAGATTGAATATAAGGAAGAAGCTTTTTACTGTGAAAGTGAAGCACGGGATCTGTTTGTCCAGAGAGGTTGTGGATACCCCGTCCCTGACCACATTCAAGGTCAAACTGAACAGGGTTCTGAGCAACCTGATTGAGCTGTAGGTGCTGCTGTTCCTTGCAGGGGAGTTGGGCTGTATGACCTTTAATGGTCCCTTCCAACTCAAATGATTCTATGATCCTCAGAATAATTTAGAGATTAGGGCTTACCTCAAGAAGTGACAAGAAGCACAGTTATCAGGAGAGTAACCTTGGAACAAGAAAACTCTCTGAAAATGATGTGAAACCAGGTAAAATGATATATCTCAGTTTTTATTAATTACAATTCATAAAAGCAATTTTTATCCTGCTTATCTGTTTCCTGTTTCAGAACTGTTGCTAATACCAACACACTATATCAGTATTAGCTTTATTTGTAGTTTGTCGTACAGACAGCATTGGAAGACCATAAGACATTCATAGTTGCATTAACTTCAGCTGTACTCATGCATGCAACTCAGTGCTGCTTTAGTACAGAATGAGCAGATGATTAAAAATAGTCTGAAAAATTATAAAGTTAATAGCAAAGTTGAATTTCTGCACTGAGAATTCTAACTGCTTCTCTAAGTTTATTTAAAAGCTGACAGGACCAGAATATTAGTGTGTGGTCCTCTGAAATCAATAGAAGTGCACTGATTTACAGCTGTAACTTTGCATAATCCAAATTATTTTATAACTGAAAGCTGTATGTTCTGACTTGAGTGAGAAATAGCACAAGTGTTTTGCAAAGAAGTAATGGTTTTGGAATTACAGCACTCTCAGCACATAGCAAACTAGTGAAATCACTGTCATTGTTCAGACTGTCAATGTTCAGCACTGGTCTCATCCATAGCTGCTGCTACTTAATCTGTGCAGTTGGTTGCATCGTGTACTTACGTTTCTCAACATTAGGGTCGTGTCTGGGATTGATTCTCTGTATTTGGAGTTCTATAGCAGTGTGCAGTAGAAGGCCGTTAGCTATTATTTAGCAAATTATTTTCTTATTTTACATAATGTTTCTTAGGTTAGAGATTTGTTGCTACCTTCTGACAACACTGAGTGCTTTAAAATCCTAACATGGTCATTTATCTAAATTGGAAAAGCTTGTTATAGACACCCTTCAAAATTTTGCAGCAATAACAATGAAGATGAATGTGCATGTGTTATTGTCTCTGTATTCTATAAAGCACATTAAGCAAAGTTATGAATCAAAACTGACTTGTTCTCTAGATTACTTGTGATTAGTGTGTAATAGCTGGGCAGCAAATTCAGCCAGTGTCCTGTGATATAGCCAGTAATCATGCTGACATTGTGAAGATAAGCAGAAGTAGATGATATTACGCTGTGTTGACTACATAGAACATGATTCATTCAGTGAGAATTACTAATTCCTTGGTGTACAGTTCCTCTAAAACCCATCAGCTTTCTGTGCACTCTGCTGCCTTTGTGTTCTGAAGCATTTCAGTTGCATCTCTGGGAGCAGACCTCTTAGTATCTATTAGCACATAGTGAGTACCACACTATGCTCACAATACCAGCCTTAGGAAAGATGACTGCAGTCACTTTGCCAGACATTATTCTCAGAATTTGATTAAAAGCATCATTGTAATTTCTGTTAAGAGACTGGAATTATAGCTGATCTAACTGCAATGGAAAGAACAAAAGGGGAACTGATGTGAATTCCTGTGGCCTTTTAGCCTCATTGAGAATTCTATGTCCTTCTCTTCTCAGATGTGCCTTTCTGACCTCAGCTATGCCTGGAACAGCTATGCTAATATGTTTTCCTTACTCAATCCTGGGATCGGACAGGCAAGGGAGACCATGATGGGACCCAAACAAACCCTATTGCTTGTGAGTGGATTTCTGTGGGTAGGGGGCTCTGGCAGAACATAGGCATCTGGCCCAAAGATGGCAGTGTGCTACAGACATGTCTGTCCCATGTCGCACACATTACTCTGGTGAATTCATGTTCTTATTTAGCATGAGAATTTCCAGCATTTCTGTTTGATTCAACAGGGAGCCAGGAAGAACATAATTTAGTGGGAAATATTGATGATCAGTGGATGGTTGGAATGGATCATCTTAGAGGTCTTTTCCAACCTTTGTGATTCTATGATTCCATGATCCAGCAGAAGGACTTTCCAGCATCACTGCATTTTCCTGCTTTCTGGGACAAAGGCAGTGGTGCCTTCTGCTCAGACTAGTGGCTTAGGGGGAGAAAGGAACTGGCTTTCTTTCTTTCTCCACCCATCTCATCAGTCCCTATTGATGTTTTTCCAGGTCTAGTTGGCACAGCATTGCCACGTCTCTGTCTTTCTGTTTTATCTTTCCTGTCACCATTTAATGTTCTAATACCTACTCTAAAAATACAAATGGATCAGGTTCATAGATTCAGATTTTAAATGGATTTTAGAAGAGTGATAAATGAAAGTCTCTTTATTTGAGGCCTTTCCAGCTCCTTGAGTTTCTGAAAAGATTAGAGAAGTGGAAAGGCTTGCACCAAACCAAGATTAACCTTTCTTTGCTTTACATTTCTGAGCTCTTTGTGTTCTTGATTGAAAATATTCCCTTTGAAGGCTTTCTCTTATGAAAGGGATTATTGCTTGTCTGAGAAATAATAATTAGCTGATAATTTAGACAGAAAATAAGCCACTAATTCATTATTCATAGTCCAACAGAGAAATGATAGTTTTCTGTGCACAAACCAATGTTTCACTCTAATAGTTATTACTCCCTTGATGAAGACCATGTGGAGGCAACATTTTTACATTGAGATATCCTCACTGAGAGATAATGCCTACTCACTCCATTTTGCTCTCCAGATAGAGTTTTCCAGGAATAGTCTCTCCACAGCATCCCACTCTAGGGACATTTCCCTAGAAGGTGAAAGCAGAAAGATCAAAGGAGAGAAGGAGCTAAACAAAACTTCAAATGCCATTAGAAGACACTATAATTTTCATTACATCACCAGATGCTTTGCTTTTCAAGGGATGAAAGTTTGAGAAGGATATAATTAGCTGCTGGGTACTCTATCTACAGGCACGAATGTCAAATGTTGTTAGGATCAAGGAAACAAAAGCCCATTCAGAAAGTCTGAGATAATGTTGATCTTAAATATTACGGAAAATAACACTTGAGTCTATGACTTTTTTATTTTCCTGATTTAGTAAGAAATTCAAATAATCTGAAATATCTCTAATCTGGAACATTTATTGCCAGAAATGTAAATCTAAACATATTAATTGGATTTTTTTTTCATGTTAACCCCTTTGTGAACTGTATGGCCAGCAGAGTCTTAGTGCAAGGAATTACTTACAGAAGAATGTTTGGTATAGTAATTCTTAGGAAATATAATAACTGTATGAGATGTGAACAATTCTGTTACAGAGAGAAAAGGGAATGAGACAGTTTACTGCTTTTGCTGTTAAGAATACCCAGAGAGTGATCTGAAAAATCTAGATGCATATCAAAGCCTTCTCCTTTCAAGAACTGAATTCCTCAGGAGAATGAGTAGAAGCAGAAATGCGTTTTGAATTTCTCTGCATGGACTTGGAAAAAAAAGTCAAAACTACATAACCGGGAAAGTCATATGAAGAATCCTATGAAGCCTGTGAAGAAGCCTATAAATAGCACAGGAATGTTTTCTGAAACTAAGGAGGAACAGAGCATAGACAGTTACGTTAAAAGAAAAAAATGAAGAACAGGTTATAGACGGAAAGGAGGAGTATTTCAGATGCAAAGACTTACGGAAGGTATTTCCCACAGCCTAAGAAACTGAATAGTTTCTTTATATTGTTAGTTGAACAATTTAAATCTTAGAGAGGAACTGCTCAGATCTTCTCTGGGGACAGGGAAAGAGTTTCACAGAAAATAATTTTCTTGGGAAATATTTCAAATATCTGCTTTCCAGCTGGCAGCAAACAAAAAGAAGGTAAAAGAAGGAAGGGATGTGATAGGAAGGGAATGGAGGGGAAGGGAAGGGAAGAGAAAAAAGTAAGAGAAAGAAAATGAAGGCAGACAGAAGGCAAGGAAGGGAAGTGGAAAAAAAAGCTAAATTATTTTCAGAACTACTCATTATAAATGAAGCTAGTCTTAAAATTTTATTGCTGATGAATTCTAGACATTTTGAAAATTGTTCTATATTTCTGTTTTGTTTAAAACTTTTTTTGAAGTCAGAAAACTCTCAAATATGAATTTTAATTATTGATAAATATTGATCTCAGTATTTAGTTAGACTCTCACTAGTTTCAGTTATAGATGGTGTTAGTAGGTCTACACAGCATGCAGACCCCTGAACTACTGTAGACACCATACTAAAACTGGAGGTAAGGTGACAGTCCTGTATCATAACTGATTAGGCTGTGTGTAGTACTGTGCTATCCATGGGGCAGCCATTATTTGCTTTGCTCAGAAAAGGGGTACTTGCTCAGGCAAAGTCAGCTGAACTCTCGCAGTTCTATGTGCTTTATGAAGAATACACAAGTGATAAGTATGTCACAATGTCGAGTATGTACACAGTTCAATTTATCAACAAGCTTCTGTGTAGGTTCCTTCTGTAAGTGATGATTTTCCTTCTGAAAATGACTGTCAAACTGTAAACTGAGGATTCAGAAGCCATAGCCAGGATCCTCCACTTCAAAGCTGTAAAGAATCTTGAAGAAATGACATTTTGGCCTAACCTGAAGAGGAGAGATTTTGAGGTATAGAAATGAGAGTCATCCATTTATTCTTTCTGATTCGGTTCAAAAGTAAAGACATGACTTGTTTGCACGATGAACTCTCTTTCTTTGTAACAAGAGTGAGCTATATTTTTTCACCCCAGTTTACATGTTTTGTTTGTTTTTCTCTTACAAAAAAAAAACATTTTTTTCTTTTTCATGGCGTCAGTGGTTTAAATGCATAGTCACCATGCCTGGGCTACCAGGAAGTTACTTAATAAAGATGCACTAAGAAGATAAAATCTATGGTCAGTCACCAACACAGGTAAACAACTGGTCAAACACTTTCATTTGAGAGAGAAATAGCAAACGTTGTTGAAAGCTTTATGTTCTTTATATATTTATTTGCAGAAAATTTATTATTCTTTGTTTCAGTCTGGTTCCTGAGAAGGTTCCCAGAGTTTATTTAGTGTGACCTATGATTTATCACAAATTGGAGCATTTCATACAATTTGCAGAGAATATGGAAGCCAGAAAACATGAGTCTGGCTGCATCAAGATTTCGTAAAGATGATTGCTCATGATTTAAAAACTAAGAATAAGGGGATGCTACTCTTTAACTTGATAATGTAGAGAAGAGATCAGTTATCCTCATTGCTTTTTCCTTCCCCCTCCCCTTCGCCTCCCCTTTTCCATTTTCCCTGTTTTTATTTTCCCTCTTCACATCCAGGAAGCTTAAAATGACTTAAAAACATTAAAATGGAAGGAAATACAATGATAAAATGTGAGAGCTACACATAATGCAGAGTTTGACTGCATTTTTATTTCTATTTCAATTGTAATTTTTAATTTTTTTTACTTTCTTATTTTTAAATCTGTGGCACGCATGTTCCTGTGAATGGAATACCATACCTGTAACTGTGGTAGTCCTCCAGGAAGAGAGATAATAGTTCACTTCTGTTAGGTTCGCTGCAGAATGTCTTAACCTTGTTGGTAACCCATCAACCGTTATACATGTGATTGTTAAATTTTGGTTTTGAATGCTATTGAAGGGAAAAAATAGTAGAAAGAAACAGTTTTCTGTCTTTCATACTGCTCTATAGGAACAACTTTCCTATGAGCTGTGAGCTATATGAGCTGTAATTGCAATGATATCTTACTTCCAACTTTTCAGTAGTCAATACATCCTCGATTTGAATAGAAAATTGGCCACTTTAAATGAACAGTACACACTTCAATTCTGGATGACTTTTAGTAACCTGTATAGTCACTTTATCCCATGGGAGAATATAGCATATTCTGCCCCTCTTAACATATGACTTACCTTTGACATGGCATTCTATGTTACTTCTGTATGTTTTTTTTTCAAGAGGCTTCTATGATGAGTAGTTTCACAGCACTCCCATTGATTTATCTTTGTTTATAATCTGTTTTTGGATAAAGCTAATGGCAGGAGGTAAGTATTGATGTTAGTCTCTGAAATACATCTCTTCCTATAATGCTGGGTGTGGTTATCTTCTAGGGGTGGGATAGATCTGAAATGGACAAATTACAAATGTATCAGATTTCTCCTTTGTAGGAAGTTATAGCATACTGAAAACTTTGTCTACTACGTAGGCAGCTGTTGACAGGAAATGTATGTTTTTAAGAGAGATTTTCACAAAAGGTCTGGGAACTTGAGAGTCTCGGGTTCTGTCTACATGGATCCTGTTGTAGAAGTTAAAATAGGGAAAACTGGAGGTGATGTACTTGAAACAGCTTTGAAATGGCAACTTGTTCTTCCTCAGATCTCTCCTCCAAAAAGCATGGTTTTGGAGGATATACACCACTGAATATTTGGAAAACCTGTGCCTCTGTGGAGAGAGAAGCTCATCCAGAATTACCAGCTTTTGTTTGGATCTGTGCTGCTAGGCAATAGTTTAGCTTAAATCTGATACAGGAACATTTGTAGAACTAATTAGAAAGCTGGAGTCCATTGTGTGGAACTTTAGTTAAAAGATCAGCTAGAATAGGTCTTTGACTTAATCTAAGAGAATAAAAAAAATCTGGGAGAACTGTTTTGGATCTTACATAGCTTGCTGTGAACTTAAAATGAATCACAGCCTTTTTAGAGATGCTAGATGATTTATTTATTTTATTTTTGTTTATGCAGATTGCAGAGCAAACAGAAAAATGAAACTGTGACTACATAATAGAAACATTTGCAAGTAATAGTTGCTTTGCGGTTGAATCCATGGGATTTGGGTAATCTTGTATATAGTTTTACTGAATATTACCAAGTGATTTGAGCTGTGTTTGGATCAAATCGTATATATATATATATATATATATATATATATATAAAAAATTTTGTTCCTGATCTGACTGCTTACATTTTTGGGAGAGTAAAGAAGTTTGTTAAAAGCACAACTGAAGGGAAAGAATCTCAGCTGCTGTTGAGGCTTCTTTGCACAGAATCTGTTACAGTGAACATTATTTGCTTCTCTATGGTTAGAATCATAGAACCACAGAATTGCTCAGGTTGCAAAAGACCTTAAAGATCATAGAGTCCAACCACAAACTAACCGTACTACCCTAACTCTAACATCCCTCTGCTAAATCATGTCCCTGAGCACCACATCCAAATGGTTTTTAAACGCAGCCAGGGATGGTGACTCAACCACCTCCCCGGGGAGCAGGTTCCAGTGCTTAACAACTCTTTCTGTAAAGAAGTGTTTCCTGATATCCAACCTAAACTTACCCTGGCACAACTTGAGGCCATTTCCCCTCATCCTTCACCTTTCGCCAGTGAGAAGAGACCAAGCCTGCTCTTGCCATAAGCACATTTCAGATATTGGAAGAGAGCAATAAGGTCTCCCCTCAGCCTTCTTTTCCCCAGACTAAACAGCCCCAGTTCCTTCTGTCACTTGTAGTAGAGCACATTCTCCAAGCCCTTCACAAGCCTTGTTGCTCTTCTTTGGACCTGCTCCAGAACCTCAATGTTCTTTCTGTACTGAGGTGCCCAAAACTGCACACAGTACTTGAGGTGAGGCCTCATCAATGCCAAGTACTGGGGCAGGATTACTTCCCTAGTCCTGCTCACCACACCATTCCTGATACAAAGCAGGATGCCATTGGCTTCTTGGCCACTTGGGCACACTGCTGGAAGTGTGGAAGTTATTGAAAGACAGTTTATGGAATTCAACTGAAGCACCTTAATAAACTATTTTTTTTTTTTTTTCAATTCTAATAGTAGATCTTCCATTTACATGAGACAAAGGAGATCACAGCTGTTTGGGACTGCTCCTTCTCAGGAGCCAGGATGGCTGAGTCACATCCTTTTTACTGAATTACCTGTGGTCAGCAAAAGGTGCTTCTAAGCAAGAGCGTCTTCCAGAGGGGAACCTGCATCCAGTTTTTTGAACTGTACTAGAATTGCTATCTTGCTCTTTCTGAGGTATAATGAAGAATATTCTGTACATCTGGAAACTGAAAGTTTAGAGAATTTCTGCAATCTTATTATAAAGACATCTGACATTAGAAGATTGTTCCCATATCTCTGTCAGGAATTTTTATAAGGCTGAAGGAAAAAAAAAAAAAAAAAAAAAAACCCACCCACAAACCACCGAAATTTAGACCCGGTGACATTTATGACATTTGTGACATTTATGCAAGTGAATCAAGCTGTGAGGGCATTTCTTTAGAACACACCAGCTCTTGTCATTGCTGTATCTTCAAAAGGGACTTCCTGACACAATATTTCTGGAACATGAATTGTGGAAATGCTTCTAAAGAAGTCCCACTAAAGAGCTGTGACGAAGTAGATGGCTATTTCTTGGAGGGAAGGTAGAATGTGCCTGTCTGTTTTTAGAGCCTTTGAAAAATTGTGTGCCTGCCTTTGCCAGCTCTCAACCAGACATTTGATCACTCTACTCATCCTCGGCTGGGAGAGAAAATAGAAAAGGAGTGATAAAGCTTTAGCCAAAAGAAAGCCAAAAGAAAGACAGGGAGATAATTTGCTATCTGCCAGCTAGTGTAAGACAGACTGGAGGAAAATTAATTTATTGCTAATTAACACAAATATGTAATGAATGATTATGATAGGAGGAAACAAAAAGACAAACATTTAAAGAAAAAATTTCCCTCCCCTTTCCCCAGTTTTAGCTTCACTCCTTCCCTCCAGACTCTTATACACCCCTCTACCAAGAAACACAGGAGGATGGGGAGTGGGGAGTGGGGAGGTATCAGTAGGACACTGCTGTTCTCTTCTGCTGCTCCTTTCTCTTTGCACTGTTCCTATGCTCTGATGTGGCTTTCCATGGACTGCAGTCCTTCAGGAACCTTTGCACAAAGCACCTCTTTCTCTTGTTGTGAACATGGTGTCACCACTGCTGTTTCTCATTCTTCTGTTTCCTTTTTCACTGCCTGTGAGGTGTTTTCTTTTTAAAAAATAAGTTTTCACAGAGATGTCATCAGCTGTTCTGTCGTGGGTCCATCACATCCTGGCTTCTTATTGGAGAGGCTTACCTTGCAGCCTCTGTCCTGCTGCTAACATCTCACTCACCAGGTGCACTCAACAATGCATCAAACATTACAAACATCTGTTGTAGCAAGCTTGTTTCTTTCTCTAAGGAATGAACAGCAATTATTACATGATACACTTTGTATAAAAGTTTTCTTTTTTTTAGCTTATCATAATTGTCTTACCATCTGCAACAATGCTATATCTCAAGAGTAAGTGCTGTTTCTTGTACATGTACAGGCTGGGAGACCAGAGACTGAAGAGTAGTCCCACTGAAGGGGATTTTGGGGCTTTGGTTGACAGAAAGTTGGATGTGAGTCAACAGTGTCCCCTGGCAGTCAATGGGGCAAATGATGCCGTGGTGTGCATCAGACACAACATTGGCAGCTGGGTGAAGGAAGGGGTTGTTCTTTGGTGTCCCTTCCAGCTTAGCATATTCTATGATTCTGTGATTCACCCTTTGAATGGGTTGTTTGAATTAATCAAATGAATTATGAATTTTCAGGGAAAATTTCCAGTATTGTACAAATGTCTATCTATGCCTAAAATTTATTTTCAGAAATATGTGAAAGTGTTTTATCTTGTAAAATGAAATAGCTTTGAGAGAAATATAATACAGCAAGACTGTACTGGGAAAACCATCCTCTTGAAGTCCTCCAGGACACAGGGGTGGTTGTACAAGCAATGCATTGTTTGTGACAGGAGGTTAAAATTCAGTCATTTGTCTTCATGAACAAGAGTTGCAGTCTAAAAATGTACCTATTGATCATAACATAGTTCATCTTCACCGAGTCCCAGTGCAGACCCATTGATTTAAATTGATGATAAATTGCAGATTCTCCAAGTAAACTTAATACCTTATAAGCAGTTTTTGGCAGTAAGCTACATACCTCTGGTCAATTTATTTACATTTTTAGTAGTATTATATTAAGCTAACTAGTTGAGTGATATTAAGAATGGTGATACTAAGGTAAAACTAATGCTATCAAAACATTGCAATGTAGTTAAATAACTAATTATATTTTCCTTTGGCAAAAATAACAGTGTCTATACAACCTAAATAATTTTTCAGACAACATCGTGTTGATTTGTTTTTCTATATACTGGGTATTTTTCCTCTTTTTATCCAACAAGAACCTCTTTCTTGGGACTGAATTTTCACCACTTCAGAACCCTGATCCCCTTAATTCTATTTGCTGGTATTATTAAAACACAAAAGCAAAGTTGCTGCTGCTCATAGTCCACCAAAAGGAAAAGGCCAGCCTGTCGATCAGCCTGATGCAGAGGTATGCTAACAGCAGAATATTTGTTTCCCCTTTCTAATTCTTAACCTGCCCCAGAAAGTGTCATTTGTTTTCAACAGTGATTCAAGCTGATGTTTGCATCATATCACATTACATTAAGCAGTGATATGATCTGGAGGAATAGTAAGCTATGTAGGTTGACTAGACAATTTAAAATAGGAGCTCCAAGTGAGATACATAGTTTAGAAAAGGCCTTTGAGATTTAGCACTGCTGCTGCAGGAGGGATAAAGGGAATTTGGTCTATAAAGACTGAAATACACCATTTCAAAACAAGAAGTGTTCTCTTTAATTTAGCCAAGGCCCCAGAGCTACTTCTTGAGGTGTTCAAGTTGATCAAATCTGACTGAGGGCTCTTTGCATGCACAGACAAACTGTTATTTCCTAAAAACCTCTACAATTGCAGTTACAAAAAAGGTCTCAAATGAACCAGCACCCTCTTTTGTAGTTTGCTGTGCTTTTTTCCTCAGCTGTAAGACTGATCTACACCAAAAATACTACCCATGGAGTTCCAGCTGACCTCTGTCCACATTTTCATGTTCTGATTTCCATTAGTCTTAACAATCTAGTGGAAGATGATAATCTATTTTCATCTTGTTTTTTTTTGTGTCTAGGGAAGCTTGCCTCCTTCCAGCTAGCTTTCAAACTGAACAGGTCTCCTTTTTTAAAATTGTCCCTCCACTTATTCTTTGAAAGATATTGAAAGAGGCTCTAGCATGAGCTGCATAAAATCCCATGTAATGCTCTGTAATAGCTCATGTACTCACTGGTAGATGCTCAAAAATATGAAGTTTGGTGAATTGTCCCAGGCAAAAAATTCCAGCTTAGCTCAACAGAGAGAAGTTGACATTCAGCAATAGTTTAAAGATGACTAAATTTGCCCATTAGGGATTATGTCAGATAACGAAGAACAGGCACTACAAAACAACAGAAATCTTGTGATAAACTGAATTGCGAAAAACATAATAGGCTTTCTACTTCTTGTTCTTCACCTGATGGTATTGTTACAGGAACTCAATACATTGACTTTTGTCTTTCTAGCTGCAACTGTCCCCATCTCACTAGACTTTCATCAGCCTCATTCAGATATGTCTTTACCAAAATAAGTAAAGAAAGGAATTTCCACAACCAATCATTATAAAATTAAATTTTAATTTTTAATATTGCTACTTGCTATTCTTTTCCCTTCTTGTTACTTCTTTTCCTTCCCCAACCACATCCAACCACACTTATTTTTTATGTCTCTGTTCGCATTATGATGACTGTTTGGATAGCAGACTAGCATAGACTTTCTTTAATAAAAATTCTGTACTTTTCTGACTAGAAAATTAGCAAAAAGAACCATCTCAATTATTCTTACACTGACACAAGTTTGCCAGGGCTTGGCAAGGCTAACAAGATTATGAAGCAGACATAGTAAAACATTAAGATTCCTGAAGAGCTTCTCATGCCGTCATTTACTGCTAAAATATGAAACTGTGACCTCAGATTGTATCTTCTCAATCTTGAAGCTGTCTGAAATCACTAAGACTTAATTTTATGTCATTACAAAATCGATTCTTAGATTGGTGATGTATGTATGTTGTTCCACAAATCTTGTTCCCAGATATGTTTTCAAAAATTGGAATGTCATAGGTCCACAGTATTTCAGCACAGTAGAAAGGAGCCTTTATTCTTTTCCAGTTCTGGCTATGTAGGTATGACCTATTTATGAAATACCATCAGGTAATATTGGCCACTGCTATTGAGGAAAGTTGGAGAAAGGGGGACTTGACAATAATACAGACTCATAAAATTTCCCATTTCTTTCGTGAGTTTTAATTTGTGCTTATGTGGGAATCTTAGGTGTTAAAGAAATCAAGAATAGAGCAAAGACTCTGAAAAAATAGCTATGATAATATTCATTCCAGACCATTTTAAATGCTGTTACCCAGGTCAGCATTCTGGGCCTGAAATGTGGTCTGTTCTTCGTTTTCTAGCTTTTCAGTTATCTCTGACATTTCTCATAGTATTCACAGTTTCTGATTCATATGTTGCAAAGCAAATCTTCAGATTGCAACTGGAATAACTGAGATTTTATTCTGCCCTATAGTCACCTGAAACTTACTGATTTGGCAGCGTTCAATTTTAGGTCAGTGAGTTGATTTAGAAGAGATTTCTCTAAGAAGATCTGTATTTAACTCTCCTCAGTTGTGAATTTTCTTTGCATTTTGAAAGGCTGGGAGAGCAAAGGTATTTTCTCTCTGATTATACTGGAGCATCTTTGCTACATCTGAACATCAGTCAAAGATCAATTGCTTCCAAACAGACTCATTTGTAAGTGTCTATGTGACAGCGTACAGATAAAGACTCCTGGTAGAAAGATAAGAAAAACAGACTGCATTTAAATGCCAATTTCTGTGCACTTGCTTGTTTTCGGTGATTGAATGTAATGATTAAAAGATGAAAACTGCTAGAATGACAATAGTATTGTTAAGTAATACTCCCAATGATCTCACAGCAGTAGAAGTCATCTTATGCTATTTAGGTACCATGAAAAAATGGAACAGATGAGCATTCAGCAGCATGATAACTTGTAAGCTCAAGCTGAAACCTGATTCAAACAAGAAAAAGGAAATTTATTTGTAAATGATAGTAGAAGATAATTGATTGCTATTAAAGAAGGATCTGTTGTCAAAATTTGGACCTTGATTTCAAAATATATGGCAAATCATTTCCAGAAATTTAATGTAGGAAAAGATGATAATAAAGTGCTGATTAAAACATTAAAATTACCAAAGAATCAAAAAACTTGGATAAAAAGTAGAGAAGAGTTGCATATCCTGTACTAAAGGAAGAAAGGAAATTTAATTTTTTAAAGTATAATTGCTTTTCCTGTGAAGAAAGCACACTTTCATCAATGAGGCTAGCATTTAAGTCCCTCAGTGAAATGGTCAACACTTTTACGCTGTCTTTTCACGAGGCTGAAATCAGTACTGCCTGTTTACTGCGTCTGCTGATGACTAGACTGTATCAAAAAATGACTGAGGATTTGGTCTACTGTGTCGCCTCTGTCCTGTAGTAAATTTGTCTGCATGTGAGTGTTAGCACTTTTTGGAATGTCTTCATCTGAGAGGTATAGAACTTTCAACAATATAACATCAACTACTCTATATCTAAGTGCTTTTATACTGCTACCTGTTTAGAACTTTTCCTCTGTACTTTAAATATATGTAACCTTAGTAGAAAAGTAGCTGGGGAAAAAAAACCTGTAAAATTCTGTGTGCTTCACTGGGAGCTGTAGAATGGAGAAATAAAACTATTACAGGATGGATTTGTAGTTTTTACGATCTACTAATTGGTAAACAAATGTGTCTTCTGCATTTAATTTAAAACAAGAATAAAGCTTTTGGCTTTTAGTAAGTCAGATTTAGTCTGCAAATATTAGTGAGTTCAGTACCTGCAATTTTATTCCCCATGGTATTTACAGAGAGAAAGCAGAACAATAAGTAATAAGATCTAATAAATCATGATAGGTGAAATTACATTATTTAATAGTTTCTCAGTATGAAATCTAGTAAAGCTATCATGCTAGGAATACTTTCTAATATTTTTATAACATTCTTCTAAAAAAAATGCTGAAAAAAAGATCAAAATGCACTTTGTATGTGGCATATATTGTGCTGTGGTACTTAAACTATGAAATTAAATCAACTCTTACTCTCCTACATAATCTTACTTAGAATTCAGATTTTTAGCAAGATCATGAGGAGAAACAAACCATCATGGGTTAATATATGTCATCCTATGCATGTTCCAGAAGCCATAAACAGCGGTTTCTGCACAATTGACTGAGCAGTAGAATAAAACTACTTTCCTCAGAAGTGCTGCTAGGTAGGATGTCTTTAAAGCTTTATGAATATTACTGAAAGATCAGTGAAACCAAAAGCTGTCCTCAGATGTTATTACAGAATTTTATAAAATGGGCTTTGGATGAAAGCAGTTCTTTATTTGCTTTGGCAAACTATGGTGATGAGTGACAGTAAGTGACTTACTGGAAGTCAACAGAGAGGTTCAAGTAGAGAGTTTTATGTTGTGATTTTTTATGTTTGTCTGGTTTGTTTTCCCCAGCATAATTATGACCATGGCGTGACACTCTTTTATAATGAATACATTCATTTTTTGAGATAACTGTGGGAAAAGAAAAATAGCTAATACAACTATTAAAAGAAAGAGGATTTTAAAATCCATGTCACTCATTTTAATTTGCTCCCATCACAACCAATTCTTCTCCCTTTGATTTCTTGCATCTGCATCAGTGGCTAAATTTTTTCTTCACAATCCTTCCAGAGAGCTACTGTGAAATCACTGATTTATTGCTTGAAGAAATTGCTGTGGATTGCAATGGTGAGGTGAGATGGTGAAAGGTATATTTTTCAGATTCTACAGATGAGAGTAGTGATCAGAAACTGTACATATTTTCCTAGCTCTAGAATCACTATCATTTTTCTCTGTCTCTTTTCAGAATTCATACACAGTGACTAGCAGAGACGGGCAGACTGTGCAGGATGGGAAAGCAGTAATCTCCAAATAACTCATGGTAAGTCTTGGTTTCCATCACATGACCCCACAGTTGCTAGCAAAATGGCATAGAGCACACAATAGTTTAGCTCATGGATGAACAGCTGACAAAGGCTGAACTCAGATGAATTTGGATGTGTTGTGAATCTATGTCCTACTTTTGTTTTCTTCTTGGGTTCTTCAGCAATATTAAGCTTTCTTACAGCAAATGTTAGAATAATTCTCAATTCTCTTTGTGCTTACTGGGAAAGAAATCCTTAACTGGGATGAATAGATGACTGCAGAGTCGTCCATATACATAGTTTTGCATTTGTAACCAAATAAAGATGAGATTTGTAATCAAAATAAATTTACAATTAGATACATCTTATTTTATTTGTAGGTCTAAAGAGATTCATTAAAAATCATTGTCTATGTGTGCATAGTCTTCATAATTAATTTATTTTCTGAAAAGCCAACGAAAAGTAAAAAGAACTTCATAAAGTTTGATGAAATAATTATTTGAAACTCAGTAAAATGAACAAGATGCCAAAAGAGAATTATAGAAAGTACTTTGTTAGAAGCTAGGAATAATAATAATAATAAAAAAGTCTAGCAAATCATGGTTCTCTTGTGCACAGTTAAGGATTAATGAAAATAATGTTTTTTCTTAGTCCTCTGAAATGCATAACAATATCCAAAATTTCCCAAATTACATTATACAGCAGAGATGCTGTTAACAAGACTGTACACTAGCATTTTCATTATAATTTTATTTTTATTTTTATTTTTATTTTTTTTTATTTTTTTTATTTTTTTTATTTTTTTATTTTACCTTCACTGTTCTTCTTGGGTATTTTTGTTATTTCGTCTTCAGGAACACAGAATTAAATTCCACCAAAAGCTCAAAATGTGATCTCATCATGCCTTGAACAACTCACCTTTTCTCAAACAAGAACGATTATTACCTTCTTCATAGCTGTCTGCAGAAAACATCCCAGAACAAAAAAAAAACAAAAGCTAAAGGAGTCCTAAGGAGAAAAGTATACAGACAGAGGTAAAATTTATACACAGTTTGCCTCTTTTTCTTTCTGTTATACATCTGTTATTTGTGTTATATCCATGTCAAAGATCTCAAACTTATTCATATGTCATATTGACAATTTGCAAGCAGCCAACCACAAAAAATATGTCCATAATTAATGGATATGTCTAAATATGTTTATTTTTGGATCTTGTACGCACTTGTTAATTATTTGGGTACCTTTTGCATTAAAATTTTCATACAGTCTATTACCTGTAGCATTTTCTTATCTGGAATTCCACATTTCCACTCTAGTTCCCCTCTAGCCTTTGTTAGAGCAAATTATTTTGTTGCAGTGAGAAGATTTAGGTAATAAATCTGCTGAGTTTTAAAGATTGTAACTGTTGCTTTTATTTTATGAAGTTCGTATCCAAGTGCTCATCAGCTCTTAGGAATTAAAAACTGCTGTTTTCAAGAGTGTAGACATGTGTCTGTGTACAGTGTGTACACACGTGTAACTACATAAATATTATAAATAATTATGTATAGCTTTGTAAACACCTTTGCAAATATATATGTACATGTAACTATTAAACAAAGAGAAATCTTCAGCAGCCCTATATAAAAGGTTGCCTCCACAACAAATTACTTATTTATCCCAAGCTCTATTTAATGTAGTTCTTCATATGGCGCAAACATACTCCTATGGAATAAGAAACAGAATTTCACTTCCAGTTTCTGTCTGTCAGATTACATTATAAATATATAGTCAGTTTGGTAATAATGAAAAAATTCTTCCCTTGGAAGAATGTGGCAAATCAGATCTGTGTGTATTATTGTGGTTATTCTCCAAAAATATTTGCAGTCAAACTCCAATTGCACTTACTCATCTGTGTGTATATTTCTTTTTGCCCAAACACAATGAACTGTTGCAATCAGGTTATTTTGTGTCCTCTTAAATTAGTCTATGCTCATTATCTAAAATGTTGGGGCTATAGCCTTATGACACGAACTGCCCTCTACTTTGCCTTGGCAGCTCCAGTTCATTAAAACAATGTCATCATCATGAGCTATTCAAGTCAATAAGCATTGGTACCAGCGAAATACAGCATCCATCTATTACCCTCAGCATTACTGCATGGCTTATTTATGACTAATCAGGCTGCTCAGTGTAAAGTGTATTTATTTCAATTACGTGTTATCCATTGCATGAAATGACTAATTAAAGATTTCTCTATAAATATTAACCTGATTGAAGCTAGCTTACTAGCAGCTAGATAGAGTTATGCCAAGACCTGTGTAATTCCATGAAGTGCATTTGTCTCTGATTCAGTTTTCATAAAGTCATTTTGTGTGCCATGAATTCTGAGAGAAAAAGTAGATCTAACATTCCTCAAATGTAGTAAATATAAAGTTGTTGCAGGCAGTGCTGTATACTTTCTGGCTTGGAATTTGCTGCTAATTCTCATGGGTTTTCCTACAATTTGTGAATTCAGTGTTTCATTGTTATGAATATAACTTGAATTATAGAAAAACTATTTGCAATTTACATTCAATTATGCTAACAATTATAATAATTATAAATGTAAATGTGGTTGGTCTTTATGCCAGTGAGAAGTTCAGGAGTTACCCTGTGAAATTAAGCTTCTGTTGTAATGGAGTCTAAAAGCTGACTATTACTTATGAAGGTGGGTAAATTCACTTGATCAGTTTAAAAGTGGATATCGTTTTTGCAGTACTCTAGGAAACAGATCCTATCAAGAGAAAGGACTACAATGTAAGTTGTCATGTTCACTGCAGTCTTAAATTACAAGAGAATGTAGACTTTTTAAACTTCACTTTGTATTTCGGAGTGTTCAAGATAAGAATAATGTGATGGGTGAGAATACATAAAATATGAATAGTCCAGTGGATTGGATAGTAGCCTGAAAATTTGAAGTTTCCATTCAACTTGTTGCCTTCATATGTAGATTTCTAGATAACTCCTATACTTTTTCTATCTTTATTTCTTAATTCCAAAAATATTGGTATGAATACTCAGAGCCTTTAACAGAACTGAAACTTAAGAATGAAGTCCTCTTAAGATTCAGAGGCTTTTGGGTGCTTGGATATATCTAATAATGAAAATCTGAACAAATATGGTAGTTGATTTATTGATACAAGGTGTGATCCTTTATATATTCATAAGGTGATACTGTTCTCAACAAATCTACATGAAAAACCACTGCCAGTGTACACATCCAGGCCAAAATAAATTTTTACTTCTATTTAAACAACTCATGGAGGTTAGATAAATTGAAACATATTTTTATTTTTCTATACTTTATCAAGGATAAAGACTCAATTAAACAAAAACTTTTAGTCTTCAACACTATCCTTTAGAATATGGGTCATAGTACCATCTAGAGGTGTAGTTCAGGCTGATAAGGAAAGAATTTCGGGTGAAAAAATATGCCTTTTTTAGGTGAGCACATTCCAATAACTACACATCGACAATTATGTAATGCAAGCAGGGACACTTAAATGAGGTAGATTTAAACTATTTCATTATATGGTACTATATTTTGTGGTTTGTGGAAAGAACATGACGTATTTAGAGTAGTGATAATAATTTTCCAACACACAAGTCATTTAAATGGAGACAGATCTAAAAATAGTCACCAAAAATGGCTTTCCTAAAACTCTTACTCCATTTCAGTTTCACTGCCTGGAGATTATGAGGGATGACATTTCAACACCCTCTTTCATATCCTTTGGCAGGAATAAGGTGGCACCTCATTAAGATAAGTAGAATTGTACAGCGGTGAGCAGACTGTGGTAATTTCTGGGAATTTACAAGTATGGAGATGTTCTCAGTTTTTCTATGCAAGGGATCTTGGTCATTTTACCCTTCATCTCCACTTTGAAGAGAAAGCACATTTACGTGCAAACTTCATGGACAATTTTTTTAATGTTTTGAATAATATTTTACAGTAAGAGGAGAAAACAAAGCTACAACATAAAGACAATGAATGTAATTAAGCATTTGCAGGAAACACAGAGAGCTGTAGTTGATTGTCTTTCTATTATGTACTTTGGAATAAAGTTCTCCCAGGTTATTTACATCACACTGTTTAGGTAACTAAGGAAAAGAACAGGAAGAATGTCTTACCTGATGAAAATGAATGACAATCTGAAGTTGGGGTAAAAAGAACTTCAGAGAAAAAAAAAAACAACAAAACAGAACTTCAAAGAAATGGATATGAGATATTTCAGAGTGTCAAATTAAAGTTACAAATGTGTTTAGAACTTGTGATCAGTGTGGTAACTACTTGTAAAAAATAAACAAAAAGAGGTACTTATGGAAGTAACTAGTGGAATTTGTAATGTGTGGATGAAAAGAGAACCTTAAACTTATTTTTTGCTTTGCAACTCTCAGAGAAAGAAAATATTCTATAAATAAATAAAATCAGTTAACTTGAGCTTCTTCTTATTTTCTGGAATTGAGTACTTTGTAGTTTGGTGATGGTGGTGGTGCTTTTTTTGTTGTTGTTGCTGTTGTTTCTTTCTTTCTTTTTTTTTTTTTTCCCAACATGGATTTTTCCTTGGATTAGTGAGGTGCATGGGAATTCAGAGGGTTTAGGATTAATTTTTGTGCAGAACAAAATCTTATTTTCAACTTCAAAAACCTGGAAAAAATGGAGAAATGGCTTCTTCTCTTCAAGACTTGTAAATGATGACAGACTTGCAATTAATAAATTGGAACTCTCCATCTTTCTGCAAGTAACAGAACACTGGCATAGGCTACCCAGATGGTGTGGACTCTCTTTGTTGGTGATCTTCATTATCAACCTGTACATGGGTCTGGACACCCTGCTCTGGTGTCTCTGCCAGAGCTGGGATGGACCCAGAAGTCTCTGCCAACCTCAGCCATCCTGAGATTCTGTAGGAAGAAACAAAGTATTTCTGAATTCTTAGTTTTTGTACCTGCAGTGCTACTGGACTGTATTGTTCAGGTTATTGTAGCATGAGCATGGATTGCCATTATATACAAAATACATAGCATTTTTTCATTCTTATCCTCTCCCTTCACAAATATATGTATTTAAACATTGTGCATTCATAAGATAACTTCAAGAGATGTTGTCTTGAAAAGAATAAAAATAACAGATAAAGCAAAACCTCTTTATAAAAGCAAATGCAAATTTTTCTTCATAATACTTGAGAATGTTCTTCCTTTGTTGAAAGATATGAAGCCTGTGAATACAAAATGACCTTTTCTTTATGAACATCTACAATGGGGATTTGAAACTTAAGATAAAAATGGTTCATTCTGATTCTTCATGTGAGAGCTATTCTTCACAGAGCTGTGGTTTACTTTTCAGGTCTGAGGTAGAAACTGTATGCTCTTCCTTGAAGAAAAGTTATAGCAGAATGTAACAGAAACAGTTACTTAGCTCTGACAAGTGCTTTAACAGCAACTGTAGGTCTTCATATGAAGTGGAACAGATGACAGTTCAATTCACAGGAGGGGTGAGAGTATAAGGTCTCTCCATGGAATAAAGTAATGTATTTAGGGAAAAAGATGGGTTCTTTGAGGTTATGTCTCTATTAGCAAGTAGTGCAGCTAAATAGAAGTGGTCTGTAGTGGGAAACACTTGGCATTGAGAACCTGACAGCCATAAAATTGTCATCTTAGGGGTTTAACTGCAAAATAGCTCCCGTCTTTGAGTTCCTGGGCTGTGTCTCCCAGTTTAGTATCATACAAAATCAGTGTGGTGAGGGCATTTTTGGGCCACTCCACTATGCCAACCAAAGCAGAGTAGGTGGCAGTAAGCATAAGGTTTGCTTTCAAGTCGAGGTCCTCAGTCTCACTGAAATGTCAGTATGGATGCACCCTGTGATTATTTTTGTAGAGTGTGCTGGCTGGATCTGACCATTTCTGCTCTGTTCCCCTGGGAGACATGGGTGTTCATTTACCAGAAGCTGTTACTAATCTTTTTATGATTTTATGGGAAGTCCTCTTGTTAAACCTTTAATCAAAGAAAACCCAATGAAGTTCAATTTTTCCTCTAGAAAACAAAACTTTATTGAGTAACTGAAAAGAACATAAAATAAACTGAAATAAACAGGACTGTGCCAGAAATAGAATCTCAAACTTTGATTATCTGTAGTTTATATATATGATGTGGGTATGTAATCATTCAGAGCTTTGCTTATCCCTACGGATCTAACTAGGATCTGTGAATCCAGTTAAGAGTATGTGTTACACTGTTGTTGATAATAATAACCTTCAAAGTAGTTGCTGTGACTGTTCCATACACAATTTGAGAATTTTTCTTCTTTCAGAAGATTATATGGATGCCTTTTCACCTGGACCTCAAGAAGTTTCCAGGATGAAATTTTTACACCCTCTCTACAGCAAAATAAGAAAAACAATAGTTCTTGCAGGTATCACCATATCGTGGTTCATCTTCCGTTGTTTCTATTTATTCACCAACATGCTTAAAATGGACATTGACGGATTCTGTAATATGTATATTCTATAATCTATAATTCTACAACATAATAGATATATTCTATATGTCACACATGTGTAGCAATCAGCAAAAGCAAAGATATTTCTTCCTGCTAGGACAGAGAGACAGAACAGAACAGATACCAAACCTCAGAGCATTATTATTATATGCAAATGTGACCTATAAATTAAATCTACAGACAGCAAAACTCTACCATTGGCTATGAATTTATAAAAATGTAATCATAGATATGCTTAGACCTTTGAATATCAAGATATTAGAAGACTGTCAAAAGACTTTCTTAAGGTAGGAGAATTTGCTCTTTTCTCCTCTTATTCAAAACCAAACCGAAACAAGACAAACCTTTCCTCTTGTGAATTCTACTTCACTCCAGGCAGAGTAGAATGCTTTCTTAAAGTCTCAGGCAAATGCTAGAAGTTGCTTTTTACACATAAGATTGTAAACAAATAGTTCTCATGTTGAAAGTTTTCCAACTTTTTTTGGAAAGAATTATGTCTTTCTGGCTCAGCATACTTGAGTCAGTGCCATTTACTGTGATGTCTCCAGAGGCCTCATCTACACCCAGAAAGTTTAGCTGGCAATTAAAAGCAAACAAACAAACAAAACAACCCAAATTAGGAATATGTATTTCATGTTCAGTATATGAAAACAGGTATATATAAACTCAAATTTTTAGTTTAAAATTTTCTTAAATTTTATTTTTTTGCATAGGCTGTCTTGGCAAATAGACTCAGTGAAAGGTATGTTAATGTGCTATGTTCACTGTTCTCATGCACAAGTTTGCATTCTTTTTGCTATTATATAAGTTAGTAACATATTCTCAAGAAATAGCAAATAAATATTTACGTGGAGTCTTACTAAAGTACTGCAATATAAATAGCAATATTGATGTACATTTTTACTGTTGTTTTCCATTTCTGACTATTAAATATATTAAAAGCTAGACTTACTATTGTTTTGATGAACCAGGCAAGATTCATTTGATATAATTCCAATTTACACTAAATTCCATCATGCTAGCAGCTAATTCACCTAAGCTACTACAAATGATATAATTGTTAAGGTTTATGCTATGTACATAAATATATATTAAGTAAACACATAAGTATATGGAGAATAGTTATAGCTTCTTTGTTTTCTCTCTCTCAGTGGTGTACTTTGACTGCTAAAACTCAAGAGCAGGGCAAAACTCATCTGTGGAGAGTTCCAGAAAATTTTATATGAGTTTGTATCATTTCTTCATTCATTTCCATAAGATTAACCAGATAGATAGTTCTGACCAATTGTGCCTATCAGTTATTTAAAATCTTAGTAAGGTAGAATACTGGGGAAGAAAATGACTGATGGTGTTTTTAATTTAATAGTGTAAACACATTCAACTGGAAACAAACACAATGAGTACATCAAACCACAAAACACTTGTTATAAAGCTAGATAATTTTACCTCAAAAGGCAATAAAACGGATTCTTGCTTACCAAAGATGTAATAGATTGTCCATTCCATTGAAAACTTGTAAAACTGGCTTCTGTCTATTTATTATATCTATATATTTCCATTTGTACTTCATTTTCTCTGTCATCTATTATACTAATTAGAGATTATGACATCAACATTGTTTAATGCACAGAAGTCAGTATTTTACACTGGGTTCCAGAGGTGGTAGTTGCACTCCATGGACATAACGAAGGTACCTTATCTCAAAGGTCTTGCACTATGCAAACTTGGAATAGCTATGATTTATAGATATTGATGTTTTCTATAATAATACATTATAAAAGATACTGTTGAAGTCAAATCTTTTCCCTTTTGGAACCATTAGTAGTAATGTAAGTCCTTTACACAAGTAACACGTTTCTGGTCCATTTAAAACTTCATAGTACATTATGAAAACGAATAGAAGAAAAACATGCAACAGTAGGTGGTCAATTTGCAAAATAATCCAAAATAATCTGGTTTTCCATGTTGCTTCTATTGAATGGAGCTATGCAAATGAAAGTAAGAAGGGAAAATAACAAAGAGAAGAGTAAATAGGTCATGAAGTAGTTTTTGTTTTATTTTCTTTTGGTTTTGGTTTTACTGTTACACACTGTTGAAATCTTAAATTGAGAACTGCAGAGCATACAAGAGTTCTTTCTGATCTTTTTTTTTTTTTTTTTTTTTTTTTTTTTTTTTTTTTTTTTAACGTGCAAAAATAGATATTATGGAAGCTTAGCTGTAAATTGGATTTTGAGGTGCTACCACAGTAATAATTACAGTAAACAGAAGAACTATGAGCTGGTAATCAGTTTGACAACTTCTCAGTGAAATTAATTGCACTGGGAGATGTAAATGCTATTATCAGCAGCTATCAGCCTGTTGTCCACAGTTATAGAAATGGATGCTAATATTACCTTTTGATTAGAACTGGAAACAGTTCTTTGATTGTGTGAATGACTATTGAATTTCACAAGTATAGATAAATGTTCTTCTCTTGGGTCATTACTATTAGCACAGTGAGGCAAGCCTGATCTTGATTAAGACCATTATTAACTTGAGTTTACTAGGTTTTATTTATAAAGTACCTGAAGATCTCCTGGAAAAAAGACATTGAATATTGAGTTGATGAAACTGGATTCTAAAGACAAATGCATGGGATGCCAAAGCCAAAGTATAAATCAGGGTTCATGGCCTGGAATATATCAGTATAGATGAGAAAAGTTATGTTTTGTAAACAGTTGAATGATAGTTGCATCTTAATAACATACAATAGCCAAAATAGACTGTCTTTCCAGAATCTGTAGCTGCACAGTATGGTACAGCTCCTCATACAGACATCTGCTGGCACTTCCTACAAGTCAGTTGATGTAGGATTCACTGACATTAGTGAGAGCAGAAAGACCAAGGAAAAGGCTGAAGACTACTTAAACCAGAAAGAATGAGCTTGCCCTGTCCCATTCTGGAAAACTTGCCGTCCAACAACATTCAGTACAAAGAATATCTAAGAGAACACAAGAACTAAATTCACATTGTTTCCCACAATATTTCTCACAATATATTTCCTACAGTTAAGTTTAAAAAAAAAACAAAAACAAAAACATTGTGATTTACAATCTAAAAAGATGTTTCGTAATCTTTATAAATCTTTAATTTTAAATGAAATGTACTCACATTGTTGGCATCAATGACACCCAAATCCAGGGTTTTAATCACAAAGAAAAGGTAGCTGTGGAGAAAAAACTTTCCTTTTTGAAAGCCAATAGAAGTGATGAAAAAATGTTTTTTTAACCTTCACATGCTGAAGTCTCCTATAGGTACCTGATGTCTGAACAAATTTTCCACTGATTAACTGTCAAAATGGAGTAAATCAAGTAACTACTCAGGAAAATATTTGTCAAATGTTTTTAATCCTAAAATTATTGTTCTAGCATTAAGATATGCACTGTTAGTACCTACTGGGTGTACTGCTTCTGTGTCTGAGGGTAAATTTAATTTTTGTGTGTCCCATATTAACTGCAGAAAAGCTCAAGAGACATAGTGGAAAATATCCCAGTTTGTATTCCAGAAGAGGGATCTAGAGGAGTTAAAGTACATTCCCATGATTTGCAGAGGGCTTGGCATAAGTTCTGTTTCTGCTGATGGCCAAAGTCTAGTTTTAAGCACAAAGGTAAACTTTTTATTTACTTGCTTCATTACATTGCAGTAAAGCAAAATAAATCACAGCAGAACTGTGAGTTATGGGTGTTGTGGTTTAACCTAGCAGGTAGTTAAGCACCATGCAGCCATTCACAAGGTTTTTCCCAGCAGCACGAGGGAGAAAATTAGAAAAACTGTAAAACATTGTTGGTTGAGACAGAAAAGGAAAGGAAAATTATTATTATTATTAATAATAATAGCAATAATAATAGTAATAATAGTAATAATAATTAAAGTGACGAAAATGCAATCACTCACTACTCACCAACCAATGGGCAGCTGATCCTCAACCAGTGGTAGTGCCTGTCAACAGTTCCACTTGTCTTATTTTTCAGAATGATGTCCCACTGTATGGGACATCCCTTTGGCCAGCTTGGGACTCCATACCAGATGCTATGAAGAAAGTCAGTTCTACCCCAGACAAAACCAGGACAGCGAGTTGGATCTGCAGTTGATGGCAAGTGAACACATTTGACTATCTTTGGTGAAAGTGCGTTTGTTCATATGGTCTGAAGATCTGCTTAAGCGCATTTGTAAACAAGGACAAAGGCTTCAGATGAAGTCAAAGAAGAAAAATGAAAATTCTCATGGTCTATTTTTCAGTGTACCCACACATGAAATTGTCATTCAGATTCCCTGTTAAAGTGAGTGCTAATTTGAAATTCTTTATTTCCAGGTAAATTAATAGATGTAGATTTTTAAATTTAACTGCAAAAATGGGGCTCTTGTTAACTTTTCATTTTAATAGTGGGCAGAATGAAACTGGAATAAAGAAGTCTACTAAACTTAGTTGTTTTGGTGAACTAGAGACAAGTAACAGAAATTCTATGTCTCTGTTAGAGGCTTTGCTTTCACCTAGAGTTGTGTGGAGATGTCAGATATGTACAGTTAAAATTTTTGTAGGTAAGCTTGAATAAGTCACACTTCAATTATTCATTCAAAGTAAGACTTTTCCTGCAAAAAATCAATTTTCTTTATTTGAATCCTGTGAAAAATTAAAGGTTCCACAGTGAGGTTTATACCAGTGTGTGTTTGATGTAACAGTTTTACCATCTAACCATTTTAGAATACCTTGGGATTTTCAGGAGTAGTTTAGTCTGTGAAATGTCACTTTGCTATTTGCGTAATTTGAGGTGTGCTTCTCATTAACTCAAACATTCATTGAGCAGAGGAAGCCTTTTAGTACAGGGAGCCTGATGTTAGCTGAGGCTTGATAAATGTTGGTCTTTTTCTTCACTCAGATGTTAGTTGCTAAGTGCCTTTTCAGCAATTGAGGGCTACACATCTACAATCTGGAGCTGAGAAAGAAATAGATGGCTCTAGATGATAAAGGAGATACTCTGTTGCACAGAAATATGGCCAAGAACTGTTACAGTATGATGTGTATTTGATGCAGAAGAACATATTTTCATGAGAATGTATATTGTTTTTTAAAATAGACATAAAATACATATTCATAAAGTGTCTGTTTTGAAATTTACTCCCTTGCTGATTCCATAACTTTGTAACCTGAAAAATTTGGGGAGATGAGGTGGGTAGTGATGTGGGGAGCTGAGAGGTTGTTGTCAGGGCTGCCAAGATTGTTCATCCACTTGATCATAAGCAAGCTCATGAAAGATTTCTGTTGCACTGAAAGATAAGTAAGAGGTGATACAGTCCAATTGACATACAAACTTGATTTGCTCCTGACTTCTAACTGCAGAAACAGACAATTAAGGAAGCTGAATAACTTGCTCAGTCATCAGTATGTGGTATGCAAGGATACCCATTCTTCAGACAGTCCATTATCTCTGAAAAATAGTCATAATATCTTAGGAAAAAATAGTATCATACTATTACCTCAGTGATACTATGGTTAACAAGTACCTAAAGAAACCCCAACCAACTCGTATTTGTTGATAAGCAACACTTGAAAATGGCCCCAGAAAAATTGAAGGTTTTGTTTTCTTTAGAAAACAAAGATTATTCTCTGTATTAGGGCAGGCTACTTTTTTTTTTTTTTTTGTATAAAAATTGTCTGTTTTCTGTAGTGACTTCTGGCTCTGTTTTGTTTTTCTCCTCATTCATTCAATGTATGTGTAAATGAACCCATAATTTATATAATATATAATTTATATAATAAAAAATCTTTCATTTAAATCAGAAAAGGACTCCATATGGGTAATCCAAATAATTTTTTGAAAGTTATTTTTATTTTCTGACTGCCTCAGTGATCATATTCTTTGTTAAGGTAGCTTAAAAAAAATGGAGATGTAAATTGGGAAAAATGACGCTTATTGAAAGGGTGGCTGAAATCGAGATGGGATCTGATAATTCCTTTAAATAACAGACAACTAATTCATAGTTTCTCAGATCAAAACTTCAGCAAAAAAAAAATGATCTAGCATTGTATAATAACTAACATGAGTTAAGACAGCAAAACTGTGGCTAATGCTTCATCATTTCCTCGGAACTGTCACAGTCAAATTTAAGCTCATTTATTTTATCTGATTCCCAGAAAAAGATTCCTAATCCTATCTGCTATCTACTTAGAATTAAGAAATTTTCAGATAGGATTCTGGCCTTGCCAGTTTGCAGTATATAGGGCTTAGGTTTTTGCTGATATCATGGAATAACAACTCTAAGCTCCATCAGATACAATGCAAAAACTACTCCCTTTCCTCTCTGTATCCCACTGCCCTCAGGCTTAGCAGCTGATAGTTCACCAGGATGGTGACAATCAGTGCAGTTCTAAAGAGAAGAGCAAGATTATTTCCAGTTTAAATGGAAAGCTTCATCATAAAAAGCCACTATTACAGTTGTTGGAAATTCTCAACCTCACATACTTCAAGAGACGTGTGTATCTCACAGCACCACAAAGGGCTTTCTGCTTGTCTTTCTGAAATGAATAATTTATCTAATTTTCAAAGAAGTCTAATAATGGAGCAAGATTGTTTTTTTTTCCTTTTCCTTTTTCTTTTTGTTTTCCTTTTCCTTCTCCTTCTCCTATTCTTTTTCCTTTCCTTTTTCTCTTTTCTTTTTCTTTTATAATATTTGTTATTACTGATTTACATTTTGATTGTTTTCTTAGTGATATAGTATATCTTACAGATATACTTTGACATTCAGCATTCTGTCTCAAGGCCTAGAGATGTCAAAGAAACATACATGTTAGCCAGACTAACCCCAGTACAGTGCATTATCTTTGCTATTAGACAGCTGAAGGATGACTCAGAATTAATTTAGCTTCCAGCAAATTGCATAGTCCTCATTTGGGCAGCTTAAGCATTTTTAAAGGGTCACTTCACAGACTTTTTCATCTATATTTTTGCACAGTTCATGAAAAATCATATAATTTTACTTTTATGTGAACAAACCATTAGACCTGAGTGTACATATGTTAATGCGTTTCCATTGAATGTGTTGAAAATGACTTGCTCACTTATTGTATAATCTCTGATAAAAGTAACTCTCTAAAGGGTTAGGTGCTGAAGGTGCTAACGAACATTTATAATGCAGTAACACTACTGATTTCACTTTGTTCTACTCATAATCATTATTTCATTTCTTTATTTTTTTCTCTGAATCTGAAAGGGGAAGTGTAAGAGAACGTTCTTTTACATCATTGTCTCAAAGCTTGCTGGGGACACAGATGAACAAGTCCAAGCAAGTCCTGGGCAAGGGTTGTGAAATCCTTTGTCTGAGGGACACAGATGGACAATGCCAGGGGCAACGAGAGATAGAGAAGCCGCAGCTTAATGGCCGTGAAGCGGTCTTTTGTGTGGACTTATCTCAAGGAAGATGGCCATCTCAGGGGGTACTCACATGACTCTTGCTCAAGCACCCAGGGATGTCACGTAGGCAGGAAAAAAAGGAGGATAAAAGAGGGATCAACAACCATGAGGAGAGGTTTTCTGGCAACAGATTCCTCATGAAGAAGAAGAGATTTCTGACATGAGAAGCCTCAGAACCTGCCTCTCTCCCTCCTGGACTTGCTCTGCGCTCTACCTGCATGCTGAAGAACAAGTTGTCTGCCATCAGATTCCTCACTACGGAATTCCTGCGTGCTGACGGACTCTCCTGGGCCTGCTACCTGAGTCCTGCTGCATCCTCCCGGATTGGCTCTGCGACTTCTTCCTGCTACCTGCTTGCTGCCCAAGGCCGGCCACGCTACTGCTGTTCTCCCCCTGCTGCTTTTGCCTCGGACCTTCAAACGGCGTGCAACGGGACCGCTGCGGGATCCTGGTGGTGACTATCCCCGCTTTACGCGATTCTTGCTTCTTTCCTATCTTTTCTATCGTCCTCCTTCTCTTCCCCGTCACTCTGATTAGGATTTGTAATAAACTGGTCGGACCAACATTTGAACCGTTGTTTCTTAATCTCACGCCGGGTATGTTATATTAAAAGAACCTCCTCTCCTTCCTATAAATTGGAGCGAGACATTTTTTTTATTTATTGGCGTAGTCGAAGCAGGATACCCACTGTGAGGGTGTTGTCCTTCCAGATACAGTTTGAAACCTCTTCTGTGTGTACCTCCTGGAGCTGCAAGGAGTGACATTTTTGAAAATTTAGACGTGAGTCCTTCTCCAGGAAGACCGCTCCATATTCTGAATCTTTACTGTTTATGTGTATACCTCTCGGGGACGTATTTTGAATATTTGCATATTGTTTCATACGTGCGTGCATCCTCGGGAAGACCTCTCTGCATTTATCTTGTAACTGGAGAGAAATTTGAACCTTTTTTGCATGCGCCTCTTGGGGAAGTGAGGAGGTGATATTTTGTGACTTAAACGTGTGTGCCTCTCCAAGAAGTTTATTTACTTTACTGAAACCTAGAAAGTGTTGCTTCTTCGTATTGTTGTGCTCCCCCCAAAGAAAGGGAGGAGTGGTTTGAGCTGTGTGCACCTCCTGGAGTTGCAAGGAGTAAACTGAAGTGAGTCTTTTAACTTAGGTGTGGTGTTTGCAGTTTTTTCCTCATATTGAAACCTAAAAGGCACTGTTTTAGCCTCTTGTCTTTGTGTGCTCCCCCCACGTGATTGGAGCATTTGCATTTGTTTGAGAGAGTAAACGAATACTCCAAAAGTCATTTTCTTTCTCCTGTTTTTGAATGGGAATATAGTTACCAGAATGTTGCTTCCTCTAACTTGATTATGTAGGATTTTGTTGGTGACTCTGAGATCAACTGCGACTCCACTCTAAGTCAGAAATAGCTGACTAAGGAAACTGGCTGTGAAAAGAGGTTTGTATTCTTGAGGAAGAAGCTGAAGAGATGAGAATTTTCCAGAAAAGAGTAATGATTATCTTGTCCTTAGAATTTATGCTCTTGTGAGGATCTGATGTGAAACTGAACTCAGATGTGTCTTTATGCTTGCTAAAGCAAAATTACTGAAGAAACTTGGAATGGAGACTGGCGCAAAAATTGTTACCATGAATTAAGAGTTGGGACATCTGTGTAAAACTAGACAGTGCTTCCTCACATAGAAAGGAGTACAATATCCTTCATGATCTGTGAATTTCCAACCCGCTACTGCCAGAACATGGCTTGAGAGCAGCCTTGAGGAGAAGGGGTGTCAGCTGATGAAAGACTCAACATGAGCTGGCAGTGTGCGCTTGCAGCCCAGAAGGCAACTTGATGCAACCTGGGTTGCATCAAGAGAAGTGTGACTGACCAGCAGGTCAAGGGAGGTGACTCTTCCTCTCTACTCTGCTCTCATGAGACCCCAGCTGGAGTATTGTGTTCAGTTCTGGAGCCTCCAACAGAAGAAGGACATTGAGCTGTTGGAGCAGGTCCAGAGGAGGGCCACAAAGATGATCAGAGGGCTGGAGCACTTTCACTGCAAGGACCGTCTGAGAGTGTTGGGGCTCTTCAGCTTGAAGAAGACTCCAGAGGGACCTTATAGCAGCCTTCCAGGACCTGAAGGGACCTACAGGAAGGCTGGAGAAGGAGTCTTGGATGAAGAGAAATGGTTTTAAACTGGAAGAGGGTAGATTTAGACTAGATATTAGGAAGAAATTCTTTACTGTGAGAGTGGTGAGACACTGCAACATATTGCCCAGAGAGGAGGTTGTGGATGCCCTCATCCTGGAGATGTTCAAGGCCAGGCTGGCTGGGGCTCTGAGCAACCTGGTCTAGTGGGAGGTACCTAGCAGAGGGGATGGAACTAGATGATCTTAAGGGTCCCTTTCAACCCAAACCTTTCTATGATTCCATGAGTAACATATGGAAGAATGGTACTGTTTAGAAATGTTTGTTGCTCTGATTGTCATAACTGAGAGTATCAGCTAAAATGTGGTTCAGAATTATCCTGAAATACTTTTTTTACCTTCCACAGAAAGAAAATGAATCTTCTATTCAAAAAGCATTTGTTTCCAAAAATTAATGTGCATTTCCTCCTACTCCAAAATCTTTTTTTTTTCTTTCCAATTTTTCCTTGAAGTAGATGCTGTGAGTGAATTTAGGTGGTTTGTAACCACCCCTAGCTCCTGGGACCAGGGTAATAGTGCTGCTTACATAAGTTGGCAGAAAGATTAAAAAGTAAGTAATGTATTAATAAGAGAAAGAGAAAAAAGAAACAATTCAAAGTAGTTTGCTAACTATCTCAGCTGGCTACTAAGACCCAGAGTAGCAGCTGTTGTTCTGGGGTGTAAGAAGTGTGGAATTTTGAATGGAATCTTATTGCTGGTGTTGCTGACAGAATTCCTTATATGCTGAGTATACTTTTCATAGGATTTAAAGCATAATCATTCCAATTATTTTGTTCATTCTCCCAAGGAGCATCCAGAACCACAAACTACTGTTCCATTTCAAAATTTGAGTAACAAGGTCTTAGCTTTAATTTTTTTTCTTGAGCTGCCAACTAAAGTTGAGAAATGACACAGAAATTTAGCTCAGTTTTTGCTGTTAATTATACACTGGGTAACATTGATAAAATTAGATTATTTTTAGACAAAAATGATAATTACAACTTTTTAGCTTTTATACTGTAAAAAAATTGTAAAACCTAGACTAGACATTACAAATCATGTAAATATTATTTGACTGCTGGTACTTAAATTTATTAAATGGAATTATCATTTGTTTGGAAAAAAACCAAAAACATTTTAGGTGAAATATACACAACAGCTCTTCCCATGGATGTACTTTTGGTCAGTGACTTCTCTTTTTCAATTCTATAGCAGAATCTGCCTCTGAGTTTGAGTAATGATGACTTATAAATGTTAGTAAGATGAAAAGAAGATTATTTAACTTAGCCTAATGGAAAAGTTATCATCTTAAGGTACAGTACTTGTTCTGAAAGCATCCTTTCTTCAGTAGGGTTTTAACTGTTCCTGACTGCAACCCGAGTCTTTGTCTGAAAAATACAAATTATGCAGTAAGGTGCCACTGTTTAGCTTTATGGTTGTCTACAATGGTATTTTAAAATGATAATTCAAACTAAGAGAAAAGCTATTTTTATTCAAATGTCTTCCTTCATGGTGTCACAGTTATAAATAACATTAATATTCCAACATATTGAATTACATTTAGTATTAATACAGGGGAAAATAATCATGAAGGCTGAGTTCCTTAAAAGTATGGAGGCAGTTATAAGGGTTGCAACTTGCCTTGTTCAGTGCTATTATGAGTGCATTTTCAAGTACATGGCTATACAGTGACCTATGCATCTTTGCATGTGTTTACTGGGCTTCCAGTCAGGGGAAATTATATTGCAATTGAGAAATGAGAAAATTGAGCTGGAAGGCATTATGAGGTGATAAATGCAGAACAGCAAAATGTCGTTTTATAAGCCATTCTGGACTTTGTTGAATTTATGGTGAACTGCACCACTAAAATATGATAAATAGACTATGTAGAGCACCAGTCACCATGGGAAACACCTGGAAATAGGCAGTTCAACAGGATATGAGAAGAGTGATATCCCACTCCTGTGCTTGAAACTACATGTAGTTTTGGTTTACAGGCTCATCCAATTTGATTTTAAACATATTTTGGACAGAAAGAAAAAATTATTTTGTTAAGCTTGGCAGCTCTCGTTGAGCTCATTTTTGACTATTGACTGATCCAAGGAAGAGAATAATTTGTAGCCAAGGAATATCATTAGGAATGACAGTGAGTGGGTGTGTGAGCTCTGACTTCTAGCTCTTAATATTTGAGGCAGAAGGTAACACCTCCTTGTACCCATACTATATTATGATTAAAATTTATTGCACTCAAATAAATATAAACAAACAGTTCATTTTTTGAGGCACACCCCTTCAGAACATAAAATGTTTAAACCAATAGGACTGTGTGACAGAAGCAGGTTAAATTAAGCAGAAAATGCTGTAGATAATCAGGGGCTATGTACACTTTGGAAAAGGAAATAAATCTGAAATAATATGAAAGCCTTTAGATGCTGAGCAGAAGCTCTGTTTTCCCCACAGGAAGCTAGTATTTCCTTTAAATGTGATTTATCTTTTCAAGTTGTTGGGTTCAGTGAAGTTACATCACTGATAACATTGATGTGTGAACAGTTATTCCTTCTTCTTGGCTGAGTAGTAGGTAGCATAAAGTTCAGGGAGATATTACTAAAAACATCAAACATTATCTATTGCAGACTGTCCACACAAGGCTCCAGAATCGTGTAAGAAGACTTAATTGCCATAGTGCTCTCTGGGAGTAAGCAAATAGAATTTAGATTTCATTTCTGGCAAGGGAATGAGCTACAAATTTAAAATGTACTGTGCTGCAAGCTGGCTACAAATACTCTGAAGTGAAATCTCAAGCCTTTAAGGAAAATATTTTATCCTACTGTGTAAATCTGATGTCCTTCTATATCTTGGGTAACATGCATAGCCTCTCCCACACCCCTTCTTTTGCAAAAATGCTGTGGTGAAGCTAGAAATAGTTCAGAGTTGCAACAAGGATGATCCAAGAAATGAAATCATTTTCAACAAATAATAAATGGGTAGACTAATATTTCTTCCTTAATAAAGTGGAGAAGCACTGTAACTGTATATATAAAATACAATCATCCTGGACAAGAGGTACATGTCTGAGAAATTAGATGAAACTGTCAACAGATTTAAGCAAGATAAACAAAAGGAAGAACATCTATCCGTGATCGATAGTTGAGCTATGGATCTGCTTGCCATAACGTGTTGTGATTGCTAACATTTACATAGGTTCAAAAAACAATTGGGTAAATCAGTGCAATCCATAAGGATTATTAAGTAAAAGTGTATTGATTTTGGAAGAAAAATCCTTGAGCTGTAAAATATTGAAGGCTAGAAGAGTATTATGAGAGAGTTTTATTGCCTGACTGTCCCATTCAAATGCACTTCTCTCACCATCTGCTCTTCATAGTCTTTGAGGATAAGAAATGTGGGGTCCTTTGTTCTGACCCAAGACAGTCATTCCTTTGTAAAGAGGTTAATTCTGTTGCAAGGGTGATTTTTGGAATAAGGAAACTTAAACAAAAACCCACAGACAACACTAGGATAGCAGAAGCCTCAGGAACACTGCCTCAGTATCCCTATTAGTGTGTCAAGTTTTGCATGCTTAATTAGCTACCCACCGAGACGCTTGCACTTCTGAAAGGAAATGGAAAATGGACTATCAGACTGGATATGGTAATCCAGCAGCTCTCTTAAGTTCCTAATTACAGCTGAGGAGTAATTATTAACAATTTACTACTTCAGGTAATTTATAGGACTGAACTGAGTCAGTGTCACAAAATATTTATGCCTTGTAGGGAATGAGGAACATGCTTAAACCAAATATATAGGACTAAAAATACAGCATTGCTTTCTGCAATATATCAGTTTAGAACATCTCTGAAAATAGAATTGGGATGGAAGTCATCTTTTCACTATCATTAAAGAACTAAAACCTCCATTTCGTGTATCAAACATACTTTTTTACACCTCTTCCATGTGCAGTCACCAAAAGTTTAAAAGACAATATGTGTTTTCAGAAAGTCAGTGCTCACTGAGCACTTGATAACTCTGAGGTGGCCTGCTAGATTACCTAAGCAGCCTGGATAATATTCTGTTAGGCAGTCCCTTCCCCCTCCCCTTCCCCCTCCCCTTCCC
>JAOWBP010002392.1:42503077-42541307 GCA_028571105.1 Tragopan temminckii
TTGGTGGCCCTGCATGTGGCAGGGGGGTTGGAGATTCATGATCCTTGAGGTCCTTTCCAACCCTGGCCATTCTGTGAAATTGCTTCAGTGAGTTTTGCTCTGTGGAAGAGCAAACCCTGCAGTGATATAGCATAGTTAACTGATTTCAGTGGCAGTGGTGCAAAAGATGATTTTCTTAAATAATTTCTACTGAAGATTCTAGCAATCAAGTACTTTTTTTTTTATAATATTCAAAAACATTATCATACAGATCATGGACAGTGTTGACATATCGCCTGTGGAAGCTAGACTGTGATTCATTGTTGAACCTAAAAATGTTTCAAAACAATTTTCTGGATTTCAGTTACTTTTCTTAGGATTCTATTCTGTTCTACAAAGGAAAGTGCTGCTCTTAAAGATAATTAAAAATATGAATATTTTCAAGTAGTTTTATGTCTCTGTGCTTAATACTTGTCTCATAGAATTTCTTCTCTGTTTCTCTCATCTTCTCTAGAAGAAATAAAATAATACTGTCAGCAGACTTCTTTGTTAATGTTGATTTTTAGAGTTAGTCTAAAGAAGATATTTTTCTATTTCATCTGTTTACACTCTGGAAGCAAGGTAAAAACCACTGGCTCAATCTTTGAATTAAAAAAAAAAAAAAAAAGTGGAAAACTTGTGGTGCACTTTTATGTCATGCAAGAGTTTATCCTACAACCTTGAAAAGTCTCCCAAGGAAGGAATCTCCATAGTTGTTAGATTACTTCAGTCTACCTTACAACTTTACTAACCTAAGCTCCGCCAGATCTTTAAGTAATCCTGAACTCTGAAGTTGTAAGTCATCTTGTAGGCTCATATTAATAAATGTCTTGAACATATTTATTAGTTAATTGATTTGATTAGCATTAACAATGAGAGATGGATGGCCAATTTGATACTTGCAAAGGAAAAAAGAGTGAAGAATTCATCCAATGTCTGTGCTCTCTTAACCATTAAGATAGCCACGTTATGCACTGGCAGCACAGTTTCAAAGTGATACTGACTTCAGGGGGAGCAGAAATAATAAATTTTTGATAACTTTCTGAAAGCTTAAATTATAAGTAAATTTATTGAGTACTTATGTCACTCAACATGTTTGTACACTCTAGAGCTAACAGTGTAGTTCAAGCAGCAACAAAAGTAATATATATGTTTATTTGATGTTACTTATTTTTCAACTCCTGAGCTACGATTAATTGAATGTGAAGGAAGGCCATGAAATGCCCTTCCTTTCCTTTTACACTTGCTTTCATTTTTCCCAGAAAATGTAATTTACAAAAATTAATTTACTGATCTTTGTGAAATTCTGTTCTGAATTTCTGTTAAAATCATCTGTGTGAACTTTAAGTACTTTAGTACTCTACTTGACTGAAAACTCAGAACAAGCTGTGTTCTCAGATTATTTAGTACAGAGATTTTTCAGGTCAGTTAACAAAAAATTTCATGAAATTCAGGTCCTTGCACTAGTGACATTTTGTTAAGATCAGTCCTTCAAATTAACATGTTATCATTGTTTAGTTGATGTTATTACAGAGGCCTCTTTTTTTTTTTTTAACCCCTTTTCTCCTTTTTTTGGGAAAAAGAGGTAGAGATTACTTGATTGAGATAAGAAGAGATATCTAATTTATTACAAATGGTAAAAGAACATAAGATAATAAGATATAAAAGGAAATTATGGGTAATAAATCAAACAAATGGGACAGAAGAGATTTCTGATCACGCTTACCATGCTGCCTGGAAATGGAAGAGAATGTTTTTTCCTGTTGCCATGTTATTCTACCTCTTTTGCCCAGAATCAGAAATCACATGGGGAGTACTGGGAATTGTAGTCTCTTTTTTCTCAGAGTATCTTCCTCTTGGAGAGCCAGAACCCATGTAAGAATAGTGGAGACCCAGGATGTGCAGTTCCCTAGTACTGTATTCTGGTACTAATAGCTTGCGGCATGATGTGGAATACCAGTGAAAACAGGATGTGTGCCTATGAATTTCCACCTGCAAGTCCAGGATACCCAGGTATAATACGCTGTGACTGAGGATTTAAAATGCTCAAGAAAAAAGTTATACTAAATAACATGCCAAATTGTTCATCTTCAAGACTATACATAGTTGTCAAAAAAAAAAAAAAAAAAAAAAACCCGATAACTTGGAGCTGAAGAAATAAGAACACAAGTGTATCTTTATAGGATCATCATTTATTAGTGAAACTGCTACGCATAAATCTGAGGAAAATAAATTTTAAATCTGTTGTGTCAGGTTGGATGGGGCCCTGGGCAATCTGATCTAGTACTGGATCTGGTGGCTGGCAACCCTGCCTGTGGCAGGGAGATTGAAACTTGATGATTCTTGAGTTCCCTTCAAATCCAAGCCATTCTATGATTCACTCAGTTGACTCAATTAGGACTTCAGTACTGAAGACCTTTCTTCCTGAAGGTGGATTGATCAGGAACATATTTAAGTCTTTTAGAGGAATATATTACTGCTAAATGAAGTCTTAAATTCATTCTTTTCTACAGAGTTGGCTTTTTTTTTTTTTTTTTTGGTCATTTCTTTAGCTTTTATCTTCGCTTTCTACAAAGCAGTTTTCTAAAGCTAGAATTAGGTTAAACCTTATTAATGACTATGCATCTAGAACAGCTAGCAAGTTGGAATCAGTTCAGTGTTGGAATGCTCTGTGTTTTACAATCATTGAGAGTTGGCATGCAAGGAAATATTCTCTATGGAACTGAGTTTCTCTTGGCAGCTTGCCTAGCTATTCCAGCACCTCTAAGCACAAAAGCAGTCTCAGCTTGATACTCTCCTTGGATACTTGCTGTGCACACTGAGGGCACGTGTATACTGCACAAAGGAAAATTGTCTGGTAGCATACTATAGTTAGATTTCAGTAGGAATAGTGAGGTAGTAGCAGTTGAACTGTAGTTATATAATGCTTTATTTAGGTCAAGAAACTGTGGTATTGACTGCTATCGTGCTTAGACACTAGATATACCAAGACTGTCCATTCATTTCAGAGCAACAAGAAGGTAGTATTGCTCACAGATCTGAACAAAAGTAGGCTGGAAATAGTCCAGATATGACTGGAACTTGATGGAGTTAGAGGCAACGTCTTACTGACCCTGGAGTATTCTGAGGGGTATCTGTTGTGTAATGCTAAATAGTCTGTTATCTTTCTTTTCAGATATATTTGGAAGAATGCCAGCATAAAATTATTCTTAACTGGTATATTCATAACTGTCTCTTGGTAGTGTAGATATGGAAAAATATTGAAGTTGTTAATACTTCAGATGTTTTAGTCTCAACATCTGTGGCATTAAGTCATTGCTTGGAAGATAAAAGGAAGGGCACAAGCTGCAAATTCTACATACTGTGTGAGTACGTGAAATAGCTGCTGCAGGAAAGTAGAGGAGTCTCTTGCAAGTCATCTTCATGTGAATGAAAAGTTGTGTTTTGTTTGTTTTTTCCATTATGCTGTGTTATAAAAATGTAATTATGAAATTCAGATTTTGCAGAAGAAATTGCTTTAATCTGGCCTGCAATAGAAAGAAACACTTTCTAGGACCAGTGCAAGGGAATTCAGATTTCTTTTCTATACACCTTACAAAATCATATGACTTCAGAGATGTAGGCCAAAGTGTGAGCATCCATCAAAACAGCTCATAAAGTGAAAAACACGTCATATTTATGAATGATCAGAATACATTAAATCTGAGTTTACGAGTTACTGAAAACAAATATATCCTTTTATGTGCCTTCAAATAATTCAGAAGCATATTTCATAGTAGAACTTGCCTAATAGGCGCGCTTTTTTTTTTTTTTTTTTTTTTTTTTTGGGGTGAATAAGCCAGGGCTGAGATACTTTTCTGCAGGGCACACACAAGCTTTGGGAAGCCTGGTGCATGCATTATATGCAATACTAACAAGAAAATTGTTGTAGTCAGTTTAGTCTTGTCATCTTCCGTGATTCTGCTGACCTGTAATTTGAGTTTGTTTTCGTTGCCATGGTATGAGGTATTAAGGAGGAAAAATAAAGGCTTTCTGGAATAAAGAAATTTTTTTTCCAGTAGAAGTGTAAAATTTTTTTTTCCTGAGTGTAGAGAGGTCAGCTGCCCATCCAGCGCTCAGGGTGTGCATTGTTTATCTTTCAAGACTTTGCAAACTATGCTTGGTATTTTAAAAATTGTTTTATTTTTTGAAGATGTTTTTAGTACTTTGGCACACTGATGTGTCACATCATCTCCAGGAGATAAATGTCTTTTTGTTATTCAGTTACCTTGAAATCACTCTTCATTCAAACTGACTCAAGGTAAAATGCATCTAAAAAGTACTTACTCACAATAGCTGAATAGGCAATCTTGCTATGAGGGTTTACAAAAAACAGGTGATAAAATGAAAATTCTCAATCCTTGTTTATGCATGTGGCTTCGTAAAGATTTTTTTCTGACACTTCTTTCATCAGAAGAATTCTTTGTGCAAGCCTGAGATCTCAGACTGTATGCAACAAAGAACTTACCTGAAGCATTCCAGCTCTTAAATAATTCCAGTTCTTACAATCCATTCAGGTAAATTTAATCTTTCTCCTTTAAAATATCTCTCTTAGTCAAAAGACAGTCTTACCATTCCTTTTAATTAGTGTTAGTTAGTTCATATTCTTAAAAATATTTCTTAAGAGACTAGATGTCATTTCCCATGTATGACAGCCTTTTGTCTCTGGAGGGACGAGTCCCCATCTTCGATAACTCAAGATATATCTCTCAGTGTGGGTCTTATACTAATCTATATTTAATAAAAATACTTGACACAAAATTCTGAATGGGTGAATGCATGTATGTCATTAATGAATTTTAATTAAAAACAAGCATGAAGGTAGGCAACCTTTTAAGAGTGGCAACAGGCTTGAACTGATTAATCCAGAGAATTATTTTTTTTCTAGCTATACTGTGTTCCTTTGCCCAGCCTACATCTGTGTATGTGTTACCTTGGTATGTGTGTCTGATTAATTTTTGTCTTGTACTGTGTTACTCAGTTTTCAATTCTGTATGTTTAATTCTAGCATTTCCTTTTCTACTTGAATTTATGGTAAGACAGTAACCTGGATAGATTTAAGGTTTACAGTGATGTGTTCTGAGGTAGGGGCCCAGTGAAGGGGAAATTGTATTTAAAAGCATGCTCTTTCTCTTATTAATGGAGGCCATCAGCTATGATCTTCTTGGGAACATATAAACTGTGATTATTCTACCTACTCAAACACTAGACTGTGACCTTACGGAAAATGAAAGAAGTCTCTCATATTTGCTCTCTTGATGGGCTAGACAAATTCTGTCTTGGACATGTGGACAGAGTTGGACCACATCATGCTTTCATGCTGTTCTTGTTTCAGCTGGGGCAAAGTTTATTTTTCTTTCATAGTGTTTGGTATGATACTAACTTTTTGCTTTAGGAGAAAAAGTAATGTTGGTAACAGACCAATGTTTTCACTGTTGCTGAGCAGTGCTGTACAAAGATAAGGAAATTTTAGTTTCTTGGCTTCTTGCACTGTTCAGCTGTTGAGGGGTGCTGAGAAAGCACAAGTTGCTGGGAGAAGACAGAACCAGTATAGCTGACCTAGACTGGCCAAAAGGATATTTCATATCATATGATAGCACGTGAAAAATCTTGAAACATGGTGGGAGTTGGCCAAGTGGACTGCTGCTGACTGGGGACTGTCTGGACATCAATTGGAGGGTAGTGAGCAATTGCTCGTGCATCACTTTTTTTTTTTTTTTTAATTTATATAAAATTACAATTACTATTATCTTTTTTCCTCTTCCTTTTCTGTCTAAGTGAATAGTTTTTATCTCAACTCGTGTCCTGCTTTGTTATTTTTTCTAAGTTCTCTCCCTCATCCCAGTGGAGTGAGTGTTGAGAGTGAATGACTGTGGGGTGCTTAGTTATTTGCTGGGTTAGACCATAACATATGCTCAGATCCCACAGCCCTCCACCAGTGGTGAATGCCATTAGCAATGCATGGTCTTCATCACCTCTAGAAGAAACCTGTATTTCTCTCTCCTGAAGACCAAAGCCTGTGTTCTCTGCTCTCAGTTTTCATCCTCAGAGAGAAGGTATTCTGATAGTGCAACATCATAGTATACTTTGTCTGATTTACTTACTGACAGTGATTTTGTTCTTCAGAACTATTTATATTTGTTGAAGCCTTTTGATTATTTTGCATAATAGTGAGGATTTTTTTTCCAAGTTCATACGATTAACTTGTGATCAATCATTCAGTAAACAAACTAATGAAATATTGTAATTTGGTTAAGATGTGAACATCCACTTTGTATTTCGCAACTCTTCCCTGTCTTGATTCCTTGGTAAGGGACTAATTCTCAAGACAGTCATTAAATGCATATAGCCAGGATTACTCTTTCCACTTGAAACTACAAAGTTTTGATACAGTTTCTGGAGCTAGGAGACTGCTTAATTTTCTTCATCACTGCTCTTTATGTCACGCATCATAACCATAATATGTTTATTTAAGGGCTAATTAAGTTTTCATTAGCAGTTCTAGGGTATTACTTTATCGGCAGTGATGATACATTTAACATGTAGAATGTATTCTATATAAATCACTTTAGCATTATTGTATATTGCCGAGTTATGCTGTTATATTGTTAACCTAGCCATTACATGCTTAGACTGAAATTCCAAAGAAGGCAAATAGTGATTTGTTTAGATGCTTTTACACAGAAGTTGAAATTGGAAACTCTTTTAGGTGTTATCTGCATCTGTGTGATTGTGTCTATATAGGAAAATGTGCACACATACACACAAGGCACAGTTTAATATCACAGTTATTGCCACTGCTAACTCAGAATCTTAAAGCACAGGATTCACAAATCCTTTGATTTTCCAGAATTAGTACATGAGATCTGGCAAACACTGAAACTGACTTGTTTGACACTTTTTTTCAGTTAGCCTGAACTAACCAGGTAATTCGGTTCAGACCTTTAGGACAAAAACCTCAAAATTTCCCCCTTTAGTATGCGTTCTAAGAGCCATATAGGTGTGTAAGAGATGACTGGAACAGACAAGAGAAGTGGTTATTGCATTGTATCAAGGAAATGTAGAGCAGGAACAAAAGAAGCAAGAAGGGAGAATAAAAGAAGGACTTTGAATTCTGAATTTTCAGTAAGAATTTGGACATCGAGGTAGAAAACTCCTGCTTAAGAGGCAGTGATGCAGTCAAACTTCCTGCAGCATTCTGGGATTTGGCAGAAAAAGAATCATTGAAGATGTAAGTAGCTTCGAGTGAGAATAAATCTTCTAACATAAAGACCTCAGCAGAGATGGTATCAGATGTGCAGAGCAAGCAGGCAACTACACAAAATGCTTGGTGACATTTCTTTATGAAGAGGGAAAATAAAGAAATTAAAAAGTTAAAAAAAAAAAAAGTATTCTAAGAGTATTGGAGGGAAAAATCTAGAAGAAAAAAATGGTTTGTGTTTGTGACAATCTTTCTTTTGCCACTGAGCTGCATGTCTGCAAAAACATACTGAATTCCCAGTGCTATGCCTTCAAAAATGCTGCACACAGGTTCAAATGACTAATTGTGCTGAAGAACAGTATAATAGACTGAAAGGAAAAGACAAAATATCCAATAGCAAATATATATTTCTACAGCATTTATAAAGTTATCAAGGCATTTTATTTTCATAGAATCCCTACAAGGGAACTAATATTTTTCAGTTGGAAAGAAATTACGCTGGACAACAGCCTTCTTGGCAAACTCTTGTGTTACCAGAAATTGAGCTGGGGGTGCAGTGCAAGCTTTGAAATACCCTGTTGGCAATATTGTTCCATGATGTGTTGTATGCTTCTCAGAAAATAATATGTAAGTATTACTGTGGAGTTGTTTTACAATGTTTCTCAATAACAAAATGAAATATATTGCAACTGCACAAGCAGCTAACATAAAATAAAATAAATATGCATGAACAGGTAGGTAGTCATGTGCAAATCGACTACATGACACTAAAGATTAAAGTCTCAGAGGTCTAATAGTCACGTTTTATGGATTTGACTTCTAGTAAATCATTCTGCTTGCTACTGTGCCTTTTTATGCTTTCAAATGGTAAGTTTCTCAGTGCTTTTGAAAGGACAAAACTGTCTATACAAGACATTTTAATTAGAAATACTTCTATTAAAAAAAAAAAAACTGGGAAAATATTGCTATATAAAGATAAGGTAAAAGAGTATAAGGAAAAAAGTATTAAAGTTAAATGCATGCATTAAAGTACTCTAAGGGATTATAAGCTAGTTTAAAAAAAAAAAAAAGCAGAAAACACAATTAAATCTTTGCCTTGACTTTTACTCAGCTATGACTCCCATTAAAAATAATAATAATAATAATAATAACATGAGTCAAGGTTCTTACATTCCGTTTATGGATGGTTTCTGAATAGTTGTTTCTTTTTAATGCTCTATTACATATCATTATTATTTAATGTTGTAATCTATTTTAGATTAAATTATTTTTCTGCCACTGGTCAGTAAAAAATATATCTGCATTATTGATTTCTTTTTAAACTCATGTATGATTAGGTATTATTTGCACACAAAAATCCTAAAGCTTTTGTCTTTTAAATCCTTGCTTTGCAAAGTTGTGGCTCTGTGTGCTGTAATCATGTTTGTTAAATGTTTGCAAAATCTTGTGCTCCTACAAAATGTCTTGTTAAGATGTCATCATTTTCTTATTAATCTCCCACAAGAAAAAGTACTGTTCAACAAAAACTGTGTTTAGCTGTAAAGAGAAAAATAATATTGCAGCCTCCTGCTGATTTTTAGACAATTTCAAAGGAAAGATTATTGATGGACTATACTGGAAATCTAACTTTCTACTTGTTATAAGTGTTGTTTTGATTATCCATCACCATTGCTGCAGTCATGCCATGTAAACTACTCAATTTCTGCATAATACATAAAATTAAAAGTTCTGAAGATGGCATTTTTATAACAGACGACCAGATGACCAAGGTGATAAATTTTGTTGCCAAACAGTGTCCTTTACCCAGATGCTACCAGTAAACTACTTCATGCCACTGAGCAGAGTCCATGCTGTTTCTGTTCAGCTCATGGGGAAGGTCTCTATCCCAACCTACTCACTCAGAGAGGGGAATTCTGTTTCCTTTCATATTAAACATGGAAGCGTTATACAAAGTCTTACAGTTCTGATTCCTGAATTAAGTGTGAAACTATGAGTGAATAATATTAATGTGTCAGTTCATTGACAAAAAGCCCATAGAAGGAATTGTTTGAACTGTAAATCAGCAAGAATTGTGTGAAGCCCATGTGCTAAGAGGCCAGGTTCAGGGCACAGAAGCTTCTGAGAAATCTGTCCCTTTACTATTAGACAACTTGATAACACTAGTACTACACATAGATAACTTACCTTGATCCTCCCTCATGGAGGTTTCTGGAATGGGCTAAACCTCTGGGAGTCTTTGTCTTTTTAATTTCCAAATAATCATGTTTTTTGGCTGTTCTTGTGTTTTTTTTGTTTTTTTTTTTTTTGTTTGGTTTTTCCTTCAGAATGCATGAAACAGAAAATGTTAACAAATGCAAATATTTGGTAAAATAATATTTTAATTTTTTTTTCTCAAGGTCATCTACCTTGGGGAAAGTTGAGCAGAAACATGAGTGCTGTTTATTGCAAATTTTCCACTGTTATACTAGGGTCAGGACTTGTATCGTGCTATGTTTAATGTATTTCACAGATGTGTGAGTGGATAGATCCTCATGTCTGTGTTATGCACAGCATCTCAAATTACGTCTTGGAGACGCCTTTTGGCAAACAAACATCGTATCTTCCATGATTGCAACTCTACTTTAAAAGTGTTTTTTTTGTTTTTTTTTTTTCCTGCTGGATGATCTTATGCTGTCCCTGCTTCATACGTAACACGTTGTTAAATAACATTTCACCTTTTGGTGCTTATTTTTGTTCACAACTGTAGTAATTAATGACAGTGTGTACTGCTATAGGTTAAGATCTGAGAATAGCGAAGACTAGATTGTACGGTAGACGCTTTGGCCAGTAGATAAATATGTTGCAGAACTAACTTACTCCAACAAAAGCAAATAAACAGACAAATAGTCTGACAAAATGAATCAATATTTGACAATGGGAACTGTAGGCAGTTTAAGTACCTTTTGTACTATAACCTCAAGTCCAATCTGGACCCTATCCATTACTCATCTATAAATCAACTGAAATAGAGTAAAACAGGTAATATCATGCTGGGTTACTCTAACTTAGAAGATGGATCCACACCAGAGGCAATCAGTAACATGATTGAAAAGAGTTTCACTCAAGTTGTGCTTATTATTTCAATAGTTTATGTATAGTTATATAAATGATATAAATAATATAAAAGATGACGTAACCAGATATTTAAATTCATATTAATTCATATTCAATAACTCATATTAATATCTACATTGATTCATCATTTAAAAAAAAAAAAGACAAAAAACCACAATATTTATGAAGTTTTGATCCAAGACAACATTGTCCTCCAGAGACTGAAAATGAAAAACTTCATCTCAAATGTAAGGGCTGTGTTCTGAAGCATCCATGCTCATATATCAGAGATCTTTGGCAATGTTTCAGAAAGGCCAAAACAAAGTTCTTTGCCTTTTCCTAAATAATGTGGCAAATTGTTCAATCATTTGTTTCCACCACAGTGTTGCACAAAAAGAATCTTCTGTTTTCACCTGAGGTAAAGTTCTAACTGAATCTAAAAATCTTCATCATAGATTTTGATTTATGTAAAAAAACAAAAACAAACAAACAAATTGTCATGGAATCTAGTCAGAGAAATAAAAGCGATCTAATGCCTCTGTGGAAATAATATTTTCTATCCCCATTGTGGATATTATTGCATAATAATATTGTTAGCCCCTATAATAAGACATTTCCTTTTAAGAAAGTGTCTCAAGTCTAGTATAAGGGCCTTATTGCACATTTTAGTGTTAAATATAGCATCCTGTCAGAGATCTGGAAAAATTCCAAATTGGTTATGGGGGAGACTATTGGAATTGATCCTCTAACCTACTCTTTAGAAGAAGTACACTAAATAATTTATTTGAACTAAATTCACCTCTGCAAAATTTGTCTCAGGATGTCACTATGTACACTTACAGCTTGATTTGTTAGGTAATAAACGCTGACATTATCTGTCCATTAAAAAGGGCCTATTCAGATAATCACAGGTTATGAGAGAGATATGCCAGCATTTAAAAAAAAAGATAAAATTTTCAGGAGCATATAGAATCATATCATAGAATGGCCTGGGTTGAAAAGGACCACAATGATCATCTAGTTTCAACCCCTCTGCTATGCGCAGGGTCACCAACCACTAGACCAGGCTGCCCAGAACCACATCCAGTCTTGCCTTGCATGCCTCCAGGGATGGGACATTCACAACCAGTCTGAGCAACCTGTTCCAGTGTGTCACCACCTTCTATGTGAAAAAACATCCTCCTAATATTTAACCTAAACCTCCCCTGTCTTAGTTTAAAAACATTGCCCCTTGTCCTATCACTATCCACCCTCACAGACAGTCGTTCCCTCTTCTGTTTATATGCTCCCTTCAAATATTGGAAGGCCACAATGAGGTCTCCCCAGAGCCTTCTCTTCTCCAAGCTAAGTAATCCCAGTTTCCTCTACCTGTCTTCATAGGAGAGGTGCTCCAGCCCTCTGATCATCTTAATGGCCCTCCTCTGGACCTGTTCCAAGAGCTCCACCTCCTTCCTGTACTGATAGCCCCAGGCTTGAATGCAGTACTCCAGATGGGTCCTCACAAGAGCTGAGTAGAGGGGGACAATCACCTTCCTCTACCTGCTGCCCACCCCTTTTTTAATGCAGCACAGAACACAGTTGGCCTTCTGGGTTGCAGCTTCTGGTTACCTAGGACTCCCAAGTCCTTTTCCTCAGGGATAGTAAGTTTTTATTCAGCACTCTTAAATTGCACTTTGTTCCTACATAGTCTACTATTTCCTTGACTATAAAGTATGTCCCCAGAAAGCTCTCTCTGTCACCATTAATCTTTTCTGTCTGGATCCTGTTCCATTTCCTTTGTCATCTCTCTCTCATTGCTCCCTCCGAACATATTCTACTTCCTTGTGCTTTTTCTCTTTCCATCTGTGATGGTGTGCTCACCTTCCCTATTCCTCCTTTACCCTCGTAATGCCCAAGGCCTTGCTCATCCAATGAGCTGCAAAAGAACTTGCCCTTGATTGGGACCAATAACAATTGAGGTACCACCAAGACAGGTAACAACCACAATTCTGTCTCAGACTGGTTGGTCAAAGAACTGATTATAGACAGCTGGATCAATAGATGCCAATACTAAATACTATGACTACAAGTCAATCATCTTATCCCATAAATAGTAAGCAGCCCAAGAGCCCCTTTGAGATCTCCTGGCAGGCAACTGGCTGCACATCAAGATCACCCCTTAAGTAGGGCTTCCTCTCAAGGTTACTTATGCCTGTACAAAGATTCACCTTGATAAGGTGACACCTTGCTGACACAGGTCCTCAGTAAGGGATTTATAGTTTTAAGCTGTACTAGATTCACTAAGATTTGATCTTTGCTTGTGCTACCCTGCTCTCTATGTAGAAAATAGTCAAGGGTATCTAGCCATTTTGAATCTTGTTAAAGTTTCTGTCTTTCATGGTTTAAATTACTGTGTCTACTTTACATGAAATATCATCCTGCCTCTTTCTCATGAGTGAAATGTATAGTACTGTAGTTTCCATCTGCAGTGCTATCAATAAAAAAGTGATAATTGTTTTCCCATCTTTAACGATCCCTTTAGATCAGAGATTATTTATCATAACTGGAGTGTTACATTTGTCTCCTTTGTGGAGATGTTCTGATAGATATTTAGATGCTTTGTCAGAACAAGTGCATTCATTTATATGTATACAGGTGTGATAATTTCAGCTGTGATAACATTACAGTGTTTACGGCAATTCATAGGTTTTGTCTGTATTCTTCAAATCTTTCCAAGCTCATCAGACTTCAGTATGGATATTTATTGCTTCAAAGCTAAATTCACACTGAGACATGTTTCCAGTTCGAGGTCTAAGTTAAGATACACCAAAAGAGCATAATAAATAAATGGAGAAGAGGTAAGAAGTTTTAATCATTTATTGATTGTATGAAACTGAACCTATTTTTCATCATAATGCTGTGTGCACAAAGCTTGTGTGTAGCAGAGAGAGGTGATCTTGACAGAGAAATTATTTTGAACTCTTTAAAATTTACTTATTGGGGAATAATTTTCCATAAAATATTTCTTAATATGAGTGGTTTTTAATATTTATTATACTGCTTGATTGTGTTTTTTTTGTGTGTTAAATGTTTTTTTTTTTGTAGTTTAATTTTTTTGATTAAACTTGATTTCATAGGCATGAAAATATATCTTAATTTGGCTTCCAATAAATAGTCATCCAAATATAATTAGAAATTATTGATATTCCAAAGTGGCTATTTGTATGATTTACTTGAAGAGCGAACATCTTTTAAACTCAGTAGCATATTATGTACAACGTCGTTATCTGCATTAAGTTTTGGTATTTAACATGAAAATAAAACCTCAGTTGATCTCTGTAGGCACCTCTGAAATGAACAGCTTTCCTCACGTTGCCAAGGAAACAGATCTTTTCAAAGATGTAAGGCCACTTTGATGTCATTGTAAACCACTAAAGTGGAAATCTTTAACGTTTGTCAACCCCTTGAGAGTAAGCGGTTTGCTCTAATCAAAATGAATATAAAATTATTCTGAGCATGTAGAAATGCAGTGTTCTTGAAGCAAGCATGCTCACTAGTGACTGCACTTCTTTTCTTCACAACAATTCAGATCCAAAAATAAGTCTGATGCTACCTTATTGAAAGATGTGTGGATATTTAGCTCTAGATATACATTCATGACCAATTTTTGTTATTGAAAATGTAAAATAGCATATGTATTATAAGTTAAAAGCAGCATGTTGTTCACTTCACTTGCTTATTGTGGATTGCTCAAGGGGATTAAATATGTTTATTTTTAAAATTTACCAGAAGTAAAATGGTTTGAATACAGAAGAAAGGAAAACACAAATTACTGCTGCTATTCAGGGCTATGTAGAGAACAAGCTAAGTTATTTCATACAAAATAGCCTTATATGTATTCGTGTTTAGGGAATGAAATGAGGGGAAAAAAAAAACAACCAAAAAAACTCATTTGAAATATATAGCTGTTACTGTGAATATAGAAGGTCAATTTCTGCTTATTTTTGCTACACAAGTTCAATAAAATAATAATGAAACATTTTGCTAAGACAGACAGAAGTTTAGTGCTTCAAAAAATAGCCCTCAGTAGCTTAAGGGATGAAAATATATTTATATATAGGCAGCATTTTCTTAGTGGAAATGTAGATTGCAAAAATTAAGGAATATGTCTGAAAAGTTACCATCATACTTTGACATCTCAAGATTCCAAATATTTTTATTTGAAAGTGTGGCTTTCAATGGAAATAGCTGGATGCTTAGTGAGGGGAAGAGAGTAACAATGATAGAAAAAGTCTTTCAGAGAATGGAAAATTTCAAGGGGCAGGAGTAATGTAAGAGAAAGAAAATGGAAACGAGTTGCAAGAAGGAACAGTGAAGAATTCCCTTACGTACCGAAATAGGATATGTTTGTATGTGATTGGTCTTGTCTGTTGTCACCTGCTTTCAACCTCTCCGTTCATTTTGTTGAACGTAAAGTAAAGGTAGGCCAGTTAAACACAGCTCTTTGTGAAGTACATTCTGCTAAATCAACACCTGAATACCCAATGATGCTGGTACAGCTCATATCATTGGAGGTCTTTAGTTAAGGGATATATTTACATCACTTTGATATGATGTATCGCATAGAAACGCTGTGAGGTTATTATATACATATTTTCAAATTAACAGGCACTGAGTGGAGTTTGCCCTAGTTTTAGTTGTTTAAACATTAGATGTCTGCTGTTAGTCCTGGCTTCCTCTGTGCTCAGTGCAGGCAGCCCTGGCAGCTTATTCATCCCACTTGACTTCTATTTCAGGGTGAGGTGAATACCTTTTTTTTTATTATTAACTACAGCTTTAGCTGGTTGGCTTAAATTAAACATGTAATTTTAATTACTGTCATAAATCAGTAATTTCCCTCTGGAAACTATAAAAAGAACTCTTGAAAATCCCATAGAATGCTTAGCAGCAGTGGTTTGTTTTTCATAAAGGTTGCTCAGCTAGGTATTGAGTGAATATCCACAGTGAGAAAGAGCAGATGACTGACAAGACAGCTCTGCGATCAATTAAAGAATTCAGCTGTGTGGAATAGTAAAGGGACTGATGTACAACTCCATGCCAGCTTGTGCAGGCAGCATATTGGTAACATCCATAGATCAGCTGAAAACTTTCTGCTAATGAAGAGGTAGTCCAGCATAAATCCCTAAATAGGTTCCCACAACACAGCATGCAGGTGACCACCTTCTTTAATGAGCAGAATCTCTTGTAACGTGAATCATATCACATGCATCTGTACTAATAAGGAGTGCCTGGAATAATTTTCTCCTGAAGAGAATGACAGATAGATACGAGCTGTGTATTCCAAGTTCACGCTTCCCTCTAATTTCAGGGAAAGGATGGCACAGCACTAGGATTAATTCTTATAACTCTGCTTCTATTCTGACAAGAAAAATGCTGCCAGCTAGAGATGAGACATGCATCAGACTTCGATACAAGGTAGTTTGTAATAATATATAAAGGAATTTCTCCCCTTGGCTGACTAATGCAAGGAGTCATTGTGTTCTATAGGGAGAGTGCTGGTGATAATAAAGGGAAGGCAACATTTGGCATGGTTCTTTTTGTGGAGGGATTCCAGTTATTCCATGTGTCAGTCATCAGCTAGTACTTTTTGCTAAATGTATATTGCAGACAGTGTTTAGCTTGCACAGAATATAGGTAAAGATCGTGAAACATGCATCAATCAAACATCTTGATGTTCTGAAAAAAAGATTAAACGAAACAAGGTAGCCTAACTCATATGTGCAGCTATGGTTAAGGTATAGGTAGGCAATTTACCTCTCCAAATGAGCCTCATCCTGTGTTTATCAGTGTTTTCTAGTGTTTAATCTCAGTAACAAAATGGCAGGGTAGCATGGCAGCGTTTTCATTCTCACAGGAAAGAGAAAAAAGCTAAAGAAAAACCAAACGACAACAAAGAGAACAGGAAAAATTTACTGGAAGGATTGGGTAATGTATATATTTATTAAACAGACAAGACCAGCATACATGATGTCGCACAGAAAGAATCAGATGATACAAAGGAGTGGAGTAAGAGTGAATGAAGTAGTAGTGGTACTAGTAAATTTTAATGAAATAATAATGAAAAGGAGTTCTATTTGCATGAAGAAGTTTTGTTCTAATGAAAATTTCTGATATAAATTTAAGCAAATGTACAAAAGACATATAAATGAATATAAACTAGTCAGGAATAAAAGTTAGCTAAAAAAAACAATGTTCTTAGAGAAAAAAAAAAGATGGATTTCTCATCTTGTAAAGGGAGTAGTAGAGAAAAATAAGAATGAAAAAGAAGCAAATGATTGGCTTTAAGATTAAGATGTAAAAGTTAAGGAATTCATGGACTGTCATTTTGGAAAAATAAAGCTGGTAGATCTAGACACTAAGGATATCTCTTCCAGTTACACGCTCATATTTTGAGGAAGTTGGAAAATGCTTCCTTCTATGTCAAAGATAATTGCATCCTTATTAAGGTCGACGTGCATTGCATGAAGAATATAATATGAATATTTTACGGTACCTGCAGATAAATCAAAGACAATTAAAGTCTGATTATTCAAAACGATTTCATGGAAGACTTAGGATGCAATTACAAAGATTCTATTACAAAGAAAATATTCCTGGAACATGGTCTATTTCAGTGTTAGTATATGAATCAATTGATGATAGTATATGAATCAATAGATTTCTAAAGCAAAAGATGAATTCTCTGTTTAGACAGAAACTTTCTGATTTCAGAAGCATTCTCACAATTTCTGCAGCTAACATTAGGCTTTTAAAGTTGTACAGGATACAAAAAATGATAGAGATGTGAGGAATGAAGACTATGGAATTACAACAGATTTTTAGAATCATAGAATCACAAGGTTGGAAAGGACCCACAAGATCATCTAGTCCAACCGTCCTCCTATCACCATTACTACAACTAAGCTACTAAATCATTTCTTGTAGCACCTCATCCAGACACCTCTTGAACACCGCCTGGGATGGTGACTCCATCACCTCCCTGGGCAGGCCATTCCAGTGCCTTACCACTCTTTGAGGGAAAAAGTTTTCCTTACATCTAATCTAAATCTCCCCTGGTGCAATCTGTAATTTCCTCGGATCCTGTTTGTTGCCTGGGAGAAGAGGCTGACACTGTCCTCATCACAACCTCCCTTCATGAAGTTGTAGAGTTATGTTTAATTTAATATTGTATTTTAATTGTCTCCTTAGTGTTTCAAATACATAAAAAATATTGAGCATTTTGAAAGATTGGATGTTTCAAAAATTAAGGTCAATCTTTCATTTAAATCATGTTACATTCGCACCAGTCCATTTGATAAAGCTACAAATTTAGCCAAACTTACCTACAGGACAAGTAATTAATGCACTGAGTCTGCTTGGATATTTCAGGGAAAGTTCCCCAGAACTTAAAACCAGGAACACATAAATATTACTGCTTAAGTAGCTGCTTTCATTCAATTAAATTAATTTATCAAGGTCAGTATTCAAACAGGATTTGAGGTGGAAGACTGAAACCAAACACAGTAGAAGGTTCAAAGCATGTTCCAGGAATACATTCCTAATTTCTATCTGTGCAAGTCTCAGCCGATTCAGACTCACCTGATTTGAGACTCACCTTGATATCCCACAAATGAACTTTTTTGTTAGGGTCCTGAGAGCTCTAAGAGCCTAAATTTCGCTGACGAGCCTCAGCTGAGGACTCCAAGAATATAAGGGATATTCTGAAATGTACTGTTGCAGCTTTCTCTTGGTTAAATGTTTGGTGGGATGTTTCTGGCTTGAGTGCAAACCAGGAAACACTCATTTCAACATGTGCGATCTAAATAATGGATTGTTTTTAATCCTTTCTGAATCATAAGCCATGCTGTAGATTATTTTATGTAATAATTAACAAGTTTTGGTCTGGAGTTAAATTTGTATAGCTTTAATTAAATGAGAATCTTTCATTCCTACATCCCAGTACAGGGTTAACTCTTTTGGTGCATCAGCCTGGACTCTCTCAATTTCTCAGCTTTTTTTACTAGCTTAGTTGGGTTGTAGAACTGTAATTCAATACCTTTATTTGTAATCTGATTTATTTTTGGTTTCATGAAGTATTGAACAACCATCCACAGTGCTATAGCAATCTTTTCAGATGTAAAACGTTACTGTGAACTGCAAAAACTGAAAAATGGATCTTTTTGTAACATAACAGATTGCTCTTTTTCTACCTCAACATTTATAAGGCTATTAGTGAAGGGATTATGCAATGAGCTGAGTACCTATTGCATAAGGCTGAGGCTTCACCTCTAACAGTCTGAAGATTTTACTGAATGCTATATATTTAATAAATCACTGCATAAGTTTTACTGATTGGTAAGAGAGTTTGCATCTTTGATATTGTGAAATCCTTCAAAAAACACAGAAATGTCAGGCAGTTGATAGCACAAGGAAGAAACAGTGTAGTGAGGAAACACTGGCGTAATTGAGATCTACAGCTGCTCCTTCAGTTAATCAATATCAGATCTTATGTTAGAATTTGTGGTGGCAAGGGGCGGAAAGTAAATTTGTAAAGTATAAAATGATGGTTGTAAGTCAGGAGGAAATAATTACTCTGAACAATGGAGGAATGTATTATTTAGATCTCTTTAGTCTATTTCTCAAATCATTTCACTTCTGATTCTCAGCATGTACTAGAGAGATCGTCTTCCATAGTTTTTTATATACTTGCAGATCAAGGAGATGGTAATAAGGGCTAGCAATAACATCTATGACTAGACACAATTGCCCTTTGTCATTTTGTTCATCTGGGAAGTATCTCTGTTGATATGTTTCATAAGTGCTTTGGCTATTTTAGGCAGACAAGTTTTACTTGTCAGGTAATCACGTTAAGTCTCTGCAGACATGAAAAGCACCTGATTGATAGTTACTGGAGCCTTCAGAAAGATTTCCCCTGAAGTGGATGTTTGCTTTCTGTGTTTGTTTATTTGTTTTGTGTGTTTGTTTGTGTACCATATTAAGGATGTCTGGTTTTACAGTTTAAATGACTGCAGTGAATGAAGGCAAAAATGGCTGAAATGCAGATTCATCAACATAGTCAGAGTAGAAGATGAATTAAACCATGAACTTGGAGATAGTACATTTTCTCAGCATTTGTCCTGTCAGGCAGTGTGGTGGTAGTTTGTTTCCTCTAATCCTACTGCTCATCAATTCTACTGTTTCTAGCAAGAAGACAAGTGAGCTCTGGCTGACTTATGGATATTTAGAGAGGCCTAAAGGTAGAACCTTTAATTCACTTTCAGATTCAGAGCCTTCTTTGAAATGGTTGCCCTTGCCAGCTAACAGACTTTAAATAAATTTGCTTACTTCCTGTTTAAGTCTGCTGCTTTGTCTTAATCACATTGTTTCCGTGTCCACATCAAACGGTTATTATGCTAATAGAAGAAAATGGAAAATGATAGTTGCAAATTTTTGAAGCTGTCACATTCATGCCATCATCAATTTTGACTTATTTACTTTTATTCTGGAAACATCTCTGTAAGGAATAGAAAGGGAAAGTCAGAAAAATGTCAAATCCTATAAAAAAAAAAAAAAAAAAAGGAAAAGCTCATTAGATGGGAGAAAGGAGATGAAAACGGCAATTTAAATGCCAGCAACAATGACAAGCTTGTTAACCTGTACATTCCTTGACAAATATCAACAGGGGTGGGGTAAGCAGTGAAGGCAGAAAAACTTCATTCAAGTTCTGGAACAAAAGTACAGATGTGTCTTCACATGTGCAAATTGTACAGGAGCTCTTTACACCCTGTCAGCAGAGGGGACTAGAATTCATATGTGCACCCTGGAGCTATTGTTGGATGAAGCATTTCAGACAAAGTGTAGTGGTAACCTAAAGCAGCTTCTTGGAGGGCATCTTTTGTTATTAGTTCTTTTTGTTGTCATTGTTCTGCAGTAAAACTGCTGTACTCCTTACAGTATTCAAACTGCCTAGCTTAAAAGTGGCTTCAGGTATGACTGATCCATTGGCCTAGAACCACCAACTTTGGTATAGGCCTTCCCTAGGGTTCAGATTTTCTCTACTAGAAAGTTTTCCATTAATAGCATTCTCAAGGAATTTTCCTTTTAAACCCCAGAGTGTCAAATATCAAATGTTAACTACAATAAAAGTAGGACTCCAGTGGGAGGAAAAAGTGGAAAATCTTTCTCCCTTTCATGATCGGAGGAGAGCTAAAGTGTATAGCTTTTACTGGATAGCTTTTCCAAGAATTGTAACTTAACTGAGGGAACACTTTCAAAGTCACTGTGAACCAAAAGGCTAAAATGATAAGGACTATTTAACATTTAATATAAAGGTCAAGCATTTACAAGGGTAAAATACACCCATATGATTGCTCAGTAGGAATGTGTTAAGGAAGACTGTTGAATTTGTCTATTAAAAAAAAAAATGAAATTCCCAGTGATAGTGCTGTCCCTGACAAAATTAATGCTTTGCATTAATTTCAATGGGATCAGGCCTATCCTTCTGCTGTTTTGGTTAAGAAGTGATACTGGTCAATCTTTAAAATATGATTTTATTCAAAATGCAGCCTCTGGAGTATCACTGATGGAACATTTCTTTGTTATTAAAATTGTGTATATTTTCAAATAAAAATTACAGAATTAACAGTCAAAGCAGCATTGGGCTCATGCTTGTATTATTGCTACTTCCTTCTACAGATGTCAGTTTATAACTGGCTAAAATCTGCTGCTGAAATGGGCAGCCAGAATCCTGGTTGTGAGTTAGGATAACATCTGTCCTTTCAAGTCTCTTTGGCAAAGAAAGCATGCACAATTTTTTGTTATTCCAGAAGCCCTTGAAGCATGAAGAACATGAAGTTCCAATGAACTGGAACTTCCTCATTCCACTGATGCTGTGAATAGTTGATTTTTTTTCTTATCTTTTTTTTCCCCTTCTGCTCCCACTCTGTTATTTCTTTTGTCTGTCTTTAGCAACCATTGTGAAGCTTTTAAACTTATTTTAAGACAACTTTTAAATGCTTTTAGTTGTTATATTAACTGTGAATTATTTCTCCTTATTTAAGTTCTTAAAATGTAGGTTCAATAAAATTGAAACTATTTTTTTACTCTTCAAGTTATGCTGATGTGTATGTATGATATACTGAAGTTAATGTTCAGACAAACTGTATGCTTCTTTTGTGTGAGATCTTAGAAACATGCAGTATTATCTGGCTACTAGTATTTAAAGCTGAATATAAATTTCCTGCCTAAAATGAAGAAGGGTATTTAATTTAAATATATACATATATATATTTAAACTATATATATATAATATTTAAAATTATATTAAATAAATTAAATACTATATCTAAAATTATATTAAAATCAGATAAGTAAATCTTATAAGAGAAATTGAACAGGTGGATAATGTGCTAGAGGACATAAATGATTATGTGTTTAATGAATCCAAAAAGCAGTATCGAGGAAGCACTGAAATGAGCAACTGGGAACACTGGAGTAGACCCAATACCACCCAAACAGCTGGAAATACTGAATGGTCCCCAAAGATATTTTTGGATTTTCCTTAACTGCCTGTAGCCCTGCAGAGCTGAGCTGGTCTTAACCTACCTGCATTTTTCAAGGAGCTGTTGCTGTACAACCTTCAGGGCAACAACAAATCCTTGAGTGGACGTGTATGGCCAGCAGGTTGGTTTTGTTTTGTTTTGCTTTTCCTCCCCTCTGCTTTTCTTCTAGTTTCATTTGCATCTGTTAGCTGGACATTGAGATAACATTGTCGATGGAATGCTCATCACTACAGGACCAAAGTTGGGAAAACCATGCGAGCATAGCTGGAGGTAGGCTAAAGTAATTCATGTGCTGCAATACCTGTAAAATCTAGACCTCCAGAAGTAACTAAGATCAGTGTTGTTTATTGTATAATGTTATTGCATGTGACAGTTTTGTTGCAGAGCTCTTTTACGCGCTTTTAGCCTATGGCAATATGTTATGGATAGAAGAATTTACTGACATATCCAGGAAAACAAAGCCGATGCATAAAAAATTGAAATGACAAGGTTGACAAGGTTATTTCATAGCTTTTGTTACATTATGATAATAACTAACAAACTGTTATGCTGTCTACAAAACTTCCTGGAACAAGCAGTGACTCTTTCTCTCATGTTTGCTTTAGCACTCTATACTACTGGCTTTGGAATCCTAGTCCTCCAGGTAGAATAAAACAAAGGTTCATCTAGTTTGATCACTAAATATCCCCCTTTGTTGTTGCTGTATTTTGGGTCCGCTGTTAGTGTGATTTTTTTTCTCCCCAATAATTTAATTGTTTATGCTACCATCCTGCCTTCCAAATCCAGGAAAGGATCATCTTTAAGGGTATTTTCCTTTAGCAAGAGAGATTCTTTCATTTTGTGTGTACCTATACATTTTTATTTATCTTCTCCCAAGACCACTGCAGTAATCAGTATGCTTTCTCTGTCTTCCCACTGGCTGATGTCTGTCAGCCTTTCTTAACTGCAAATTGAAGCATACATGATCGGATCCTTTTCTAACAAGATTTAATAAATGGAGAAGGTCCAAGACTCCTGAAGAAGCAGGGTATTGTGTTAATTAGGTCTTTGTTCTTTTATTCTCAATAGGGCTCTTTTTTCGTTGTTGTTTTTAATACATTATGTAACACTTTAAAACATATCAGTATAGATATATCCCAGTGATTGGATATTATTCACTGAATTCTATGGGCCTCTTAAAATTAGATTGGCTAAAGTATTGATAAAAAAATTATGTACAAAATGTCTGGGAAATATATTACATGCACAGAGACATTGACTTTAGAGTTCAAGTTGATGTTTTCTGGTTTAACAATATGAAAACCTATTCCATTCAATATAGCAGAGAAGGACATGTGTCCGTACCATTTTGCAAATAACTGCCTGAAGTTGCTGTTGCTTCTCTGATCTTGTAAAAATCCACCATGGAGATAAAAATATGTTCAACAAATGCTGAAAATATTTGTTTTATAATGATGATAGTCTTACCAAATCATTAGAATTCTTTTTTTATCTACTAAGTACACAACATTTCAACTAGAGCTTTCTCAAAAAGAGAATTGGACTCACTTATGCCAGATTTTGCGGTTGAGAAATATGATCAATAATTTCTCAAAGCATGAAGAAGTAACTCTACAACTAACAAGAAAGAAGAAAAAAAAAGAAAAGAAACTGAAGGAATTATTTTAAATAAAACAAAAGTTTGTCTTGCCTGTTGTCAGAAAAATCCATATCAGCTTCTGAACAGTCTCTTTTCCATTGGTCTTCTGTGAAAAATACACAAACAAAACAGTGTATCTATATTAAAAATCTGATAGCTCTGTATATGGTATTCATCTTACTCAAGTTCTAGTTCAGCCAGTAAAGTACTCCCACTGAATTCTTTTATTTTTATTTTTTCATGTAACTTGATTTTCTAATCTAAGTATGTAGTTTTGATGTCTTTTTACCAGCAATGGCTGTTTTACAGGGTAACAGTGGTAAAAGATACTTGGAATTTTCCTTTTCTGCTATGGAAACTGTTGTGCAAGTACATACACTGTGAAAGCAGAAAGAAGCCTGTCCAGCTTGACCCTGGCAATTTTTCAGGCTTTGGGATCTCCCTTGGAGACTGCGCACTGAGCCTTGTAACCTCTGGTGTAGAATAGCTTTTTTTGTGAGCTGACTGAAGAACAAGTTTGGTGCTGTTAAAACGCACGCTGGAACTGATAAGCAAGATCAGAGCCATAAGAGTAAGGTTATAGGATGCAATTTGATTGGTCTTCCTCTTTGACTTGTGGAAGCCCTGGTGACACTAGAGCTCAAACGATACAGTGTTTCTATCCTCTCTGAGCAGGAATTCTGTCAAAGCAATGTGTTTGTGTAATACAGACTTTAAGGGTGGAAACTAGAGTGAGTTCAAAAGCCAGACACAATCCCAGGAACCTAAAGAACATTTAAATAATTCTCAGTCTGGTATCCACACTGAAGCTTTTCTATTGCTAATTCTCAGGACTGTGATCTAAGTTTATTAATGTCATTTTCACAAACACTTTTTATTCAGAACATATTACATTTAAATACTCTGCCAGTTTCCGACTGCCAGTAGTAGATTTTCCGTACTGTCAAGCAGAAAAGCTTGATCCATGTTCCTTCTAGTGTGCATCTGAATTGCTCCTTTAAAATTATTTGACTTACAACTGAAGAGGAATACTTCTGCCTGATTAAGATCATACTTCTGATGCCTTAGCTAAGTTTTTATTGTAGTTAGTCAATCTTGAACAATGTTTAAAATAGGAAAAGAAATGAAAAACATTTTTGTCAATTTTTTTTTTTTTTCATGCAATACAAGAGTGGAGGTACTGATAGGTTCATTTAAAAACAAACAAACAAAAAAGTTCCATATGGCTCTTCAATGCAGTGAAGAATACTTCGAAGTAAACAGTAGAGGCATGAATGCTCAAGGGTAGCTGTCATGCCTGAGACAGAAGGTTGAGAGAAATTAAAAAATAATAAAGGGAATGTTTTAGAAATTATGATTTGAAGTCTGCAAACCTATTTTTACTTATTACTGTGTCTCGGAAATTTCCAGAAAAGTAATGAGCATGTTTGTATTTCACTAATGCTTTTTAACTTTTTATTTTTTTCACTTGAGAAATAAGTCAACTGTTGCCTGGAATTAAAGCAAATAGAATGTGCACAAATCTGTCTGATACTTTTATCTTAGTTTTAAATGTTCCTCATTCAAGGAATAAAAATAGATATATTTATAGACAGCAATAGTGAATAGGACTTAGATTAAGCTAGCAGAAAAAAAATAAACATATTCACTGAGATAGTTCCTTAAAATCAGTAAAATAATGAGAAATATTTGCTTCCAGGCAATACCAATGGCCTACTAAAGTCTGCTCAGCTGTAGGATCTGTGAAATTTTAGGAAAAAATACTACCGTACATATCACTCTTTGTGAAATACTTTATGAGAAATAGCTTAGAGCTACTGTCTTGAATCTCAGACTGAGCTATCTTGTTCTGATAGAGCAGCTTCTAGTAATGGGATCTTCCAGATGTTGCCTCTGGGTGGGATGGTGTCAGTCTGATGTACCTGCACGAGTATGAAGCATCTCAGTGAATAGAGGGCAAATATCCCTTGGCGGGGATAACTGTGACAAATTTAGGTGGAGGATAAGATGGAGCTACTTTTCTTGAGAATAATTAGTATACTGTTTTAGATATAGGGAAAGAATCACTACAGAATATGGTAAAGAAATAAATGTTGGAGAAAAGATAGTTGACAGTGGAAGTCAATCGTGTAGGAGTGAGCATTCAGACATGAATGTTTTCTTAATATGTACTGAATTATATTATGGAGGAAAATCAGTACAGTATCAGCATAGTTTCTCTAGTGAATACTATTTTGTTTTAACCAACATATTTATACTATACTTTCATTGTTCATTTGTTCATTCCATATTATTTCTAAGTCCAAGAGATCTTGAATTCACTGTTGAAACAACAAAAAAATTAACGTATTTGTAGATAGCTTACTTTCTGCATAGTTTGGCTACAGCTCATTTTACTTGCATGTTATTACAAAAATATTATAGCACCAATGAGTACAAGTCTGTCTGTTAGACAGAGGACCTGTATCTGCTTTTCTCATGTCTGCTGCATTGTTGGGAATATCAGTATATTTAAAAAATACCTTATGGTGTTGTATCCTGGTCCTAACCCTTGAACTCAAGAAACAGGAAAGACAAAAGCTCAGGAAGAGGGTTGAAGAACTATAAGGTAAATTCACTGAAAATGCTAGATTATTATTATTGTTATAATAAAGTTGAAAGCAGTACTGGCTAAGCTAGAAAGTTATGAGTGTTACCAAGTAAAGATCAGTGACTCTTGCTTCCCATGATTGCTTAAAGAAGGGAAATAGTGCTATAATTAGGAGAAAGGAAAGGAGACAGATTAAATGGTTAATTTCTGTGAAAACATGCAGCTGGCAGGGAGCTGAAAATCTGCAGTTTTTCTTAGAGTAAACTTTGTTAAGGGACTTCACTATGAATTAAGCCTAAAAGGAATGAAAAACGCAGTAATTATGAATAGAATGACAGCTTGCTAATCCATCTAGATATTGTTCTATATTATTATTATTTTCATGTGATAAGTCTTTGTTGGTGTGGGATTTGAGTAGAAAATAAATGTCAAATTAACTGCAGCAGCAGAAAAGAGTATAGGATTCAAGAAGTAATATGGAAGTACAGTAGCCGAACTTCTGAAAGCATTTCTCTTTTATTCTATCACCAGTTCTTTACAAATAGCAGGATAACTCTATGATGAGTGTTAAGTCTTAACTGGTTTCTTCACTGGGAATGCACTGAATGTTTACAGTTCTATTTTAAATGGACATTAATACACACCCTCTAGAAAGTTACCACCTCATTAGTTTAGCACTTTGTTGGAGTTGTCATCTGGTCAACAGGGGTCTTAATCTGGAGACAGTTTTTGGAGGCATTTTTTTTAACTGTCAGAGAGAAAGGTTGTAGTCACAGGTTTGTAGTTTGAAGTAAAAACAGTTACCTTGATTAGTTGCAGTTCCCAACTTTTAACAGACATCATTTTCAAACAGACTGATCTTGATGCTAAAAAAAAACCATAATAAAAAAATCCACTGAATTTCCCCCAAAAAACCTCAAACAACTTTATTAAACTCAGAGTTGATCTGATAATAACTGCTACATGGCTACATACATAATGTGTTTCTTTTAAGTAACTTTTATATCTTAAAAATTGTGATAGGCTGATTGACAGATTCTGTGAGAAGAACTCTAGTGCAAGATGTCATTAAGTCAGCACATCCTTTTTCTGGCTTACATGTTCAGTTCTTTTATTTTCTTTCATGGTAACTCTGAAAAACAGTCTAATTCATACAATCCCTTTGTGACATACTTCATTCCATTTTGTCACATAACAGCTGTCAAAAAATACTATGCCAGTTTACTTTTATTGTTGCCTTCTGTTCACAACAGTCAGCTGGAAATTTCCTATTGAGCGACCCACAGTAATGCAAGAAGCAGGGCTGATAACAAATCACCACTGCAATATTCTTTGTTGGAAAGTTGGGAGTTCTAGTAGATGGTAAATGTTCTGTGGCAGCCAAAGAGCCTACCTCTCCTTAGGGTACTTAGGCCCAATACTACTGTAGCCAGTCAAGAGAAGAGATTTTTTGTCTCTGCTCTGCACGGTGTGGCCTCATCTTGAGCACTGTGTACAAGTTTGTGTGCCACAGTATAAGGACATAAAACTATTAGAGAGTGTCCACAGGGGGACTATGAAGATGGTGAAGAATCTAGAGGGCAAGATGCATGAGGAGCAGCTGAAAACATGTGCTTTGCTCAGCTCAGAGTAGGCTGAGGGGAGGCATGGCAGCCTACAACTCTTGAAAGGGCATGGAAGAACTGCACTGATCTTTGCTCTCCGGTGACAGTGACAGGGCTTGAGGGAATGACATGGAGATGTGTCAGGTTGAGCATTAGGAAAAAGTTCTTCACAAGAGAACAGGGTCCCCAGGACAGTGGTCACAACCCCATGCTGCTGGAGTTCAGAGAGTGTTTGGACATTGTTTTCAGACTTAAAGTTTGATTTTTGAGTGATACTCTGTGGAGCTGAGAATTGGACTCAGTGATCCTTGTGTGTCCCTTTCAGCTTGGGATATTCTGTGATTTTTTTGTCCTTTTGAATCAGATGAAAACAAAGTATGAGGTAATGGTTGCTAAAACCTGGGAATTACTCTTAGTTGACTACAGAGAACACATGTCAATAAACAAAGAATGTTGTGCCCCTAAGGACGGTGGGCTGTAAGGGAGTTTCCAGCCAGTCTCTGGGAGCGCTTATGCACATTTGTACACATTCACACTATTCTGAGAGTGCCCTCACTGTGGACTGCTATCCAGCAGTGTGTGCTGGAGAATAACTTTTTTGTGCTCTGTTGAAGCAAGGAACGCTACAGAAACAACAGAGAGATTTGGCAAAGCCATACTGGAACATCCTAAGGGTGAGAGCTGTGAAAATCTGACATGTTTGCTAAATAGGTCTCCTCTTGTCAGAATCAGTTAGTAAACCTGCCAACTGCCACAGCATACATGGCACAGAGAGCTCAAAGACATAAATATTGTTCATTTCCTACTGAGCATGGAGGCACCTATAATTTCCCCAAATAAAAATGAGGATAGGAAAATGTTTAGCCTTCATCTGTGATCCAAGAGCAGTCCTTGGGTGTCACTCTGATTTACCAATAATCCATCTCAGTGTTTTCTATGCTTGTGGTATCTAATCCTTGTACACAGAAATCTAACTATCTTGAGATTTTTTTTCTTTATGTAAATACTGTAAGCAAAAGGAAGTTTAGTAATGGATGAATGTCCTCAAGCTGGACTAACTTTCATGACATATATGACAGATTTTGGAGCATTTTGAGTAACAAATAATTAAATGATTTTTCTTTAAAATACTAAGGGTACATAGCCTGTATTAATGTAATACAAGTAATATTGCAGGATAATTGTTAATGCGACACATATACAGACTAAACGTATAATGGTATTCTATGGAACATTGTTAGATGAACCTGCACTTAGACCAAATAATTTGGAAAACTTTAGAAGTTAACATTTGACAATGATGTTTCAAAACAACTTCTGACAATGTCCATGAATTTACTGTAATAAGAGTAGCTACCTCCAAATAAAATGAGACTGTTCAAATAGATTATAATGAATTAAAGTGTTTCTGTGAATTAGAGAGCTCTGAAGAATTTTGCTAATTTCAAGACAGATTTGTTGTGTTCGCCATAATAATTGAGTTACAGTTTGTCAGAAACTGATAGATTTTCATAATAAAAGCGTTTTAATGGATGACTTGTTTATACTGTGAAGGATTCAATATTTTGTCTATTTTTTTTCTTTGATAATTTGGTTAAAAAATTTCAAAATGTATTTATTTGTTCTGTTTTTTTTTTTCTAAGAATAATTTAGTGAAAAATAATCAAACCTATCCTTCTAAATCTATATGGTTGATAAAACCCAATTTGTCGTAAGATCTTGCTACAGATTCTTTTTTGTATTACAATGGTACTTGTTTTATAAGTACTTTAATATGCTTAGAAATACTTAACTACTGGCCTCTGAGTTGCTACGTACAGAAACATTCAAATTCTGTATGATTTCTCATTTATGCTGAGACCACTTTATATCACTCTGACAGCATAAAGTGGGTACATCACATTCATATTCATTTTCAGATTTTTTATCATTGCCAGAATGTTATGAAGTTGTCTTAGTTTTGATCTGCACTGAAAAGTTCTGTCAGGCTTATATAATACTAAATTAGAGCAAGTAACACTGCGAATAGTCGCCTTTAATAGTGGGCTGAAATTCTGAGGAAGAAAACGTATTGTCAGTGTAAATGAGTTTCCTTATAAGCTACCTTACTTGGAAGAAGAAATCCGTACATTTATATACAATAATGAGTTTGGGTAGGTGTTGTAGAATATAGTCCTGAGGTTCTTGCTTTACTTTTGAAATTATTTTCCCTTGCTAAATACTAGCTAGTAGAAGAAAATAACCATGGGCAGTTTATCTTATTAAAAAATGTGTCTCAATACACTGCTTAGAGTAGGAGGGACCAGGCGTGTGAGTAAATCAACTTAAATACACACAGCTCTAATGACATAAATAGGAAAAAGTTGTCTGAATACTTTCAGAAATTTGGATATACTGTAAACATGTTTTATGTCCTGTAAGTTGGAATACATTCTACATTACAGACTGGAACAGAAGGCTTGCTTAGAAAATAAAAATACAGACTGCTAATTTTATTATTTTTAGATGCTGAGAGAATAATTTTTTCTTTCATAGCTTTATTATTTATGACCTTGCAGGACACTGAGCTTGCACAGTAGTTTCATGTAGCAGCACATTAGTAAGCAGATGCAGGGGTAAGGAATCTACTCCCCACAAAAATTTAGTTTTGTTTAACATATGTGGTAGAAGGTAGAAAAGTAATTCTGTAACATTCCATTAAGAATTTTAAAAAAAACTTGGAACCCTGTCTCAGTTTCAGAAACCAAATATTTTAAACATGGTACAACTCCATGTGTTTGTCTGACATATTTTCAAAGCTTTCCCAAAATTTATAGTGTTCACAACAATATATTAATTCCAGTGGTAAAAATGATGGTACTCTCATTCCTAATGAGATTCTAGCTTCTACAAAAATTCAAAAGTTGGCATAGTGTGGCTAGGCTTGTTAAGGTATTTCATACTTTTTATTCAGCTATGTCAGATTTCTGACTGAGGGTAAATATACCTCATGTTTTCTCAATGAATTTTTGGCATGTAGAAGAAATACATTTGAATGATTGATTATTCCAGGGTCATATATGCATCCCATTGCTTGATTTCTGACCACTTGTTAAGAGACTGAGTGTTTTTTGACATTCATGTTACTTAAAGCTCTGAGCAATGCTTGTCACTGTCGTTCACAAGATGGATGGTTGTTACTGCTATTATGTCTACTGCACATAGTTTCAGAGAGTCAGTAATTCCTAATTCATGAAAAAATAACCCTCTCAATGCAGCATGGCTCTGGTTATTCTTCATTAGTACTTTGGAAGAATTTGTAGGTCAAATGAGTGCTCTGGATTTGGTGCAGAGTGTACGAAATACAACTATCAGTGTTTCCAGACTATAAAAGAATCTTATTCATCATGTGCAAAAATCTTAAAGCAACAGTAAGAAACTTCATTCTTACTGCTGAAACTGACTGCATAGAAAAGCACAAAATATTGAGGAAGCAACCATAAACCTTTCCACTTCAGTTGGTCTTTTGCAAAACATATATATATATATATATGTATTTACCGTGAATGAAGGTGATGGCCTGTATGACAGAACCCTGCACCCAAACACAAATATCCACTATTTTCTTCCTCTGTTTTTGTGTCTGGATGATGGTAACAAATATGACTTTGTCTTGCATTTTTCAGGAAGGCAGTAAGAGAAGAATACAGATCCAAAAAATGTCTACTAGATGGTTATAGAGTGCAGTACAAAATGAAAACTTAGATAATATATGGACGTTGCTGCTAGAAATGGCCTCTGTCTCCATATTAATGTATTCATTCAGAAACGTGACTGTGCATATCTGTGTTTCATACAACAATTTAATAAATGAAGATAACAGATAATCACCGTGTACTAGCCCTATAGTTAGCATTATGGCCTCAAAATACACATTTGTGAAAAATCTGTACAAGTGAAGTGAAATGTGTTATGTACATGCATATAAAGATCTGCTCTGAAAGTAATGTCAAAATGGCATCTACGCGGAAGTGTGCATATGAAGTAAAAATGTGTCACTGAATGTCTTTATGTAGAAATAATGGCACCCACTGACATTCACTGATGTTTGCTGAACATTTATGGAGACCAAACAGTGAATGTGAGCATAGCAAGGAGGTGGGTAGTGCAATTCAGCAGTGACAACAGTGGGTCACCCCCCATTGTGTAGATTTTTATGAGTGCTGCGTGCAGGCTCTTGTTCATTGCAGATAAAAATACATAGCTAGTAGCAGTGACTACATTGAAAGATAGTGTTTTCTAATTGAGAATTTGCTCTATCAAGCAGTATTATTGAACTCATTGTATCTATTGTGGTTTCCATGGATATAAATAGGAGGCGTTGCTTTCAGAGTGACCTACATATATTTCTTCTTATTCATAGGGAAGTAGTATAAGCAGAAGGCTGAAAAGAAGTTAAGGATATTTTGATAAATGTTTTTTTATATCTAAAACATGCCATCTTGCATTGAATATGACTTAAATGTCCATGCATTCAAATATAGGCAGCAGATTTTCATAACACAAAATGACTTCTAGGTGTTTAGATTTGCCTTTGGTTTAGTTGGGTTTTATAGATATAGCTTTTTTCTTTCTCTTTTTTTTTTCTTTGCAGATTAGTCTTAGCCTTTAAGACACCTTCTTTAATTGCTGGAAGTAACTTCTGAAATAAAAAATTACATATCCACCACATAAAGCGTGGTTGTGTTCTTAGCAGCCATAGAGCTGATTGAGATTAGCTTTCAAGTTTGCTCCATTGCTGCAGCAAAAGTGTGGTGGTAGTGGAACAAATCATTTAACCACATTATGCAAAAATGTCTAAAGCTTCTCGTAGGGTTAAAGAGCATTGTCAAAAAGAGGCAGGCAAACAAGATATAATTAATTATATTAATGATCTGGGAAACTGTAAGGAATGAGTAAAAGAGGGAGAATTATTTCTGCCCAACAGCTATGGGACTCCAGTACTTGGAAAAGATCAGATTCCAGTTTAATAGTTAATAGTATTAATGAAAGCTTTAGTTCCTGTGCTAGTTAATGTTTATATTTTTTGGCTTTATATTAAATTGCACTCAAGATAGGACTGAGAGCAAAACCTTCCCTTTCGGAGTGAAATAACAACATTGTTTTACTGCCATGATTTTTCCTCCTGTCTTTTGCCATATGGTCAATTGGGTTATTTCATGGAATGATTAAGAACTTATTAAAAAAGATTTTGTAAGCCCTACTCAGAATTTTTGGAATTTGGTAATTGATTTGCTGTCCATGTAGACATCTACTAGAGGCCTTAAAGATTATGCATCAATTGCCTCCCTGAAGTGCCAAAAGTTACATGCCAACAGACGCTGAACTCTTCTGAGTCTGTCCTTATGTGATTAAGATATTTATTGATTACTGTATGATGTTTAATGAATTAAAATTAAATAAGCATAACTGCTTTTTGTGAGTATCCAACCAGCATAAGATAAATTTTGAGTGAAAGTTCTCCCTGTCTATTCAGGAGCATTTCTTCTTAAAAAGGATCTTCCCACAGTTGAACACAGTAACTTCTCTGTAACTATGCTTTCAAGTCTTATTCCTCAAATATACAGTACACGTACTGCAGGTTTATGAAAATCTTAGTGACCTATTACAGTCTGTCAACAACATATTGATAACGTATTTACAGATTTTTCATCTTTCATGTTATTAATTTCACAATTCCATAGATGATATGAAAAGTAATTTTTTTCCTATTCATTTTAATTTTTTTAATGATCACTTTAGGTAGAACTAAAATATAAAATTTATATAAAAGTTTGAAAAGCTTCTCTGTGGCCAGAAAAATGTTGACCACACAATGACAGAGGTAAGAATGCTCGGAAATAGCCTCATTGAAGCCAGTAGAACTATTTATACTTATACCAGACCTTTGAATCCAGAAAGATGATTATGGATGATTGCGCTATTTGTTAAATAGCTGGAGTGCTTACATCCAAACTATGAGAAGAGTGCTACATCACTGAAACTAGGTAGTACTGATTGAGGACGTATCTCTAATCTGATTAAGAAATCACACAATCATTTGCACTTGACTACGTTTTCAAAATCATCAGTGTAAGAGTAACCAATATTATGGGGAACATAAAAGTAAAGCAAAACAATAACCTGAATGTTTGCCACTCAGATATATTCATTTATCCCTAATTATTATAGAACCCTGTTCACTGATGTTGCTGTTACTTGCATCATAAAGCACGACAGAATAGACTTATATAACAGCCTATATAAATTAAAATTTCCAAGTGAAATTGGCCCTTTTTTTTTTCCCTAGCGTAAGCAAAAAAAAATGCAAATTCAGATAATAAATCTATAGAATGAAATCACTTCAGAGATGTGTTAAATCAAATTAAGAGCGCTTTTATAATATTGAGCAAATGGCAGCTGTACAGAATTACTCATTTGTAAGCCTCATCTATTATAGTTAATTTTGTTGACTTCAAGTACTTAATTTACATTTGTTAAACTAGCTAAATAATGTAGAAGGCAGTATGAATGGTATGTTTATTCATACTAGAATTTATCATGCAGTTTAGGATGCAAGTGTTTTACCCACTTTGGCATTTTCTTGTTTACTTGATTGTTTTAATCTGTGAAATAGAATTGTTGAAAGATATCCTTAAGACTTTAGAGCTAGAATCTACTGTTTGAAGGACAATAGGACTGTTGTAGAAAATTCCATCAAGAAAACACAAAAGAAACAAGAAAGTCTAAGGCTATCTTAACTGTTTTGGTTTCTGAGATCTCAGAAAATGTTACAACTTCTTGACCTTTTGCAAAAGCAAATAAGCTGATCTTTTGTCTTCCATCATTATATCTGCTTCTTTGGAGCAAACAACTATAATTTAAAAATTGTACACAGGAATTGTATGGCTGGTGTTGTGAATAGACAGATGATTTTTCAAATCCATTTTCTAATGGTGCAAGCATGTGTTCGTATTTTAGGAATATATATGTTCACAGAATCACAGAATGGCCTGGGTTGGAAGGGACCTCAAGGATCATGAATCTCCAACCCCCCTGCCACAGGCAGGGCCACCAACCTCCACATTTAATACTAGACCAGGCTGCCCAGGGCTCCATCCAATCTGGCCGTGCACACTTCCAGAGATGGACAGGGCATCCACAACCTCTCTGGGCAGCCTGTTCCAGCACCTCACCACCCTCATAGTAAAGATCTTCCCCCTGAATCCAACCTAAATCTTCCCTCCCTCAACTTAAAACCATTTCCCCTTGTCCCGCAGTTATCTATCTTTTCAAAGAGTTGATTTGTTAATTTTGGACTATGTAGAAATCCAACTGAACTTTGCTCATGTCTTTGATTAAAATTAACACTGGTAACAGAATTTCTTGGGAATACTTGGGCATTAACAATTTATTGACCTTGGTGAAAAAAAGAGAATGAATTTTTCTATATGCTGTTCAACCTGTTTTTTCAGGATTGAATGAAATTGAAGAAAAGCATACTTAAAAAAAAAAAAAAAGAAGGAACTGGACATATGCTAATTTCTGTCACAGATTTTCTCTGCAAGAGACTTTTCCATCAAAAACACAGTTTTATTTACTTCTTGACAGATTGTATGGGAACTGCTGAGTCATGGCCTGAACCACTGATGGAGCACCTGGGGAAAGGACTTAGTTAGCCCTGGGAGCACAAGTGAAGACAATTCACCTGTGCAATCAGTAGGGGTGAAGCCTGGCTCCACCTCTCTTAGACCTCATATAGGGGCCGATTGCTATTATGAAAGGATGACTTTCTAGAGGTTTTTCCTTTTTGTGCTTCTCTGAGAGCCTTGATCTTTGGAGATGAGTGAGTAATCTTCTTTTTGTAACATTTTCTCATTGTGCTGATCCGACTGCTGTTATATAGATGTCTACTGAATGGAGGATGCTAAAAATTACACTGAAATATTTGATTTATGATACTGGATAACTAGAAGCTTTTCTGTGATCACTTTTGTAAATTGCAAAATGATGTAACATAGAAATGCACAGAGGTAATTTGTACAATTAATAGCTCTCAATCCCTAGCATTTCATTTGCCTTGTGACTGCTGCTAAACACCAAGCTAATTTTTTCGTACTACTTTGTAGTTACTTGTGAACGGTGACATACTGGTGCTCATTGTTCCCTGTTTTGGTCTCATAACATCCTTCTTCATTCAGATCGTGCCTATACTATAACTTTTACAGCAGTACATTAACGCTAACATAACTAAATGTATAATGCAATTAATAAATGGTGCTGTGTCATCAGTAAACTTCTGCTTACTCTATACTTTTTTTTCCAGATGGTATTTGAATGCTCTGAACAGCACAGCTCATCATATACTCTTGTGCAGTTTCACTGGTGACTTCTGTTTTGAAGAAGTCCTTCATCCCCTAAATTGTCTATTTGTTTTACATTCATATCCCTATATCCCTTTTTCTTAAGTTATCTGTACGTATTAAGAATTTCCTTGATCTCACAGCTAAGTAATTAACTTAAAAGCCCCAGCAGATTATACCATATTGCCCACGTGCATGCTGACCCATCAAAGCAGGCCGAGTTTTGTAGAACATAACTTGGCAAAACAATTATATCTTGAAAAGAAAATTGCATTTATCTAGTTCACTAATTCTGCCCTCCAATACAGTGTCTGCTAACTTATTAAACAGTAAGAAATTTATAGACCTGTAGGTCTTTTGATCCCCTCAATCCTTTGAGAAGATTACTGCCATGTTTATAATAGCCTTCAAACAGCAGAGAAGTTTCAGATTTGAGGTTATGCTGTGTCACAAACAGTCTATCTATTTCAAGAAAAAATTGTAAACTGTTCTAACAGCTCAGCGTAACTAGAACAAGGAGGAAGGTAGGGAGACTACAGATGTTTGTGCATAGCTATATGTACATTGGAAGTGATGGTACTCATTGCTAGTGGAGGAAAAAAACAGTTTATTAAAATTGAAATGCCAGTGGATGAAATGAATATGTTTGGTGCTAATTAGCATGAAAGTCTACTGTAAAGCCTTAATCTCAGTATATCTTAGCACAGGATGTAGCATATTATTAGAAATCTGAAGTGCAGGAGTTCAGAAGGACATGAGCAAGTGTCATACGAATAGTGCAGTCTGACTTGATATTAGTCACCTTAAGTCAAATATAATAGCAGCGAGACACCATAAACTAAAAGTTTCAAGAATTTGGGTAGCACTGAATATCCATTTATTGAGTTTTCTAACAGGCTTCACAAGTAGCGATTGACTTACACAAGTACTTCAGTAAGACTGCTTAAAATAATGGTACTATGGACTGAGTTGGCATATCTTCTGCTATGCTAAACTTATAGCTTTGATCCCACAAAGAATATTCCGCTGTCTTCATGCAACTCTGATTCTTCTGAAGATAGTTTTGTGTCTGTAAGAGGAGTTGTAAGTTAGTTGCAGTTTTCACAATAAGTTTTCAGCCAGTATGAGTAATCAAGAGTACTGTCGTGCACTCCAGAGGCAATCTGCAACCCCAGACGCATACAGAACCTTGTGATTGAAAACTGATATAAATTTATGAATGTTATGTACTGTATTTTCTTATGTTTTGGAAGAGAGACTAAGTAACAAGAATGTAAAGGTTTCCAGGCTGTCCATCAGCTCCAAGATACTTGCAGTGTTTTTAGGTTCAATGCTTTTTATTTCAAGAAGGATATTGACCTATTCTTAACATTTAGTAAGTGCAGTTATTCTCATTATTTCTGGCAAGAAGGCTGCTGCAGTGCATCAAATGTTACAACAGTTTTCCAGCCAAAAATAAATGGGTTGCACTTAACTTTTTTTTGTAGAAATTAACCTTTCTTGGTTTATTATGGTTCAGCACACCACTGAAGAAAAAAGGATGGTTGGGAAGGAGAGGAGGTGGGGGTAGGGTGGTGTCAAGCAAATCAAAATGCAGGCCCGGATGTTGTTTTTTTTTCCTGTAGTGCACACAGAGTACAGGTCACAATTTCTTAGTTATAGCCCTTAGTCTCTTAGGGATTATGGAAACAGAGGGACTTTTTACTACTTTTCTGCTTCTTGTCTTGCTGCTGTTTATATTAAAACAAAAGACATGTAGGGTCTGAAGTCTGTTGCAGGAGTTACCTGCAAATACTGAGGAACTGCCAGAAGGTAGTAGTAGTAGATATCTAAGGATGAAACCCTTTAGGGAAATACACATAAACAGAGGCATAAGTCAGTAGAAGCCACTACTGAGGAGTCTGGAGATGAAGGATAGAAGACTGAAGCCTCAGAGTTTAAAAAAAATAAAAATAAATAAAAAATAAATAAATAAAAATTGGGAATACTGGGAGAAAAAAACAGAATATGGGTGTATGGGAACTGCTGAATCACGGCCTGAACCTCTGATTGATCACCTGGGGCGAGCAGTGAGTCAGCCATGGGA
>JAOWBP010002392.1:42541407-42595794 GCA_028571105.1 Tragopan temminckii
TGAAGGCAATTCACCTGTGCTGCTGGAAGGGGTGGAGCCTGACTCCACCCCTCCTAGACCCATTTAAGAGCTGACTAGCAGTGGGGAAGGATCTCTTTTGGAGATCATCTCTTCTGGAGATTCCTAGTGAGCCCAGGATACGGGTGAGTGCTTTATCTTTTCTTTGCTCCGATATAATGACAGCTTAGCCGAGCTCTTTGGTATTTATAATATCTATATATCCATTGATTGTACAATGGGTCTTTAGAATTTTGATACAGTACACAAAAGCATACACTAGAATCCTGATCCTCTTGAAAGTGTTTACTAGTCATGCTTATGCACTTGATAATAAACTAGAAAATGGTACATTTTTAGTGCTGCTGAGGTGGGTTAAGCATGGAAAATTAAGCACAGCTTCATCAAGTTAATCTTCCTAAAAGATATTTCCTAAAATAAGACGTGTTCTAAGCTGTTCCTAAAAGAACTTAGGTTTCTGAGATGCAATCCAGCCATCATTATCAGCCTCTAGCCACTGGAGTCCCATCTTCTGACCTGTCTCTGTCCAACTGCTATGCATCTCTTGTTTGCCGTCTTTCTGATACTCTTGAGTTTTATGTATGTGTTTGTTTCTTTGTTTCCATAGGAAAAATGTTTCTATCAAAAAGTAGTTTAAACTGAGTGGATAAAGATCATGCTTTGGAGGTGGAAAGTGTGGGCCTATAGCCTTTCACAGGTCTTCATCAGAGAGTGCTTTGCATACCAGAATTCTACACAGATGTCCACTAAGTATCTAGAAATTACTTAGTGATCTGTGTTTAGTGAGATTTTCATGTTCCCAAAGGACCTCTGAATATGTGAAATGTCTTTTCCCTTTTTAAGTAAAATAAAAAAAAAAAAAAAAAAAAAAAAAAAACCAAACACACACACACGAAAAAAACAACCTGAGAACTCCTTTGATTTGAATAGCTTTACGTTTTACTCAGGAAGTGATAGAGTTGTCAGGATCTTCTTCTTCAGCCTTCCTATGAAGGATTGATTAAAAATCTTCAAAAATCAGGACCTGAATTCCTTAACTACATCTGCTACACCTCATCTCTCTTGCTGTCTGACGCCCTATTACTGTGGCAGAACTTTGGCTAAATGAATCTATAACAGATTATCTGCATTAAATTCCTGCTTTACTGAACAATTTCAATCTGTGCTTTGATAGGTCTGTGATTTAAGATTTTTTTTAATTCTCAGTGTAGCTGGATTGCTGTTCATTTTCTTATACTAATAATTTAAGAGCTAAGAACATTCAGATAGAAAATGTTAGCAGCTCGGTACTGTATAGAAGTTATACTTCTGAACATTTGCTGACCCTTCTCTCACCCATCCCATCTGAATTTAAGTCAGTTCTGCTTACACCTGTTATTTGTTGGCTTCTAAATATTTATTCATAGCCTTGTCCTGCAGCCTTGCCATGAGTACTTTCTGACTTGGGTCCCTGACACAAAGTGTTTCATTTGTATGATCAGTGTTGACTCTGCTGTTTTTTATAGTTCATAATGACGTATTATTAAGCACATTGCAATCACTGTGAAGCGTATTGTTATTCAACCACAGATGCTAAATCTGGTATTAGACTTTTCATATCTAGAAGTATGAGTGCAAATTTCAGTTGTATCTATAAATAACGATGGATGGCAAACAAACGTAAGTTATCATTTAAAAGATTTATTCTATTCTGTTGTGTGCCTTTCAAGCAAAGCTGCATAGGATAGAGTCAGAATATCATCTAACCTGATTATAACAGCACTGTTTTTGGAGAGAAAGATCCAGAGTAAGTATTTTATAAAGGACTGAACTTGTATGTTCTCATAAATGCTGTGGAGAATAAAGGAAAAAATGAAGAATAAATTTTTATTTTTTCTCCTTTTAGTGTGCAGGAAAGTTCTGTTTTGCATTGCAGGTACAAGTTTAAAATAGTCTGCCATAGGAAATCGAGAATGAACTCAATCAAGGCCATATATTAAGAGCATAAAATAAACATGTATATTCACTGCTGTATTAAGTCTGGCTGGGATGAAGTTAACTTCTATTGTAACGCTCCTTATGATGCTGTGTTTTGGATTTGTGTTGAAAAGAGTGTTGATGACACCAGTGTGTCATCCATTACTGAATGGTGCTGGCACAACTTTGTGGCTTTCTCTTTCATCCCACTGATCTCTCAGCAAATAGGCTGAGGGTAAGCAAGAACCTGGAAGAGGAAACAGTTATGACAGCTGATCCAAGCAGGCCAAAGGGGTGTTCCATATTGTATAACCATCAATCATGCCATCAATAGAGTGGGATTTTACCATTCAAGATGTCTCTTACTCATAGATTGACTGAGTGTTGATCTGATTGTTGGCGATAAATAAATACCTATGCATCACTTGTTTATTTTCCTGTTTCCTTCTCTCATTAAATTGTTTTTTATCTTGCCCCATGAGTTTTCTCACTTTTTGTGAGCAAGCAGCTTTGAACAAGTGCTTAACTACTGGCTGGGACCAAACCAATTCCACATTATATTAAAATCAGAGTGTGGTTTTCACTATTGTTTTAATAGCCTGACCCCAGAACACAACTTATATGAAATGACCAGAGGTATTTTGCTCAGGTGTATGACATGCTACCAGAGAGTGGAACTGGCTTTATCTAGAATAATTAAAATTCATGGAACAGGTGACATAAGATCTGGGAAGTTTTTTTCAACAAAAATTCCTTAATTATCAAGCAGAAAATCTCCAGTATTTGTACACCTTGCCTAGATAGGGCCTTGTGAGTTGAACAGCCTACATTTGGATAATTGGTTATATTTTTTTCATTGTAGTGGTCAGAATGGCTTTTGTTGCCCTTTCTTTTTTTCCCCTGGAAATACACAATTTCTGAAATACTGCATAAATGTAGAAAATAATTCAGCCTCTATTTAATCTTACTGAATCTTCCCGTCTCACATTGTGGTGTCTGTTTCCTGAGTTGATACTGAGGCCTAAATGAGAAAAAAAAAAATTCAGACAGAAAATCCAAGGAATATTAAAACAAGTCTCTAATCTAAATCTTGTCCTCTAAGCCCATTTATCTCTTTGTCCTTTTGACTGTTGCTGATTTCTCAATAGATTGTTTGGACTACTCATGAAGTTCTGGTCTATTTCTAATTTTTTCCCCTTTCTCTTTAATAGAAGGATAGTATGGAATGCTCTCTCATATGTGAGTGCTCTTTAGCCTTTATACCATAGATCTGTGTTTTGGAAAGCTGAGTTAAAGATGTGTTCTGGCCCTCATTCACGGGTTACTACAGTGATGCTTCTGGCCACAGAATTTATGAATCTATAATGAGAAAACTAAAATTAATTTGTAGATAGAAGCATAAGAAAAAAGTGCTTGCAAACTATTTTGGGAAATGTTTGTAAATATAATGAACTCAGCTGTAATCTTTGAGGAGGAGATATTAAGTGCCTGAAGCATGGGTCCTGTGTCACATCCCAGTAGGCTCTGAGCTAACTGAAGATGTTTTGTACCATGAGTGGGCCTGCAACATTTTGTCACATGGGTGACTTTATTCCCAAGGAGGGATTCTTAAGTAATTGTAGAGAAGATCTGTGTATCACCATTTGTCTGCTCTACTTTTGCTTCAGAGCTGCCTTGTAATTAATACATTAAATTTTAGGATTTTGACTTGACACACACTGGGAAAGGTTCTTCTCCCTGGCTCTGTCCTAGCTGTACACAGCATTGTAAAAAATTTTAAGTCAAAGAAATTTTACTGCAGATGTGTCACAAATGTTATGAAATGTTGTCTTGGAATCTTTCACTACTGGACTGAAACCCCGCTGAATTCTAAGCTAAAGTACAGTTTCTCCCCTTTTCTTCCTGGAAGAAATCACTGTAGGGGAAGATGGACTTCTTCTGAAAATGAAGAGATCTTAATAGAAATTTAAGTAAAAGAATATAAACTATTTTCATAAACCATTTGTTTCATTTCCTAAAAGTTTCAGTTACAATGTTGATCTCATCAGATATGGTCTTTCTGTTGTGTTGTACCACTTAATAGCGATTATTTTTTTTTTTGCATTTCTTGATAGGCTGCCTTCCATTGTTTTAGTTTTTATCTAGTGATAAGTACAACATGTCTTACATTATTTTTTTTCTTATCCTTGTGTAATTAGAATTGACAGTTGTCTTTACTGAATGTGAGCTTGGTTATGTTCCTGCCTGCCACAAACCTGATCCACTGAAATATCAGTAGAATATAGAAGAAATTAAGGTCATCTCTCTGCCAGGAGAATTCTCTAACCAAAAACCAATTAAGCAAAATTTTCACATATTCATTCTCGGGACTACATAATGCTTTCAAAAGGTAGCGGAGTGAAAAGTAGATCTTGAGCTATGTTAAGGGCAGTAGCCCAGTGCAACACAAACTAGATGATGGCCTAGCTTTCAGTGCCCTTTTTTCCTCTTCAGTGCTGAAGTAACAAATGACTGTTATCACCTGCCAAGGTGCATGACTGGTGTACTTGCATCCAGTTACTGTGGAGAAGCTTAGCACAGTGGAAGAGGTGAACAAAAGAATCATGAAAGGGTACCTATTTCTCCCTTAGCACTCAGGCTTCAGAGAGGGTGGAGAAAGTGCACTGGAATATGGGTTTTCTTCACAGCACATATACATCTGAGGTAGGTGAATAATCTGCAACTTCCAGTCTGTATTCTGAAAGCAGAATCATCTATCTTGAAATCTAAAGTAGTTGTTGAAGGCAACAAGGATTGAGAAGTGCTCATTGAGGAGGTGGTTGCTGCCTACAGAAAGTGCAGAGTTTGTGAAATTCAGCAGAGGTTGCTGTCTTCTCAGTTTCACAGCCACATTCTAAATCAGTGAAGTGAATGTGGGAAATGTTTTCCATCCAGTTGAACATCCCAGATTTCACATGGGAAGAACTAAGTATTTTTCAGGTCATTTTTGTGGTTGTAAGATCATTTTTGCTTGGTTGTGTAGTGTCCAGTCTTTCAAATTTGCTTTCTAAATATCTGTTAGTCTAGCAGACAATATCACCAGGGAATTCCAGCTACCCTGTTGGCAACGGGGTCAGTGAGTTAGCATCTTCTCGCAACTATCAGAAGTGACTGCTAACAGATTTTTGAGGGTCCAGAAACCTTGTGTGGTCAAGACAACCAGGCATCCATAGACCATAATCGCTACTTCTGTCACTTCACAGCACACTCAACTAACAGCAATTATTTCAATGGCCTAATTTCTTTAAGTAACTTGAAGTCTTTATAAAAATAAAAGAAGGGAAAGTTTAGGTTACAAGTGTTGCTAAAGGTATTTCATCCTTATAAACGCAAGCTGTTTTAAGATGATTTCCAGAACTCATGTCTTTGCATCAGATTTTAATCAAATTGCACATTTGTTGCATATCTTGTAGATACCAGTAGCTGCAGTTGCTTTACAGATTTATTCGCTTTAGCTACAACAAAGCTCAAATTGTGTCAAAACAAACTTAAACAATTTTCCTTGGGGGGGAAAAAAAAAAGGCAGAAAATCCATGAGAATTACATTAATATTATAGTCTGTGTGGGGGAAAAAAATTTAAGAGTGTTCAATTTGTGTTGCTCAGGAGCTGGACATAAAGAAGACAAACTTTATCTGAAATTATATCTTTAGTTTCTCTTTAGTTGACATTTTACATAGATGTGACTTCTCTCAGAAAGGCGAGAGTGGCACAAAAGCTTATTCTGATATTCTTTTAAGAGTCTACATTGAACTGCTATGTATAAAGACAGAAAATATGCTTCACCTGAATTAATATAGACAGAGCTGGCAGGGAACTTGAAGGAAGTTTGTTTGGGTTTATTTCAAAATTCTGTGGTGTAGATTTTTTTTTAGTTTGTTGGTGATTTTATGTTTTTTTTTTTCACTTCTGTGTTAACTAGGAAAGAAAGATCTGTTTGAACTGGATTATAGGCACACATGTAGACAGTGCAATCCAAAAGTCTTTGATTCCAAATTCCTTTTTTGACTCATAATGGTCTTTAGCTTTACATGATTTAGAAATAGGGCTGCCATAACATCTCTTAAAAACTTGATATTCCGTGAAGAACTGATCAGCAAGTGTTGATTAAAACTATCTTTTTATCAGTTTCAGATACCAGCTTTTCTCATCATAAAGCTAGCACTCTTCAGATGTAGGTGTTTCAGATGGCAGTCAGAACACATAAATATAACTTTTCACTCATCTAGCTCATACAGCTAATGATTTCTTCTACTAACTAAATCACCTTTTTGTTAATATGGACTTAGACCTAATAGAAAATCTTTTTTTTTAATTTTCTGTTATCTTCTTTACCTTCACTGTTGGGAAGAAGTTTATTTTTTTTACTTTTGAGAAAAATTGGATTCAAATTTAAATTCTCTTTACTAATGTGGAATCATGGAATGTTTTGGTGAGGGTACTATAGATCAGTGATACACCTTCGGTTAATTTGGGGTGTAATTCAAGTTACCGAGTGAAATGGTTCATCTGTTGCAGATTGCTTTGTTTTCTTTTTTTTTTAAGATTACAGACTGAAATGTTTTTACTCATGAATATTTTCACTCGAGAAAATATCAGGAATTAATTTTCCTGACATTAGCTTCACTATACTCAAGTTAGTTTTTCTCCAACTCAAATATGACATAGCTCATTTCTGCCTGTTTGTGCTTTCTGTGACAATTTCGTAATTTACACTGTTTTCTGGATCTTACCCTAGCATCTTCTACAGCGTTTAGTTATTATTGAAATGTACAGCATTTTGCCATGTTGTCTTGATGTTATCTGAGCTTGTTGTTCTAAAACAGACATGGAAAAGTTGCTTAAGAAATAACTATTAGCATTTTTGTGTCAGTGTGATTAGTCAGTCGCACTATCTCTATTCAGTGATTTTAAGCTATGATTATAGCAGTTTGATGTTTTTTGGCAGTAGTTTAGATCCAGAGTTCTCAGTTAGCTAAATGATTCTATCATTTGTGTTCTGTGCCTGTACGTTTAATATTACTTGAGCCATTCCAAGTTCCATACAATCAATGAAAGAAACATGCTTTTGTTTTACTGATCTGCAGTAAAGTCCTGGCCTTTTAAAATTGCACAGGAAAAACCCACAGCTTATCTCTTGGTTTTAGGGTGTTCCTGTCATACAAAACCAGGAAGATGCACTCATGCTGTGCAGTGTTTGGTATGGACCTATGTTAAAATGTGTTCTCCTGGATGGCACTTTTCCTTGAAAGCCAATAAATGTCATTGCTTCTGCATCATAATGTGATCTACTCTTAACTTCCAGAACAGGACTGTCTGCATGCTTAAATAGCAAGATTTTTTAAGATTCTTTATTATGATACTCATTGTTTGCTACTGCTTTCTATGTGGCTCAAGAATAGCTGCTTATGTGCCACAGTGCCAATATATGTTTTGCATCCTGTCAGCTGCTGTTTTTCTTTCAACACCATACCAGAAAACATTCAGCTTTTGTGACCTTTTATTTTCTGGTAGTACTGGACCATTTCTATTTTTATTTCACAGTGGATCAAAACATTTCCTCACTGGTCAGAGCAAAAAAAACCAAAACAAACAACAACAACAACAACAGAACAACAACAACAACAAACTAAAAAAACATTATACAGTGAACAATCTTGAGATGTTAGAAATTGTGCAGTGTTAATTCAAAGAAGTGGCTTATTTTTTGATCTTTTATGACCAGAGTGTCTAGTATACTCTTCTATTATATGCATTTTGTTCCTGTCTTCCCTTGAGAAATCCTGTGGAGAACAAGCAAAGTGATAGATGTTAGTTACAATGCTTAGTTAGAGGTGTTTGGTTACTACAAATGTGAATGCCTGGTTGCTACACAAGTATAAGTACCTCAGATTAGAACAATATTTTTTTCAGGAAAAGAGCTAAAAAAGCATTCTAGGAAATTTCCATGCAAGAATATGGAATTCATCATCAGTACACATTTTTTCCTTTAATTCCACAAATGAGGGGGCCCTGAAGGCAAAATAAAATTTTCTCCCAGTTGATTTGTTGAATTCTGTTAACTCAATGAAGCTGTTTAAGTATGAATATCTCAGCCATATTAGGTAATAGAATGTTGATCTAGTAGTGTTATTAATTCATGATCTAATATTTTCTAATAGCCCCTGCAATGTTTCTCAAAAGGAAATAACCTGTAACAGTTAATACTGGAAAATGATAGGAAATACAGGAATACTATATGATGATGCTTGTGTAAATATTCATTTAAAATATCTTTAGGCATACATTTAAATTAGAGAGGTGAAGCTATTTAAAATGAGAAAATCACCATTGCTTTTTCAGCATCTGACAGTCTTCTAAAATATGCTCAGAAGAAATGACTTAAACTATATTTGTAACTCAATTGAAACTATATGCAAAGAGTGATGAGCTCTATATTAGACATTATGTAGAAGAAAGACATTCTGGAATCACCACACATTTTTCTAAATGTTAATTCAACACCACTGTTGCAGTTTAAAAAATAAAATGAAATGAAAATAATATCTGAAGTGACTAGAATACTGAAATTATTAGAAGAATTGATTGGAAGAACTGAACATATGGATAAGCTAAAAAGGCTGGTTAGGCTTTGGTACTTTGGTTGAATATAGGAAAGGGAAAAGCAAAACAAAAACGTGTATGGAGAATGTGAATCGTGGATGCAAGGATGAAGTGGCAAGAGACTGATTACTGAGTCTCTGAATTACTCTGATTACTGAAGGAAGGATACAACATCCTCCAGCTTTTGGACTTGGGTACTACTAAAAATTTGATCCAATTCTATGTGAAGTGGTACACAGATAAGCCCCAGCTTTTATTCTGGGGCCTTTTTGTCTAAAACATTCAATAGAAGACTCTTCAGGCATTGAATTAGTAGCTATTAGGAATGAGGTTTTCCAAGACTGACAAAAGTGCACGGAGCTTCCACCTTAACAGATAACCTTGACTTTAAGAAATGCTACCTTAGAATAGTATTCCAAAACATTTATATTCTTTTCTTTATTAAAAAAGTGATACCACTTCAGTTTTTTTTCACAGCTACCTAAGTGCATCGCAATTTTAGCGGCAACCCCCTGCCTCTACTTATGACTGATACGAGTGCGTGATCTGTTCGCTTAATGGCTATCTCTGTGAATTTAGGCATGCAAATTTGTAAAGTTGCAAATGGGTATTCTTGTAGAAGCCATAAAGAATAAATAATACGTAGTACCATGACACTGATTTCTGTCCATAGATTGTTCCTTTTTGAGATAATTTCAAACAAAATATATAAATATATATTTGGAAAATAATGAAAAGCTAGCTGTGTATTGTATGTGTTAGTCTTATCATTCCCCTGAAGTCAATCATGATTTGCATATGGCTTAATTGATGCCTGTGATTTCTTGGGGATCAAAGTATCAGATATTTGCAGCAAACCCAGGCTAAATCAGCAGCAGTCAATACACTGGCTCTATTTTTGGCTCTATTTTTCTGCATGGTAGACTCTTGGAATGACTTTATTGAGACCCAGTCATTTCTGAGACTGGGTCTCAGAAAGCTCCTTTCCACATATAAAAACCTTGCTGCTTTATCTGAGAATTTGTTGAATGCATGCATTATGTTTATTTAAGTCTAGTATGTAGGCTATTTCTCTTACTCTTTGGAATAGCACCTTCCTGATTTATCTGGAGACTTTGTTATAAATAGAATTGCATGCATGCAATATTTGCAAAAATATTGCTGAAATGAATGGAAGGATATTTACAGGTATTTAAACAGCTTGATAAATTCACTTTTGCCTAGAATTCAGAAGTTGACTTCCAAGGATGTGATAACAGGAATTTCATATACAAGAGGGTTGTATACATATTCTCTTTAATAACATGATATCACTATTATCTGTATTGTTCCACAAAACCCCTACTGTACTAAAGGATTCCTGATTTACCTGTTTGATAAATAAAAAATAAATAAATAAAAAATTTAGATTAACTTAAGAATGACATTATGCTCTCTGATAGTTAAGCACTAATATCTGGGTTTACTTCTTTTGCATCAGGCACAGCCAGACTTCTGTTTACTTGTTTTTGTTTCCTTTTAAGAAAGTGAAGAAATAATTCAGTTTTCTTTTTGCTATATCTTGACACACCAAATCTATAAAATGAAAAGTTTCCATCTGAGTTGACCTGATTTTTTTCATTTGTGTGAGGGGCAAAGCTTTGGTTTAGATCTCAGCCTTACAAAGACATATGTATGTAACTGTCAGCATACAAAAAGTCACATTGGGTTCAGACAAACTTGTTTCATGAATCTTTCTATGACAGTCACTGTGATATGAATAGCTGTATGAGTGTAGATTTAGGAAGAATATACTGAAGAGTTTGCACCCACGTAATCTTAGTGGAATAGGAAAAATTATTTTTGGTAATCATATAGCCAGTTTTTTTGCCCAAATCAATAAAAATAGAGGCATGAATAGGATGCTCATGTATCTTAATGCCAGTAGAAAACAAAACAAATCCAAACAAACAAAAACAACCAGCTACTACATAGATTAATTTGAAACTACATGCCATACTTTACCAATTTAACATATTTGGCATACTATTTATGTATAAATTAAGGAAGTGAGACTCTAATTGAAATATATTCAATGACTTCTTTGTTTTTTCTAGAATATACTTACTTGAATGCTTATTTTTATATTCTAAAAGCATTTTGTTTTTAATCCTCACTGGGTTAATAATTCTAAAAAATGATGGAATTAAATAGAGTATTAATTCTTTCAGAATCAGACAGCCAATGAAAGAACAAATAGTGTCTTCAGGGAGACTTTTCCCTATGTATGCACTGTAGGATTCCGTAAAAAAAATTTCCATTTATGAACATAATTCTCACTGAGGTCCCTCTTTTGGCATAGAGGCAAAATAAGTATTATTTAAGACTATATAATATGCAATTTGAAAAAGCATTTAAAATTTTCTTGAAGTTGAGGTGCATCTAGAAGTGGAAAATCCTGTGATTAAACATACAGTGTTTGATCGTCCTGCCCTTCTCTCTCTCTAAAAATATAGTGTTTGTTTTTCTGTTCACATCATTAGTGTTTTGTACTTTGAAGAAATGTTTTACCATAACAGATGAAATAAAGTGAGTCTGAAGCAAACTCAGAAATTCCAGGAAACAGTTCAGGGAGTCTAATTGAAGTTGAGAGTTACTCACCAAACTTAGCAGTCCCTATAGGAAACAATGTAGAATTTCAGTGACTGAACAAAAAGCTACTTAAGAATTGGCATTGTCTTTAAAGTTAGAAATTGTTACAGCTTTAGAGAATGTGTTAACTTATTTTGCTATATTCTGAGTTGTATTTTAATGTTCTCAAACAGTAATGATTTTTGTACTATGTTCAGATTACATCGCTTAGTGGTATATTATTCCCTTACTGCAGGTTTTGCAGTCCACCATTAAGGCCAGCCATCCATTAAGCAGCAATGTAATTTGTAGTATTCTGTAGTATTCTTTTTTTTTTTTTTTGCCTGAATTTTAAAACACATCAATGAAAACAATGAGTTTATACCTTTGCCCACATGATTTCCAGGAAGGCTGCTAATTGAGCTTTAATAAACTACATCAGGAGCACATACTAGTAACTGTGGACAGAAAATTGCACCCAATACAGAATTTCTTCCCATAGAAGAGTGTGTGACTAAGAAGAAATATTTAAAATCATCCTGAAATGCTTGAAAATTATTTGTAGCTGGTTAAAGTGCTTAGAACAACAACAACAAAATGGAAAAGAGAAGCATGTTGTTCTATTTTACTTGCTGAACACTTAAAAAAAAAAAAAAACACTAAACAAAAACAAACAACCCAACAACAATAAACAAACTCATTACCAAGAAAAAAGCTAACAAAAATATCATAAAATGACAATGTTTAATAATGATGGCAAATGTCATTATAATAAGCAGAGTTTGAAGGTTACTTTACCTACTATATGTTTTGTCTATTTTACATGAAGCATGTTTAGTTAACACTACATTAATTAAAATATAAAACAATGTTATATTTATACATTTTTTCATATAAATATATACTATATAATGTAATGTTGTATAATAATATGATATAATAACATAAAATATAAACAATACAATGTGCAAAATAAAATTTGGCATGTAAATTATTGTCAATTGACAATTACACATGCAAAAAAGTGTACATGGATAATTATGCACAGAATTATATATTTGTATTTGTAGTTACATCTGTCAGTAACCAATATGGTTTGGGATTAATAGTGATTTTTGTATGGAACTTGTCTCCAATGCACATTTTGATGTGGTTTTATATTCCTTTAACTTAGAATGGCTGCTGTTTCTGTCTATTTATTTTTGGATTACCTATTTAGTATAGAGAGATGAGGTGAAAATCTGGAAAGCCTCTGTTTTACTGTTTTTTGTATCAAAATTGGAAGAAAGGACATTGGGTTCCCTGCCAGGAAAAATGACTTAATTTTGAAAGGCAATAATTTTCTTCACTAATTAAGAAAATATGAAGGAAAAGTAGTTGTAGCAATGTATCCTTGTATTCGTGGTTTGGTAGATGTGGTTTACAATAAATTGATACCTTTTAACTTTTGCCCTACAACATGCAATGCACCCAATACATTCAACCTCTACTAGATAGATATGTATTTATTAACTCTTTTGCCGAGTTGAGTACAATAAACAGACTGTTAGCATGTTAGAAGAAACTTTATTTTTTTTAGTTATCAAATTACATAAATGATTTTGCATAAACCATGTGGTCATGTAACTCAAAAATTAAAACGTATTCCCCTATAACATAAAATATGCATGTATAGCTGGTGTAAGTCAGGTGTGTATGTTTAATGTGTTGGGTGTTGGCAAAGAGGAATATAAGGAGGAAGATACTAGAATTATATGGATGGTAGTTTTTGCTATATCCAGTGTCAGATTCATACCTTAATTGTTTTATCCACTGTATGCTGAAGAAAGAAGCAAAAAGTAAAAATACATTTTTATATAGATACTTACACAAACCTCTCAGTAGTGCCTTACAGCCTGAGATGAATTTGTCTGTCCAATATCACTGTGAAGCAGGAAAGTCAATTTATCTTCTTTTCACAGACAGGGACCTGAGGCACAGGGAAGCTAAAGCCCAGATTCAGACAATCTGAATTCCAGTTAAATCTCAAAGTCTTGTGTTTCCAATTGGCTTGATGCCTCTGGCACAGTGTCCAAGGTCATATAGGATGTCTGCAGCAAAACTGAAAACTGAATCTAGCTTTAACTCCTCTCAAAGTAAGGCTCTAAATTACCGTATGACTTTTTTAAGGATATGCTTGTATCATGTAGAAATGTGGGGTAACTTCCCCTTGATTGTTCTACCTTTTGTTTCTCAGAAATCCTCTCCTATTTTGAAAGGTTCTGAATATGCTGGGATAGTTAAGAAATCAGTTACAGATTCAACTAGGACATACTCAGTATATGTGCAGTGAATTCATCTCATCAATCAGAATAAGGTGACAATTACATTCCAATTAGATAGTGCTGTTTACACTACATTTGTTTTCCCCAAACACCTTCTTCTATAGCATGTAGTTGATAAAACTCAAGGATCCATTAAATAATAATTTCAAAGTAGGGTGAGTTTACATATTATTTGAAGTAAATAATTCATATCCATATTATTCTCAAAATAACATATCTTGCCTGCACAGTCAGAATAGATTGAGTCCCCAGAATAATGTATTTTTGGAGCAGAAAGGAAAACACCAAAACAAAACAAAATGGCAGGGTCCAGTTGAGGTAATAATATGATAAAAATTACATTTTTATTTTATTTTAATCAGAACAAGTTTGTTTGATTAGAAAATCCTGAAATCCATGTTCTTCATCCACAAAAGAAAGACCAATAAGGGCAACTTGAAATATTAATACTCAGACACACACACAAAAAAGCAAGTAAATAGCAGATGAAGAGGGAATTTGAAGTCTTTAATGCACACATTGTGTTTGAACTCAAATTGTTTGAATTTCAAGTCAATTAATATTTCCAGCGTTTCAGCTGTATATGAAGAAATACCTGCCTTGCCTAAACTTACTAATAAGTGCATGCAGCAGTGAGCAGCAAGTTCTTAGTTGCATGATTGTTAGTGGGAATGAGAATACTAAGAATATCCATTACTGTAACTCAGAATTGGATCTGAATTCTTCAAATGAGTTGATTCATGTGTGACCAACATGGAGCTGCAATCCATGGAGCTTGCGTGTGCAAGGCATGTATCCAGATGTTGGAGTAAGTCTGGAAAAAAACAGGGTTTGGGATCTGCTTCTGTCCATAATAGTTCTCAACATTACTCTCCTCAATATCTCTGCCCCTGGGAATCCTGGCTAATGCTCAGAATCTGAATATTCGGTTCAAAATGACAAGTGCTTAAGCAAGGCGTCACAGAACTCAACCTGGATGAGCCCACTCCCCTCTGAGATGCTGATGTAGACTGAAAGCTGCTACTTCTATTCTGAGACCCCCCAGGAATGTATAAAATATTACTTGACCTTTCTGATGGCTTTAGATTTTACTAGTTTAATTTCTCAGAATGCACAGGACCTAGGAGCTTACTGTTATCTAACTTTTTTTTTTGTCATGTAATAGTTATGATTTTATGTTGTTAAAGATTTCACCACCAAAACTATTTTCCCCTAGATCTCTAAGAATTGCATTTTGCCTAGTAGTATCTGCCTGTGGCTTAATCTCCTGCAAGCAAATATATCTCTCAAAATATGTCGTGAACTGGCAATAAATTCAGCAAATACTTTCTAAGAGACAGAAGCATATTTTTAAACCATTCAACAACTCAATTTTGTTTATTAACAACTACGGCTCAGGGAATGTCTGCAGTGATTTCAGATAAACTTGCTTTCTTTTGTATATTCAAATGTCCAAAGAAGAAAATACATGCTAGTATATAGTAGCAGGGAATGCCACTGTGAGTTTTAGGGAAAACTCAAATGCAAAATATGAAGATAGAGGTAAAGAGAAGAGCTAGGTGACATTTTTAGCAGTGTGTCCTTTATCCAAAATAAGATACTTCTTTCTTCAGATAGACATTTATTAAGTAGGTTGACCGCTTGCTTTCCAGAGTTACTAGAAAAATGCCACTGATTTTGGAGGAAGTTACCACATTGCAGATTAGAATGTTTCAGGATAAATGAATCTCATTTAAGATGACTGATAATCATCATATGTGTAAAAACATTCTTTTGGAGTAAATCTGGAGCAAATATTGTCCGGAAGTTTATTTGGTTATCTTCTGTGAAATGTGATTTTATTCATTTTTTCATATTATTTTTAAAAGAAAGAGAACACGCACACCCAAGTGTACACAAGGTGAAATCTATAACGGGATACTCAGCATGTCATCAAGTCTGTCTTCCAGAGTCTAAATGAATATTCATTTTCTGACAATATCTGAATACTTTCTTTTCACTGAAAAAAAAAATCTTATTTTGTTGCTCTGAGTGGAATCTCCACCCTGAACTCAAGTAACCTTTCTCATTTCACTTTCCTAGAAAATCATATATTTCTACCCCAGAACTTCCTGTTTCAGTGAAATGGTGTGGAATGAAAACTCTTGCTAAGAATTTTCTTTTTTTTCTTTTTTTCTTTTTTCTGATCTTATGGTCTTAGTAATCCTCTAAACTTTAAAACTCAACTAGATCAACTTTTTAACCTATCTTGAAGTTAATGGAACATTTGAGTGTCATTAATTAGTATCTGGACACTCACATTATTTCATGCTGGATCTTTATTTATCTTCAGAAATGCGAGTTAACTATGAGACGATTCACTTCTCTATCAAAATTTAGTAGATGGAAAAATTCCACTTCAATTCTTTTTCTTCCTTGACTCTACCACTATCATCTTGAGATTATTTCATGAGATTTCTATTCTGTGTATCTGTAGAATAACTTATGTGTAGCAAGCAATAAAAATAGCTGATTAAGATAAAAAGCTGGTAGACCCTGTTTGTTGAGAATGGCTGTTATCTAATTAATAATGGCAGTGATTTGACATATGAAAACACCACGAAATTTAATGTCACACGAATTTGTGAAGCTGGTGTATGACTAATACTCTATTAATGTGTAATCTCTTTGATTAAAGAAAGGGGTTATCCAGGGAAAATTCCTACTAATTATGGAATTCCATATATTCCATCCACAAAAACCCTTCAACTTTTTTAAAATTAACATGACTCTAACCTTTATTACACTTACATGCACCAAAATAAGAAAAGCAGTTAGTATTAAATAATGTATGGAGCAATTATTTCCTGAAAGGCTGTGCACTTCAAAGGTATTTCAGAGGCAAATCTTCTGTTTCAAAACCTACAGCAAAGCCGTTACATTTCTCAGCAGTCTACATAGCAGTCTACATAGCAGTCTACATAGCAGTCTACATAGCAGCATCATTGAAAGATCCAGGCTAGTGCAAATACGAGAGATAGTCTAGCTATAGTATATTGAGTAATTCATTGGCTAATTTATCTTCTTGGGAGAGAAAATTAGTTTATGTGCAGCTGCAGGCTACTGCAGCTACCAGAACTACCTTATTTTAAATTACTATGTATTTCTCTCTGATGTATTTCAGTCTGTGATACAGCCATACCTAATGGCAGGATTATTCCAGTTCAGCATGAGGAAATGATATCTTTGTTGTAACAGGGTAACCACTTATGCCTTACAGCTCTTGCCATTTGAGTTGTACATTTATAGAGGATGGCAATGCATGGAAGTCGCCAGTTTGAATGACTGTCAGATGTATCCAGTGTTATCCTCTATATTTTTATGGGCTGTATTCCTCTCTTATTGTCCATTCTCTTTTCAGTTCAGTAGATGAAATGTGACATGAGGTAACTCAGATAGGGATATACCAAGTTTACATAGTCTGGCTTCCAACTGTTTCAGTTTTTCTCTTTTAAAAGTCAAATGTATATTGTCTGGGGACATGAATATATACTTTTGACAACCTGAAAGTTAAAGAGTAGTCACAAATGAAATACACCTAATGTTATGGCATTATAAAGTTGAATACTCTGTGGACCCAAACCATAATTCCCAGTATTTAGAAAAATCAGCAGCTTCTAGTAGAAAATGTACTTCTTGAAGAGCTTTGATAATGGAGTCACACATCAATGACAGCTTATTAATGAACTGTTCTTTAAAGTTAGTTAATAGGTGACAACTCAATTCAAAGGGAAAAAAAATCCTGAAGTCATTCTTTCTATATTTATTACTGTGTGCAATGACTGCTTCTAATGTTGAAGCAATGAACACTCTACTCCATTTTTAGCTGTTAACCACATTTAATGAGAATCATTAGCATAGACTGATGGAATTTTATTTCAAGAACAAGGCAGTGCAGATAACTTGGTTTGTCTTGAGCTTTTTTTAGCAGACTTTTTATAGATTTCCATTTTTCTACTCACCTGTGTACCTATTGCATCCTCTTGGTAACTCACAGTGTTAATGGTTTAAATTAACAGTAGAAGGATTTTAGAAGAATTCATTTGACCAAATCTAGAAAATAAATTATAGCATTTTCAGTGACTTTCAAAGCTACTTGGTGCCCTGCCTTACTTTTGGGGAGTGAAAGGATAAGTATGGCTCGATGGAAAAAGAATAAAAGAGGTGATCCTTGAACTGAACTGAAACTGAAATAACTGTTGAAGCTCTGTCAGATTTTGTAGGATGTTCTAATCTGGACACTTCTTTTTTTCACTGCATTTGTATGTGACATAGGTATCCCCAGGGTGTCTCAGTCTACTTTAGTTAGGAAATGAACTTCTCCCTGCTAACTTTAGTTGTCCAAAACTAGAAGATAGCATTAATTTCTCTATGTATCTACTTGTGAATTACATAATGTATGTGTAATAAGGAGACAGGATCATAAAATGAGGTGGATGACTGTCTAGAAATACAGCTTTTCTGCTTCATTAACTGTAGAAGATAAAGATAATGAATCTTATCTACGACTGAATGTATATAGAATTAAGGGGATATAATAGATGTCTGTGTTATATTAGGTTCCAGTTCAGCTAACTCTCTTTGAAGTTATCAGTTTCTGTCTAGCAGGTGATTTTTGGAGTGCTCACACAAAAAGCCCAGGAAATGTGGTAAATGAGCTAAAAAGAGGGTAAACTCATAATTCTTCTACCTCAGAAAAGACCAGTAAGTAGCCTTTGTATCTGTGTCCTTCATCAGGCAAATTGATCAACAGGAATGCAAGACTCAGATGTTCAGAGAGGTGTCAAGTAGGAGACTGATTCTGGCATAGTGGCTATAGCACGGGACAGGGGAGCTATGCCCTGAAACACAAAATAACTTTTACAAATTCAGATAATTCTAACATAATGTACATACAAGTCTTCTGGAATCCCATTGCCATCCCAGCTTCTTATGCCAGACTCCGAGTGTGCCTGTTTTCCTGCCCATTACCCTTGAGATAGAGATGTGGAATTGAAAACGTTACCCTGAACAACTGTAACTTAACTGATCAGATTTTCATACTCCTAAATTTGAGAAGCTGAAAAAACTAGATCTTCCATTTTTAAGACAACTTGTAAGCCACTATGAAAGAACAAGGTCATTTGCACACATTTTCATTGTGGTTTTGCCATTATCTCCTTTGTACTTAAATGTAAGAAAGAAAAAATGTGATGGAAGCCTGGAAGTAGGTTGTTATCTGCATAGGAAAAGCTCCACTGAACATATGAGTGTTTTTACAGTGTAAATGATTTAAAAAAACTTTTGACAGAATCACAGAATCATAAGGGTTGGAAGGGACCTCCAGAGATCATTGAGTTCAACCCCCAAGTATAAGGCTATTCAAAATCTTTAAATGCCTAGACAATTCTGGAGAGCACACAGTGTGAACATAGTATGATACAGTTTATGTTTACATGTAATGGTTCATATTCAAAGCATCAGAAGACAAAAAATATATATTTATAACTTTGAAGATTTCAAAGGAATTCATTTGGAAAAAAAAGTGTTTAGTAATTCTCAAGTAATTAATAAGAACATACCATAGTAGAATATTATGATAAATAAAATAAGACAAAAATTCTCAGATAATTTGAGGTAGTTGTTTTGGGTTCTTAATAAGGTTCATCACTCAATTTTAAAACAAAAGCAAAGATCAGTGACTGAAGTTAGACCAGTGAAGACAAGGCCACAAAAATTGGAATCAGCTACCTGAACTGATTTTGTGGTAGGGTATAAATAGACACTGTCAGTCTTGGAGCAATACCAATACAATCTTAATTTTATGGAACACCTATCTGCTTTTAACTATATTACCAACATTCTCCTGTGAGCTTCCTTCAATTATTGGAAGGCCACACTGAGGTGTCCCTGGAGTCTTCTCTTTTCCAAGCTAAACAAGCCCAGTTCCTTCAAACTTTCATCATAAGAGAGCTGCTCCAGCCCTCTGAACTTCTTAGTGGCCCTCCTCTGGACCCGCTCCAAGAGCTCCATGTTCTTCCTGTACAGTTAGGAAAATAATGTTATTGATTTTAATGCTTTTCCCAATAATTTCATATAGATTGGTCATCGTCTGAAATCATTATACCAGCTTTGGTAAAGAGATAAAAGTACCTAAAGGCATCAGACATTTCTTTCATGGTAATAATTAAAAACACAGTGAAGAAGTTTATTATGTTTCTTACAGTAGTATAGAATAGGTCTCCTCTGTTGAATCAATTTTTAGAAATAAAATCTCTCCTAGGAAGCAGAGACAAAACTGAAATACATAAAAATCTAATCTGCTACTGAAACCCAGTATAGAATGCCAATGAATATTAAAAAATTCCCAATTCATCTGCTGTTTAGCCTTGTAGTTGCCTAAGGACTTCAACTATTTAAGGACCCCAAAAAATTCATTTAAATGTACATTCAAGTCTACTTTAAAGAACAAGTTGTCCTGATAGATTTTAAAATTAATGTCTCTATCTTGGAACACATAAATCAGTGGTGTGCTTAAAATATGTTCTTTCTATTGTAAACCTAATAACCAAATCTTAGAGCATTCTTGAGGGACAGGAGATCCATGATCTTCCATATGATTTATGAAAGTGACACGAACTTGTATTACCATTTGGTAAAAGCCTTAAAAACTGAGTAATATGTATTAATGATGAAATATGTCTTTTTCCAGCTACAGCAGTTGTATTTGTTATAATGTGCTTCAGTGTTGTCTTGATCACAGACAAGGAATTATTCCATTGTATGTGCACCACCTGAGAGACTCAGGATACAATGCTCTTCTACACAGTGTTGCTACACTTTCCATTATTTTTGCCTCATTGGTACTAAGCTGACTTTATGTCTGATGTTAGCTAACATAAGGATTCCCAAAATTCAGGATTCCTAATTCTGCCTTAGAATTTAGGCCCATATTTACAAAGTACTTAGACTCTCTCATTTTAATTGACATAGCACCTGAATCCAGGGTTGGAATCCACATATCCGAACTAATTGCTTTCATTTCATAAACAAAGCAGAGAAAAAAATCATTGTCTGTAAAAGACTCATTTGCTGGAACTGAGTAGTTTGCATGTGGCAATGCCTAGACCTGCCTGAGATCACTTCTTTGGACCTGTACTACATGACTATTTATTTCAGATTTCTGCCCCAGTTGCCTTCCTGGATGGAGGTGCTTTTGCTGATCTGAGCACTGAGATGAATATTGTGATCCTCTTTTCCCTCACAGGTATCTTAAATTCCCTTCTCATCAGAAGGGAAATCAAACACATATTTCTTTGTCTCCTAGTACAGCATGTTGATCAGTGCAGGGGGACACCTACTGAATTCTTGAAATACAAGTGTTTTTTGTAATTTTCTGAAAAAAAATAAGCAGTGAATTCTTATGTTGAGGAAGACCTAGTGTCTATTCTTCTGTGTACTTGGCAGGATCTCACATCAAAGTGAAACTACTGTGAAAAACAAACTATTTCATGTTATGAAGAAGTTTATATGTGTGTATGTAAGGCAGGTAGCTAAGCTTGTGCTGTTGGCATATAAGGTTGTTCAGTACCTAAATATTATGGGGAATTTTTTCATACAGTAGAGGTATTTAAATTGCACCAAAGTGAAAGACTAAAATGTCTTTCCAGTTACAAATACTTTATTACTAGCATTTTTTTGCAAGCATTAATGATATCATTATTAAGCTCTCTCCCCTTTCAGCGCAAGGCCATATTGCAGATATATCTCTCTGGCCTATGTTAGTCTTCATGCTCCAACAGGAAATTTTGTGTAACAATACCAGGCCCAGGCTAAAACTCAACTCAGGACTGGGGTGTAAATTCCATGGTAAAGACAAGTGAGTCTGAATGTTCAGGTATGCTCTCAGGTGCTGCATGATTCACTGCTTGCTATGGGCATATTCCTTGTAAACCTGATATAGGTTTTACAGCCAGAAGCAAACAAGCTAGAGGGGGTACAGCAGGTGACACTAGAGTAGAACTAAAGAATAATGTAAAACCAGAGCTCCTGAGTTATTTATAGTGTCCTAAAACAATTAGTATACTCTTTCTGACTAATTGTTAGTGCCTGATTGAAATTATTGTGGCTACATAGCAAACACAGGATTTTAAGGTATACGAATACTTCCATGTTAATGATGCACAACAGCACTATAAACCTAAATCCTTTTAAACTTTCAAAGCTTTTTCAGTATATGATCTAAGAATTATTATATACTGGTTTTAAATTATCCCTTATTATCTGAGTGGGAAATCTATGTGGTGAGACTAAAATAATCATGGTGCCTTTAAATGTGGGGTTATCTAAATTTAGGACTTCAAAGAATTTGAGCATAATTAAGTATTCTCTCTTTTAGACAAATAAAAATAGAATGGAGAGCCTTAAAGCCAGAATATACGTGTATATATTAATCCACATTAATATAGTGATCACTGTGATGCTAATGTTTGATGTGATCAGAGCTAAAAATGATTTCCAACAGTTGAAAAGGACAGTATTAGTAGCTTTCTATATTACTTGCAGTATATGCAATTGTGGAAAACAAATTAATACCCTGTAGTGGAGCCTTGCCTGTGCAGTGAGGAAATTTATTAATTTCTCCTTTAAAAGATTTACTTGCATTTCAATGAATCTGAAAATCTGCTGTTGCATTGAAACAGATGTGATAGTAAAAATAGTAAAGATGTTGTACCAGATGAATCAGAAAAAAATAAAAATAAATGTAAATTGATATTTCAAAATAGTTTCAAATGAATAGAACTAGAATTTATTTGAGTTAAAGTATGTTGGCTAAGGTGAAAAAATAATGAGATCAATTACAGTCAAGTATCACCACCACTACAAAAAGTCTGTAAAAGCCTATGTTAATTTTTAAACTCACAACCCTAAATCAATTTCATCTTCTAAATTCTATGATATGGCCTGACTTTCCTACTGGCTTCAATGATTTAGAGACTATGAAATTAATTTGAGCATTTCTGACTGATTCTGAGATAACTTTATGTTGGCTTAAGTATGTAGATTACTCGGAAAGTATTGCCTCCTATTTATTTCCAAGGAATCGGCAGTAGATACAAAGAGCACAATAACACTTTTTTTGGATAGAGTATATTGATATGTATATTCCTCTAAGCTATTAAGATGTCTCTCCTTTTATATTTATTGCTAACTGTACAGATGTGTATTAGGTTCCCAAAGCAAGCCAGTAATTAAGGACCCTCTATACCTTGTTAGATTTTTTTATTTATTTGGCTGGGTAGATGGATGTCATACACTATACCATTAAACCTGTTGTGTTGTTCTTACAATAAGCAATCTCAGTGGTACTGCTGTACTTCTTCATTTCATGTAGGGCCCTATGTGTGGAAGAAGGGTAACAGACTGTTAGATATCTACTATTAGGACTGTTGAAAGTAATCTTATAATAAGGTCTTTAAAAATATCCATTCTGTTATAAACATTCATAAAAGTTAAGTGCTTAAGGATGACTTGAACAAATAAAATGTTGCCATCTTCTTCTGTCTTGATCATGAGGAAACTTATGGGTTATTTTTAGTTGGTGTTACAGAGTTATAAAAATTAAACATCAGAGGAACCAAAGTTTAATCCAGTTTGAAACAGTTTTATGAGCAGAGATAGGACTCCTAAACCAAATGTTACTCTCTGTTTGTTTCTTACTGCAGCTTGTTAAAGGATTTTGACAACTGGTGCACTATATAACACAATTCTCTAAGCCAATCCTGATGCAATGGAAAGTACTCACCTTCTGACGGCTTATAGAAATAAATGCAAAACAATAAAGATAAAAACACTTAAGTAAATTATTTATTTTGTAAATAAGTGTACTTCTCAAAACCAACCAGTCATTTCTTAAGCCTTCTCATTAATTAAAAAGACTGAGTAATCATAATTGAATATTGTCTACTCTTCTGAAGTTAACACCTCTGTTTGTGTTTCTAATTAGTAAAGTACTCAAGTCAGAGAACACTTTTCTGAGCTTTTCCTGCTACTTCTCTTTGTCTGCAACTTTTTTCACAGACTTAAGGAGATCTCTACAAAACTGACATTAAAGAATACTACAATATATTTTAGAAAAAAAAAAATAGTGAAATGCCTTAATTTCAATTTTGTTCCAAGTATTAGACAGTGTGAAAGGAGTAAGAAAGCATTTATTGACCTTTTAGTTCCAGGGTAGCTATTCCATTGAAATCCCTAGAGAAATTGTTAAGATTATTAAGTTTACAGATTTTAAGGAAAATAACTTCCTCCAAGGAGGAGGATCAATTTTTTCTCCATATTGACTGAAGACTTCAACTCAGCATGTGGGCAAGCAGTAATTTCACAAAGGATTTTTAAAGATTGATAGATTCCCAGATCTGTGTTATTATACCATGGGGTTTCTGAAAATTTCATTTTAGGTTCAAAAAACATACCTTTAGCAACTTTCATGGCAAGATAATCTGATGATTTTTAACCTCCATCAGTACAATCTCTCTCCCTTTCTATATAGATTTTCTATCTCTAATGAAGTAGAATATTTTCAACTTTGTCAAAACTGACCTGTGAAACACTATGAATTATATGGTGCTGGAAATAGTAAAGAATATTTGTTTTCATAGAAGGTGGAGAATGCTGATACAATTGTATGTTCAGGTCTATTATCCTTCTCCTTTTTGTGCACCTTAGCTTATCAAACATTTGTTGCTAAAAGCGTAGCTAATGCCAGTCACCACAGTTTAATGGAAGTGAGGTCATTTCAAACAAATGAGTTACTTTTTCAAACGAAATTATAGGTCCACTAAATAAAGACTGCTAAACTACTGCTATATACTTCAGTTTTGTATCACGTGATGTTTTGATTTGGAACCTTACATTATGAGGAAAAAATGTTAAGTACACATCAAACAGAAAAATTACTCTGATAGATCACATAAAGTGAAAGTTAATGGCTATATGTTCTTTAGTGAGACTCATTACTTGCATTTATTCCTTGGTTTTATTCTATTTAAATCTCTAACAGCCTTGGAGAGCCGTAAAAATAAAACAAGGATTTGAAGACAGGGCTTACATTTTAAGGAGTTAACACTACGTGATTTATTAAAGAGAAAACTGAGACGCAATTTGACTGTTCGTTATATGCACAGCTATGAGGAAGATCTGAGATAGTGGAGCTTTTCAACCTTGCAGGAAAGGAATAATAAGATGCAGTGAATACATACTAGAGTTAGACAAATTCTGGCTTGGAATTAATTAATGTAATGTAATTGAAGATTAGAGCAGCTACTATGAGAAAAATCTGAGAGTTTATCTACATTGAAGGTAAATCTACATGTATCAATATATGTATTAATAAGATTGGTTTGACACTGACTAGAGACAGTTATGTAAAACCTAGGAGAAGCTATACAAACAAATACTCTATTTGTAATAGTTATGAATAATTCTTAAATGTTCTGCATCCAGTTACTCTTAGATTGTTGCCATAAAAATATTGGCTTTTCTGTGCTTTAGGTTACTGATTGTCCTCTGATTTTACTTGTGAGGTCATGTAGCTGCTTGATCTATATTAAAAAGTGTTCTTTGAAGCGGAACTTATTTTTTTCCTAAGTAGGAAATGAAGTTGGTACAAACCATGGATGTAGCCTTTCCTGGTGCTCCAAAAACAATCAGTCAAACAAATAACCTTCGAAGTAGCAGCTGAAGCTGTTTTGTCACTCAGTTCTGCTTTCCTCTTTGTGCAAGGGATTTTGAGTGAGTCTCCCAGTTAAATCTCCAGATGTGTGTGAGGTAGATTGTGTTTTTGCAGTGGAAGTTTCCCGTATTTCTGTATGTAGCATAGGATAAGTTGCCTCTCACAAAGAAAGTTGCTGAACAGTGTAAAGTTGAGACTGGGGCATTCTGACCTAGGTAAAGTTGGCACAGGCACTAGGAAAGGTAATTATATTGGGTAGGGGAGAGTCTGGTACAGGATGGGGATGGAACTAGTTTGCAGATAGTTGAAAATATTGTCCACCTATCTCCATAAAAAGTACAGAACATACCTAAAGACAGTGAGTTGGTAACAGACATTGTACGGAAGCATGATGTAGCTATGGAAGCATAAAATAGCAACAGCATTGGAAGACTGTGAGCCTCTGACACTCAACCAGTGTGTGCCAGGAGAGGCTTTACCTGCGTCAGACCCAGGGTATATAATGGAGTGGATTTCACTGACTAGTTGCACAATTTCTCCCTTGTCAGTAGGAGGCGTGTGCCCATTATTGCAATAATGAATAACATGCCCTTCACAGAGATCTTCGCCTGATTGAAAATTTTTGATCTTGAGTGTGTTTCTCACACGCGTAACTAAATGTCTTAGATTGGGTGGTGAGTGAGAGACATTCCATTACAGACTTCCTTGAAAAACACACATTACCACGGACTACCTATACTAGCTATTTTTAAGATTAAGTATGTTGTGAAGAAAAGCTTAAGAATCTGGATTATAATTATTTTTTTTTATATAACCATCCTCTGGTGGCCTGGAAATATGTAGCAAAACCACAAACACATTCAAATTAAAAGTCATTTTTCAAGAAAATATGTATTTCATGTGGAGATGTAACCCCTTTCTTTATACAAATGAGAATAGAACATTTTCTTATGCAAACAATTTATGGACTTGGAAGCATTCCAGAGTGACTATGTGCTGGGTATCTGACCCAGCAATTTGACCTGACCAAGAAATTTATAAAACATTCCCAAGTGAAACATAGACTTACTGTGCTGCAAGTGATGCTACTCACTTCCATGCAGCCTAGGATACTGACTGTGCCGCTCATCTTGGTGTTGTCTGCAGACTTGATGAGGTTGTACTCAATCCCACTGTCTATGCTGCCTTGTCTCTGGATAGAGTTATAGAGCAAAGTCAAAAATAGATACCAGCAATGTGAGAAGGGAGCCTTTACCTGTCAGCTGTAACATTCTAGTTGAAGAACTTCCTTAGGCCAAGTAAGAGACTTGAACCTTGATTTTTAGTGTATAAATATATAATCTGTAAGCTGATCTCATTGGATCTTGTCAAAACTGTCCAATTGTCACTGGATCTGAAAAATTAACATGCATGCCAGGCATCATGAAAAGATGCGATGTGTAAAGTTTTGTTAAAATGGTTATGGCAGTGATTTTTTCTCATGTCCTCTACATGAATATTTTAAACTAGTGCCTGTTTTGAGATGGAGGACTTTCTACTTGTTTATTTATTTGCTTGTTTCCCCACAAAAAATTAAAGCAAAAATTCTTGCTGCATTGTTCTCATGGAATGAATACCAATTAATACCAATTCTGGAAATCTAGGAATATTTTGTGAAATATGAAAACTGTTCCTTGATGAGCTGCAGAAGTCCTAATTTATTAAGAGATCTCTTCAAGGGAACTGCACTGCAAAAAGTCAAACATAATTTCAGAATTTTAGGTGTTATGGAGTTAATTATATAGATGAAGAAATATGAAATAAAGCATGACTAAAATGCCATGTATTGTTTGGCTGTTACAGTGGTGGGAGATTTCTATCACTAAACTGATTGCAGAAGATTGAATAATAATTAAATACAATAAGTAAATAATAATACTGATAGGCATTAGGGGACTTAATATTTTGTATATTTTGTTGAGTTGAACTTCTTAAATTTCTCTTGGAAAAGATGTATTGGCTAACAGTATTTTGGCCTCTTCCACATAAGCTACGGAGCTGATGGAAGAAATTTAAACTACATTCATTTAATAGACAGATGTCAATGAATCCAATTCCATGGAAAGAAAGTAAGCTTCTACTGATTTTTTATTTTTTTTTTAAGAGAAATTCTCTTATCATTAAACACAGCAACATCAGAGGTTGTCATGCACAGGTGAATTCTGATATAGAGCAACACTATGCAAACTCAGAGGTGACTGCATTAAGTATTCCTATTCCATTTTGTAATAACCGGGGCTGCAGAGTTACAGATATGCCTTTCAATTCTGGATTTCCAGATAATAGATATAATTGAAAATAATTTATAGGAGGTTTTGTTTTTTATCTTAAATATTAAATGGAAATAACTTGTATTCAAAAAAATCTACATTTACTGGGTAAAAGAAGTCAGTGTGTTATACTTAAGGATCCTCAGTCAGCTTAAAACTTGAAACTACTGTAGAAAGAAGGGCAGTTTGGCATGAGAACACATGCACATGACTCTTCATGGTATGGAAACTTTTTCTGAGGCTTGTGTCATTAACAGATTAGGATATTTGTTTAAATAAATAAATGAATCATTTTCAAACTCACATTTCTCCTGATAAAGGAGTCTGTTTCTTTCACCTAGGCCTCACAGACACACAGCATAAGTTGCAGGACTTCATGATCTTGCAAGAAGACACAGGTAGATGAGTCAGCTCTTATTCCTGCAGCAATGTAGGGAGGTGGCCTAAAGTTCTCTCCAGATTAAGAACAGTCGGTAATTCTTTCAGCATGATGCTGCCCCCACTGCTGACACACTGAAAGGCTGAAACACAACTTTGTATTTTGACATAAAGTTGGAGCATTGCAACAGAATGTCTTCCCTGGCAATGTTGTTGCTGAATCCTGACACAGTATCCCACAAAGGAGAGAGTCTCTCTAATCTGTTGATTTTCAGGTCTGGTATTCCACATGTCCAGCTTCATAAAAGGATTATACCTTGTTTGTTTGTTTTTTTTTCCTGGGAGCAGTGCAGCTGCTCATTTTCTTTCATATCAGTAAAAAAGAAAACTAAAAAGTCCTTTTCTCATTTCTCTTAGAAAATATTATCTTTTAACACACTGTTCCTCTTTATTACAAGTCAGTGAAGAGAATTCAAAATTATGGAGTAAATGTTTTATAAACTACTGTTTAAAAGAATAATAGACAAATAAAATATTCAGATTCATTACTGCCAGATTTAAACAGAATAAAAAAAGTTATTCCTAGGTGACCAAAACACTACCTACTTACAATATATGAGCCAAAAAGACCACATTCTGCTTCTTCATAGCAATAAAACTCAATTGAAGATGGACCATAACGTTTATTACTGGTACTGCTTTCTAATTGCCCAAGCTCTGTTAACCTTCCAACCAAGAGCAAATCAAAACACTTTTGATGCATCTCTACTTGCGCATTTCTCATCAAATAACTGATATTCCTTAGTGTGGCCGTGTATTTTGCATAGTTTTCATTCCTCAATCCCTTTCCCTTACTTTCTTGTTTTCCTGAAGAATAAGCTGAACTATATTAAAGAGTAAGCTCATTTTTATATCTTCTTTCCTTCCCAACGAGGAATTTTCATTAATAATAAAAACTTTGCATGCATGTTAAGTTGTATCTGCTCTGATTTTCTGCTTCTTTTTGCTGCTCACAATCTTATGTAGTTATTTTATATGGTATATGGCAAGCATTATTATTATTGTCTTTTGACTTTTTTTTCATGTAGCTACCTGATAATTTGGCCACAGATTTTACAGACAGAAATTCCTTTGTCTGTTGTCTCCCACAGCACCTTTCAGCAGTTGAGATAATAATATACTGTGAGTAGGACTTCCTGAGTATAAAAGTAAGTTTTCTCTTCTGACAATGTACAAATTGTACAAAATGTACAGATTCCACACTAGACCCACAGACAATCTCTCCACTGTCTGTCTTGTGGTACCTGCAAGCATTAGTCCCCCCAACCCCCCCATTTGCTCTTCATAAGCATACTTCTGTAGGCAGATGTGACACATGCCAGCACCTAAGGGTTCTGAGATGTCTGTCTGATCCCATTTAAACAATTTAGTTAATTTGTATGCACAGCTTATCACTCGTATAGCACATGGGAAACTTTTTTTGAAACCTATGTTTTTGAGACCTAGAAAACTCTACAGTAAGAACTGTTTTACTTCTAGTTGCAGTTTTAAAACCGGTCACTGCATTGCTTGATTTCCTGGGGCTTTCCATCAAAGCTGTAAGGCTATTCATGATGACGGATTATACCTCCTGTTCCACAGATCCATCTGTGCTACGGTGAAGTGATGTTCTACACTTCTAACTCCAAATAACATTTTTTAAGTAAACTCATCCTTGCCCTGCACCATCTTGTTCTCACAAAGATGCACTGGTACTGCTTGGTGTTCTCAGGAATGACTTTTTCACAGTGTGCTCTATATAATCAGCAAGCATACAGAGAAGTTAGGCTAGTCTTTAGATTATCACACTGGAAAGGGATAATCAGAAACGAATGGAAAATCTTACCCATGTTCTGGGCTCACAGAAAAGACTCCAAGAGGAGCAATCTCTAGAGAGAGATCCCTCAGTGGCAGTCAGCCCTTAAATGGGGTCTAGGAGAGGTGAAGCCAGACTTCACCCCTTCCTGTCATACAGGTGAATTACCTTCACCTGTGCTCCTGTGGCTGATTCATTGCTTGCCTCAGGTGTTAAATCAGAACCTCAGACCATGATTCAATAGTTCCCATACACTCCACCCCTTCACAGCATGAACCAATGATTAAGCTAACTAAATGGTGAGTCTTCCCTGATACAGAAATCCAACAAATCTTGACGCTTATACAATTTTCCCATCATGATGTCTCTTAACACAATTTTAAGACAAGTGATGATCAGTGAAAGTTCATGTTCTTTCATGGGCCAGTGCTCAATGGTGTTACTGAAAGCATGTAGTCATGAGGTGCAGGTCCATCCTATACTCCATCAGTCCCATGTAGACTATCACCAGATCACACATGATCTGATAGCAACACTGGAATGCTTTGATGGCATTTCATTCCTTCCAGTGATCCTAGAGGCTCAGAGACTCATGGGGAGTAATACAGATGTTTCAGAGATACTGGGAGGTGAAGGTCTGCCCTCCAGGGCAAGATACAGGCAGTATTTCTATCCTGGGTCAACACTTCAACTTGTTCTGGGGAATGCCCTGGCCGCCTGTACCATACCTTCTGGCCAGATAACTGCAACTGCGTAACTATATCTGGCACCAGAGGAAGTGTCCTGATCTACCATAGGGACATGATAGGAATTCCTTTAGCAATGAAGATTGGAGTGTTGACCACAATATCCATAGGCCACATAGCTATTACTGGAGGGACTACCAAACCTCTGACCTCCAATAATCTCCCCCAAGGTGCAAGTAGGCCACCTGCACCTTCCAAGGCCATTTTATTCTATGGGTACCCAGATCTAAATTCTCAAGGGCAGGGAGCAGAAGATTATTTTCATTACCAATCTGGGGTCTTACCTGATTATCAGCGCCTGTAATTTGGATCCTAAGCAAGGAGGCCCACATCATCTGTAGCATTTTCAGGGCACTGGGTCAGCTGTCTCTAGGCCATTCATGCAGGTCCCTCAGGGTTTCATGGAGTCTTTTTGTCCACCACTGCAAGGACTGAGTGTCTGTCTCCAGGGCAGACATAAGAACACCATTATAATGTTCCATGAGGCCTGCCCTCCATGAAATTATACGGCAGGTGGAATCGCCATTCGATGTTGTATTCTTCTACCCAGTGTTGTATCACTGCACCAGTAAAATGAGTCCCTTTGTCACTCTCAATGGCTTGAGATGTCCTGTAGACAGACATCAGTTCACTAAGTACCTTGATGGTATATGCCTGGTTTAAAGCATTTAACAGTGGCCATGCCACTGTAGGGGCAGCTAACTGCTGTTCTTTTGTAATTAGTGTATCTTTGCTTAGCCCCTAAAAATAGTGTGCCATACAACACAGGGAGATATTTCCTATAACTCATAGGTGACTTTTTTTTCCAGTGATGGTTGCTAGTTCATAAAATGTCCTAGAATTATTTTGTCTAGAGGGGCAATGTTCTCCCCATGACCCACTTACAGAGATTTTAGAGAAAAGACATTATATATTTTAATATATTTAGCCTGCCAAGTGTATAATCAACAAGTACACAGAGAAGTTAGACTGGTTTTCAGAGAGAGTATAGCTGGAAAGATTATCACATTGAAAAGGTATAATTAGAAATGAATGGAAAAGCTTACCTATGTCCTCAGCTTGCAGAAAAAAACACCAAGAGCAGCAATTGCCAGAGAGAGATCCTTCCTTACTGGCGGTTAGCTCTTAAATGGGGTCTAGGAGAGGTGGAGCCTGGCTCCACCTCTTCCTTTCACACAGGTGAATTGCTATCACCTGTGCTCCTGTGGCTGACTCATTGCTTGCCCCAGGTGATCAATCAGAGGCTCAGGCCATGATTCAATAGTTCCCATACAATGCTTCAAGTCTTGTTTCCAGCCTGCTTGTGCTCAAAGGAGAGCTCAGAAGTGTTGTTCCAAGGCTGTGGACAGAGTTTCTTTTATTGTGTGGACAGGTTCATCTTCTGCACGTGTTCTGCAGGCTAACAAAGGATCCTCAGGCTTTGCTTTAGTGCTGTTTCTAAGCTTCTTTCTGAGAGTGTAATGAAATTCTGTCTTCTTTCAAGTTCTGTCATACTTTAGGATCTGGCTCTTAACTTTCTGTTCTTTCCATTCTCTACAACATTAATGATTTGAAATTGCTTTTCCTTCTTGCATAATTCTTTTTAAACTATAAAAATAAATTATCTCCCTATGATTTAAAGCTGTTGCAGGTTTGTCTCATGATCCTAAAATATGTTTTTCTTACATTAAAAAAAAAAAAAACAAAAACAAAAACAAAAAAATTCATTTATGTTTTTCTGTATCTTCATTCACTTTATGCACATATAGAACTCTCTACTGGGATTCAGACTGAATGACAGCTACTAAATGATGTCAGCAAAGGGCAGAATGGTCATTTAATATGGATCTGTGAAAATAGTCACTGATTTGATCAAATCAAGTAAAATGTAGGAACACTACATTTTACACTAATGATGTTTTCAGTGCTTTGATGTTCTTGAATTGGTGTGAATTCTCGGTTGGTTTTCCTTCTGTTATTAAAGTCCTGATTTTCTGTGCTAGGTGCAGCAATGGCTTCTTCTTTGCGAGCTTGACAATTTCACCCTCAGTGATTCAGGCTAGATTGTTCTAGCTGCATCAACACTCATTTTCAAGGGGAAATAAAGGGAATCCACTCCTGACTTCAAATTTGTTTTCTTTTCAATTTCTTTGAATGACATGAATGTATTTGTAACTATTTGATCAGCTTTCATCACCAAGGAGTCACTGGCTAGTTTGATTTTGATGACAGAAGTTTGAAAATGAAGTTTTCTCAATGTGAGGGACAATGAACAAACTCTTCTTAATTTCAGTAAGTCTGTGCTATTCTATATGATGATAATCAGGTGCTGCTAGAAGGCAGATGAGTATAAATGTGCTTTGCCCTAAACTCCAACACTTTTAGGCTGCCTTTTTATAATCTGGTTTTAGTGTTTTCTTTTAGGTTTTTTATTCCAGTTTTATTAGTTGTGTACTTATTCTGTGCTTCCTTACTGAGACACAGCCTCTAGTATTTCCTCTATGCACTATATAGCATATATCAGGTTGTTTCTACAGTACTGTAGCTTGGTGACATTTATTTAACATGTCAGCTCCTTTTTTTTTTTTTTCCCTTTCCAGCAAGTTGCACCAAGAATGGAATGTATCCTTTGAGTTTTCAGCTTTCTGAAGCAGGACAGCATGACCTCTGCACAGCACGTATTACTGCTTTCATATAGCACACAAATCCACTCCCCCTTATTCCCAGAGGGAGTCCTATTAAAGCTTCTCATTTTAATGAGATAAACAGATTTGTCTTTCCCCCCTCCTTTTTGGATTCTGTCTAGCTCAAGTGCTTTATACAAAGGAAAGCTCACATAGCAGTCAGGATTAGGATGAGCTGATTACTGGTCTACATCTGCTGTCCATGTACCCACTGCTGTGGGACACGATGCCTATGTACACTTCTCCCAAAGCCTACAGATGGAGGAAGACAGATCTTGCCTACTCTTATCTATTCACAGGCCCAATATGAATGCAGCTTATCAAAGAGCAGAAGAGTTATTCCTGGACAAGGGCTGGGGCTGCCCCAACATTTCTGTGAGCCCTGAGTGCCATCTTCATCCAGCATTCAGTCTCATGTCTGACATTATTTACAGACTTGTATGCTACACTGATACTGTTTCAAAGGGATTTTGGATTATTTTTAACAGCAAAATGATGTCAAATATAGAAAAAAATTACATTTTCCCTGAGAAAAAAAAAAATGGCATATTTAGCATGGCATCTTTTTCTGTCTCCATCTTCATTTAGAAAGAAGGCAGCTAGCCTCCCTCCCCCTCAGATATCTGGATGAAACCAGCTCTTAGAAGCAACCCATTCTTGCTTCTTGAAACCTGCCTCAGGAGGTAGTAGCTGGCAGCAAGATGTATTTTCACTGTTACCATGAGCAGCTTTTGCTGGAGATGGGGGTCACCCAGTGTGTATGCATAGCAAGTAGATATTTATTAAGAGTACAGTAGTGTTTTAAATATCTTACCTCCTTCTCAGGTCTTCAGCACTGGTTGTCATGGAAACAGAGCTTGGAACCAGAAACTGGCAGCTGAAATTGCCTCATCTGCTAGTGGCTCCGTCCATGGCTAGTCCCGCTCCCATGGAAACACATGTCAGAGCAGCACATGCAGGGTAATGGCTTTCAAAAGCTGCCTTAAAAATAACCCTGAGCTTACTGCTATTTTGTTTGTGATGCTCTCTCCAGTAGACCTGTTTAAGCAGAGCTCTTGAAAACTGCAGTACTTACAAGTTTTAAATAACTCATAGGAAAAAGGATGTAAACATAAAGCTTCCTGTCCTCTTTGTTTTTCTTTACTGGAATACTATATTTTCAGAAGACAAAATGGTTAACAGCCCTTGATCTGCATAGTTACATTAGCAACTGACTGTCAGAATTGGATCATTAGGTGTCCTTTTATACAGTTTTTGTTTATACTGAACATTTTAGAAACTGAAGAATGATTGGCATGGTTTCAATGGTTAACTAAGCCTTATTAATTCTCATTTAGTACTCTGCCTTGTCACCTGAACCAGAATCCCTCACACACACACACACACACAAAAATATAATAATAATAATAATAATAATAATAATAATAATAGTAATAAAAATCTGAGATTCAGGGAACATTTTTAAAAAATAATAACCTGCCGAACAAGCAATATTTTTCTATGCATTTTTTCCTTTTTCCTCAAAAATGGTAAAAATCCACACCCTTTGCAAATTTCCTTTTCAGTTGATCCTAGCTCTTCTGCTTTGCAACAGACTTGATATATTTAGAAGCCAGGAGGATGACAGTAGCTTTCTGAGAAAAGATGCTAAGTTTTAAAAAGGTTGAATGGGTTGCATCATGTTTGGTTCAAGTGCCTGTTACCCTGCTGACCTTCCTTCCTAGGTCTAATGTTCTGTTACTGAGAGGTGAAGGGTCATTATTTATCCCCCTCAGTTTATTGTGCAGAAGGGCTAGCAGAAAGTGAAATTATACTTGACTGGAGCAAATTTGTCAGTGTTGCTTTGCTGATATCAATATCTCAAAAGACAAAGTGCTCCAGAATCCAGATGCTTCTTCTAACTCACCATTAATTCCAAGGAAATGTTTGTGTCTCAGTAGCTTTTGCTGACAAAAGAGTATCAATGGATATTCTCTGTTAAATTAAAAAAAATATGTACCTAGTTCAGATAGCGAAACAAATTACTGTGCATCAGAGATTTAGGTTTTTGTATAAGTTCCAAGCAAAGACATCATATCCTGAAGCTTGTATGTAAACTAATGAAAACAAAAGCCCCTTTGAAAGTCTGGCCATTTTATTCTAAAGCTATCTCTGAAAAGTCGCTATCTAAAACTTCTTAGAGGAAGACAATTTACCCCTGGTTCATGCTTAGACTTAATCCCTCTCTCTGTATCTGTCTGGCATGTCTCAGATGAATTGCTGAATTTTTTGAAGCAGAGAATAAAGTAAAGAAAGCTCTTTGTCTGCATATTCTTCTAGGGCTTCCTGACCCACTGCAGAAGAGTACAGGATAATGTTGCTTTGGTTTTAGAGAGTTAGACTGACCTCTAACTTGTAGGCAATCAGACAGGTGTTAACTATATATGCATTATATTCTATGTATTCCACTACTGATTATGTTTTATCCTCTCTCCTCTTCTTAGCTGAAACAGATGTTTATATTAATCTAAAATTCTGAGAATGTAACACTGTATACTGTGAACAAACAGCAGTTACATAAAAAGAGTAAAACTCAGGCACATAATTTCTATTTTTTTTCCCCCCTCTCTTTCTTTCTCTTCTTTTTCACTGGCAAACTGTAATTTCTTAGTAGCTCTTCCCAAACACTGATCCCTATGGAACGGGTGCAAATATGTGCATCCTCTGCTCCCTTTTCTTTCATCGTCTGATCACTTTTCTTCTCTAAAGTGTCTGTATACAAATTCACACAGCATGGGGAATAAATAATATAATAAACAGGAAGAATTAGGGAACTGTGTGTGGTCACAGAGCCATGATCTCATTGTGATCATGGAGACATAGTGCAATAGGTTGCATGACTGGAATGCTGTCATGGATGGCTATGTCCTTTTTAGGAAAGACAGAGCAGCATGGCGAGGCACTGCAGTTGCTCTGTATGTGAGAGAGCTAGAGGTATGTATTAAACTCTACGTAGGGGAAATGGATGAGAATTAAGAGGCAGGCTAATATGGCTGACACTGCTGTGGATGTTTATTACAGGCCACCTGATCAGGAGGAGGAAGTTGATGAGGCCTTCTACAGATAGCTGAAAATATCCTCACAATCACAGGCACTGTTTCTCATGGAAGACTTCAACTACCCTATTATTTGCTGGAGAAGTAACACTGCCACATAACACAGTCCAGGAGATTCTTGCAGCGTGTAGAAGATAACTTTCTGATGCAGGTGGTAGAGGAGCCAATGAGGAGATGTGTACTGCTCAGGCAGTGTTGTTCCAAGGCTGTGGACAGAGTTTTTCAAGGGAGAAGCACTGTATTTCCCCATAATCTGATACAGTTTCTGTCTGTCTCAAAGACAAACTTAGAATAAAAGGAGTATAAATGTAATGATAGAAGTAGAGGAATTTGATAGACATACTGATATAAGGCAGCTCAGTTAATGAACTGTGTACCATAACACTTTTAGGAAAGATAACATGCTGCATCCCTCTAATTTAAATCTACCTTATGCTGATTCCCTCAGTGAATATATCTGTGTACATACCAATGATTTCTGAACAGATCAGTCTGTCTGCTTAATACAGACTTAGATTTTCAATAGACTTCCAGCAATGTAGAAGTATCCAAACCCTCTCATAGTTAAAACCAAACCAAAATACTTTCAGGTGTAGAGCAAAAAAAAAAAAAAGTAATACTCTCCCATAAGGAAATTGTTAAGATACTCAGTTCTGTTTTCATTAATATAGGAATATATATATATATATATATATAAATGTAATTAAATTTACATATTTTCTTTTCATATGGAAATAATGCAGGGTGGGACACTGCATGATCCTGTCGGCTTTCATCTCTATTTTTCATTTTATTGAAATGAAGCTGCAGATTTTTCGAGATAATTGTTGAGCAGTATTTGACATTATAGTGCTTGGCAGAATCTGGTTTAACATGTCAATGCAATTGTCACTGGGAAAGTTAGTTGAATACTTTTGTTTGTTTTTGAAAGAAAAAATATTCTCATTTAGTTTTAAAATTTCAATGTGAATGCAGCAATAAGTAACCAAACCATCTGCATGTATCGGAAGCTCATTTGAAAATCTTCCTATAAAAATCATATTCCCTATTCAAACTTTGATATTGCTGATTTCACTGACTACACATCTTTGCAGTTGAGGATTGTTCTTCCAAAACCAAAACATCACCAAAGGAATTTCTTGTCTTTTGCTATATAATTACATTTAAATTAATACAGAGAAATTGGACATTGCATGAGGGATAATCAGAGTAGGATGCTATTAGGGAAGTTTCTCAGTGCTATTTATCCTGCTTCAAGCCATCTGGAGGCATCTGAATTTGCCATTGGAATAATTAAGAGATATCAAGAACGAAATTATTTTAAATGAATTTTAATGACAAAACGAATTAGGGGACCTTTCCCATAGCACATAACAGTTATTGCATGTTACTAATGTGTCACAAGTGAGATCACTTTTGGAGGATAAATGGCACGTTATCTCTGTATTCTCTCTCTGTATTATCTTTTTTTTTTTTTTTTTTTTTAAATTATTTCTTACTCTATAAGCAGTTGTCTGTGATTAGTGTGTTTGAAATGCATGCAGTATTTGTTATACCAGTAGCTCTTTGATAATTTTAAAGTAAAGACAGTTTCTTCCAGTGGTGGGGTAGGAGTAGTCTCAGTGTTTCCTTTACTTAATTTTGGCATTTAGTAAATCTGAGGCATAAAGTCATATATATTTTAAACGCCACAATTTAACTGTTTATATCATTCATTCCTTTACATACAGCCAAATACACCTCTCTTATGGGTTGTTTCGTACCTTTTCTGGTGAAAGCTAGTTGAAGAATATATTTTGAAAAGATGGGGTATTCTTTCAGCAGTCTGTGGTAACTGCATGTGTTAAGCATAAATGTTGATATTTTCTCCCGAAGGACATTGATATGCATAAAAATAGTTGAGTGGTCAATATTCATTGCTTGAGATCAAACTTTCAGTTTTAAAACTTAACTGGTGCATATTTGGATAAAATAATAATTATAATAATGATTATAAATTATGTATGTTTCTTTGTCCTTGTGCTTATTCTTTGTATGAAAAATTGCTATTGCAGAAGTAGAATACAGTTAGTTTTGCTATGTGTTTTATAATTTCATAGCTAAACTAACAATCACTTTATCTTTCTTGTACAAGAGATCAAAGATAGCAACTCTTACTGCAGACCATGGTGTCATCCATCTGAGTATCACAATTTTAACTATGACAGAACAATAGCCGAGGATGACTCTGTTGGTCTACATGCTCCTCCAGTATTAGAAATTATTAAAGGCCTGTGCTCATGATGAGAAGTTTGCAGTATCTGTGTGAACGAAAGAGCTGACATAGACAGAGCCTCACCAAGCAATGATTAAAGTAATTGGCTTTGCATCAGCTTAAGTAATGTCACTGGAAATGGAAAAAAAGCACCTAATAAAATGCAGAGGTAAGGACCTGCTTAATACAGACTGTCTGACACATTTGTGTTAATGCTTACTCTTTGGTTTATTTACATGTTGGAAAAAAACAAACTAAAGAAGTGTTAGGTTTATGGCCGTCTTATGTATTTATTTCTATATGAAAAGCTGATAGCACTATGACATTACTGTTAAGCAACAGAGAGCTGAAGAGAAACAATCTATTTAAGCAAGAACATCAAAATCCTATGTTTTAAGGGGAGTTACTACATGTTTTTTTCCCCCAGTAATTGTATCTATGTCCCGAAAATTTTACTGAAAATGCATGTAAACTGAGTTCATTGAGCTGTACAGAATTTAGATTATTTAAACAACTGATCTGAAAATAGAATGATGTACATCAGCAGTTTACCAAACACCTGAAAAATTATCTTATGAAATTGCTCATGACATTAATCACTTTTCACTTTTGCTGTTGCTTGAGAACCATGTTTAAGATACAAATTAAAGATCAACCTACAGGTCTGCTAGACTCTGATAATGAAACTCTTATTAAGATAACATTGGGCCATTTCTTACACATTAGTAAAAAGTATTTAGGAATGTGTGACTGCTGCAGTTTACAGCTATTCATTTACTGTAAAATTCAGTTCTCAAAGCAGAACTGATTATTTTACCATTGGAATGACATGGCAAGGCTGCTTGTAATCAACAGTGGGCCTCTTCCCATTCTGTCTGTATACTCTTGAAGTGACTGTTCTAAGTCCCACAGGAGAAGTGAAAGGCCTTCAACAAAAATGCTAATGGTAAATTAAATACAAACATTACTTCTTAGTAAATGGCAAAAAGAGAAAATAAATCAACTGTCTTGAAAAACTAGAAGAAAAGATCAATAAATATGAAATAAGAACTTGACGAGTTCTCTCTATATGTGAAAATATATTTTATGCTATTACCCTTTAGAGATCAAATGCAAAATACAAATCCAGTTCTACTTGGGAAATCAAAGAAAATTTTATTAGGAAATAGTATGTTGTATAACACTATTTGTCTTAAAAGAATATGAATAATTTTTTCTTAATCCTGAGAACATTATGCTTTAACTTCCTTTTTTATCCCATTAAAATAAAAAAGTAAAAATTTAATAGAGAAAGTAAAGGAAGGGACAGAATTTCAAGGATGATCCCTTGGTCTTTCCCAGCTCTCAGAACATCAGAGTGCCAATGGTTTCCCTTGAAGAAAGCAAACACAGGTATCTGTTATCCAGATATATTTTGGCCAATAAAGCAAATATTAAGTTATTTAATATAAAAGAGAAGATTGCTTCAGTGTATAATGAGGTCAAATATATTGGAGAGCGAGTAGCTCTCCACCTGTTACAAACATGACCTTTATGGAGTAACCAGTCTAGATACTCTACGGTAAAATGAAAATGCGTTTCAGCAGAAATTAAAACATCTATTTTTATTTATTTATTTATTTACTTCCCTTTTAGGGGAAAAGAAAGCATCTATGATTCAATTTTACTTGTATTGGAAGCCTTGAGAGAATTCACTATAAAAGATATGTACCGCCATGGAACGTTAATTTATCCCTCACAAAAAAAAAAACCCTAAATAAAAGAACCCAAAAAAATCATGTTCCTTTTCATTTTTCGAATGTATGAATTCTCCACAAATATTTCTACAAACTGTTCACAAGATGAATTATTTTTCCATTGTTACCTTTCCAGAATTCATTTTGACTATTCAAATACATCTTTGAAGAAATGAATCCAGTTTACAAAACACTCAAATGGAGAGTATCTCTTCTGACCCCATATGTACAGATATCCCAGGAGTGGGATGAATGATCTATTCAGTGTTTTGATCAGGCACTTTTTCTTCTTCTGGATGAATAACATACCTAACTTACATTTCTGCCTAAAATCTTATCTAGAAGAAGTGTTCTCATATATACCAGACACACCAGAGAACATGTTAGGTTGCTGATCAGGTCTTTTGGAGACAGATCAGATTCACTGCATGTGAACTATATGTAGGTGTAATGTGTGTGTGTGTGTGTGTTTATGTGTGAGCCTTTACTTCTGCCTCAAATTTTCAGCTAGAACTGTCTTAACAAAAAATTGTTTTTCAACAACAGGACAGCCTTCAAGTAAAATTCTGCAAAGAGAATCAAATGTAAAAAGGATATTTTCTCATCGGTCAGAAAACTTTTTTTCCCTCAACTGGAGACTTTTTCATTAATTTCTATTTATTTATTTATTTATTTTTATCACCGCTTATTCTTATATTGTCTTTAGGAAATATAAGACAAAATATTTTTAGAGGATGTTCTAAAACAGACTCTAATAGAAGTATGACTAACTCAGAGTGACCTTCATCTGCAAAATAAATTTTCTGGGAAAGGAAAAAACCTAGAAAACTGTCTTTTCCAATCATAATTTCAAAGGGTAAAAGGCATTGGAGGGGGGACAATTTTATCCTACCCAAAATAAATGGATCTAAAAACATACTAAAATTTTTTTGAAAAGGCAGGAAAATCTATGAAACCCGTAAGGATTTTATTCACACGTCAGTTGCTGAGTGCCTGGGAAGCACTGGGGAAGAGACTGCAGAAATTATCTAACTGAGCTCAAATTGAAATGCATTCTGTAACTTACTATTACATAACAATAGTTTGTTCCTGACACAGACTTTGAGAATAATCATACTTTAGGATATTTTCCCAGAGATTCAGAGTTGCCTAGGAAACCAGCTGCCATGTGTGGTTCTTCTCTTTCCTGAGCAAATGTGCAGTCACATGGACTGTCCATGTGTCAGGTTTAGGTGCTTTTTCAAAGCAGAATGTATCTGCTCAGCAGAGTTGGATCCTGCAGGCCTTCACAGGCAGCTTTGCCTCTGCCAGACTTATTTTCTTTCGTTCTGTACTTAGTGCTGCTTGTATAATTATTCAGAATTAAGTCCTACATAACAAGTTTGGATTAATGAATTTTCATTTATGTATTTATTTATTTTTATGATTGCTTCCACGTATTTAACTCAGTTGATTTGTTATCTGTTATCTATGTTGTCACCACACAAAATCTATGCCAGCATACGCATATTATTTCAGCAGCTGACTGGAAATCCACAAATTCAAAAGAATTTTCTTGAGATTTAAATACAAAAACCTATTTTTCGACCCAGCTCTCTTATTGGCCTATTGACTCTTTTGTGGCCAAGCACTGAATTTCAGTCTGTGTTTGAAGTAGTTAGAAAAAATGTTACCTTTTACTCAGAAAAAGCTATATTAAAGTTTCTACACACTTTTTTCTTAATTGACTTGCAGGTAAATCAAGAAACAACTGTGAAAGTTTTGTTTTTTTGACTGTTACCTTTGCTTCTAGACGGTCTATCTGAATAGAATGCATCAGGGACTTGCCAAATGATACTTGCTCACTGTCTCAGTAAGGGTTTTGTATGTGTACTTCACGCCAATAGTACATCTACAAACCTCTTCAAATTTTGTCAAACACTCAGAAACAGCTAATGTGATGATCTCAGCAGTTAGTACAGTAAAAGTTGTTCTAGACTGATTCAGACGTCTGCACAGATATATTAGACTTCTTGTGAAATATATGTATCCTAAACTTGTACCTAGCAGCTGAGTGGGATACTGCAAGGCATCTAATGCCTTATTAATGTATATGTTTAGGTATGCAAATTACCCTCCAGATATTTGTTCTTTCCACAGTCATTTTCTAATCACTATTTTCAGGGAATTCTACCTACAACAGCAGGAACTCTGCTTATGTCTAATCTTCCCATTTGAAAATAGCTTCTGAAAAAAAAATCACAGAAAAAAAAAGACATTCACATTAAGGTACACAAAAATGGTTCAGTTATACAGTTTCTATTTCTTTCTGTCAAGAAATAACATCAACTAAGTCATAGAATCCTCATCCAAACCAAGAGCAATCATATATCTCCTGCATTTTTTGAAGGTGATTCAGTTTGATATGTCATGAGTAACAGAAGTAACTGGTGTTTTAAAAAGCAATTAACATTGGAGAAATCAATTGCTGAGGTAAAAATATCACTATGACTTATATAAAAATAAAAATAAGAATGTTCAGCCTCCTATGTCACTGCTTCAATCCCTCATATTGCAGTGGTAAAATAATACTGGTGTACTTACTGCTGCTGCTAATAGCTACTGCTGTGGCTGTTGCTCTAGCCCTTATCTGAATATTCTTGCAGTCCTCACCAATGAGGAATTCAGTGATACTGTAGAGGTTTAGTACCAGCTGTGATGGAACTTTTAAAAGTGACAGTGAAACATATAGTGAGCTTGGAGAAAGACTAATCATTAAAGACTGTAAGTGGATAGAAGCCTCACTAAAAAGGCTTGAAACACCTGAGCAATTATCTTCTCAGTGTAAACATCTGTTCACTTTCTCTGCTAAAATAATGTATCCAAGGAAATCATATATTCATAAATTGATGCTATACTTAAGTCTCACAAATGAACAAAGTGGTTATAAACATTTGTCAGCACTCTGTCTTTTTTAAATCATGGGGTGTTAGGGATGAAGTTTCAGAAATTGATTGTAACCCCTCAAAATGACTGTTCAATATGTAAAAAGAGTTATAAATATTGAGCTACAGTAGCATCGATATTCCAGGACAAATGCAGTGCACTATAAATGTTATCACATTTTATTTGTGAGCACTAAAATGACTGAGGATGCTGAGTTTACATTCTCACCTTATGTTATGCCCCTGAAGTCTTAATCCTCATGTCAGCAAAACACTTTGCTTGCTTATTCAGGTCAGGTTCGCTGGGATTCCAATGTGTGTGGAAATCCTTTGCTCACTTACCTGAATTTCACTTTAATCTCAATGTATGGATAATCAAGCTTGGTTTTTAAGAGGTTTGTAATGTTTTTGATCATTTGTAGGAAAGCTAGATCACTACCAATTTTTAGTTGTAAACATCAAGAACAGCTTTGCAGTGGCTGTTATTTAGCTGCTTGATATACATATGCAGAGACAAAGAGCACTTTTCAAGACAGATGGTCAAATTCCTAACAAGAAAATCTTTTAATTTTATTGTTTCCTTCAGATGATATGCACTCATTATATGAATTTACACAGTATACCTGAGTTTGAATTCTCTAATTAGAGTTATCAACAGATGAAAAAAAGAATATAGAAATATTTTTTTTTGTTTGTTTGTTTTTTTGGTGTTTTTGTTTTTGTTTTTTGTTTTTGTTTTTGTTTTTTTTTTTTTTGCTGGTGTATTTGTTTATTTAAAAAGAATTTCCCTTTTTTATGATCTTTTCAACATCTATTTTAGGATGGGATGACTCACAGTCCGGAGTTTCCATTTCTCGCTCAGAGAATCTGGGTGACAGCTCAGAATAAACACAGAACTCCCAGATGGCTATGGGTAGGTGAGGTGAGTTCAGTCTGCCATAATTCAATACATTCAGAGAAGTGGATTCATGAAACTATATAACAAGGGATTCCAGATCTATCTAATGTTCTCAACAAATTCCTACTGCAGTCAAGTATACAAGCAATTTTTCAAAGCAAGTAGATATTTTCTTTTGACTTGAAAAAGAAAAATATGTTGTACGGTTCTGGTACTATATATATATATATATATATACTATCTGAATTATCTCCTGTGGCTCCTTTTTAGAAATACATGCAAATGTGCAGCCATACAGTTCATATCTAGCACCAGCTTTCTGTAGGCAACAATATGAAGAACATGTATGATGCTTTGTCCTTACAACTCTCATAGCATCCACACGTTTTCAGCTCTGTGGATTTCCTGAGTCTAATGCATTATGCCTATCTGGTAGCATTTACTGGATATCCTGTTGAAATGTTTGCTCAGTCTATTCTGAACTCCTGTAAGACTCATTCATCCAAAATTCCCCTGGCAAACAGTTCCATAGATCTGCCAGCCATAATTTAAAGAAATATCTCTTGACTGTCCTAACACTGGCTTTCATCTTCTTTGTCTGACGGTGTCTAATTCACATACTGGAAGAAACAGTGAGCAGGCAGTCCATACAGTCTCTAAATCGCATTTCCTCCTAACTCATCTATTAGCCTATTAAACAGCCTTTTAAGGAAGTTATTCCATATTGTACTTGTTGACCATCTCTGAAGCTTTGCCAACTACTCCATTTTGTTTTTAAGCAGGTTAGAACAGCACACAGAAATAGAGGTGTACATACTCTACATGAGGTGTAGAGTAGCATAGTGATGTTTTTTTCTTTTTCTTTATTCCTTGATGGTTTAAAATACATTATTTATTTTTCCACAGCAATTAAACACGAAGATGATATTGTCATCTGTCACAAAGACTTACTCCAAAGACAACCGGCAGCGCAGATCCTATCATTTTATGTGTGAAGCCGGATTTGTTTTCTTCCAGCTACATTACTTTATTCCTATTAATTTCATTTGTTGTTTCATTATCCAGTCATTTTGTAAGATCAAGCTGCAATTTTTTATGGTCAGCTTTCATGCTGCCTTGACATTTGCATTGCTTTGTTGTGTGCAAATATGGTCACCTCACTGCTCACTACATTTTCAGGTCACTTATAAGTATGTTGAACATTACAAATCCCAGTCCCCATGGAATACTACTGGCAGCTTTCCTGTACATGAGATGTAATTATTTGCTCCTACATTTTAACCATTTATTTACCTATTAGGACCTACACTTTCTGTTGCTTAATTTCTCCACAAGTGTAACTTTATGAGATGCCTGTTGAAATTTTAAGTATATTGACAGTACTATTCTTATCCATAAATATTTTGATCCCTTAACAAAAACACAGAAAACTTTGTATCATAGAACTTCCTAAGGTTATATGATTCCTTCTGCAGAAATCACATTATTTCCAGGTAGTTTACATTCATGTAGGTCTCAAATAACTCTATGTAAACATACTCTTCATTAATTTACCTCCAGGTTTATGGTCTGTGCTTCCCTAGATTCACCTGGAATGTTTCTTTTTAAGGATCATTACCATATTTATCATTCTCGAGTCTTCCAGTGCTAAGAGATATAGTACATCTCTAACTATACTATTTCACCCTTGTACTGTTGAACTTCAGGTGAATATCACGAAATCTTGGCCACTTAGACTACTGCTATTTATCATGATCATCCCCAGTTGATACTGTCACTTCAATTTCAGGTAGATTACCTGTTAAATGCCAGTTCCTAGTCCCCCCAAAATGTATAGTATAGAAAACTCCCCAGGTTATTCAATACTGAACACTGAGGCAAAAACTTTCTGTCCTCTGAAATAGTGTGGTCCTTCATAAATTTTATGACTCCGTAGTTCCAAGACTATCTTGTGGCTTTTTTTGCTGTTGTTGGTTTTCATGGTTTAGGTTAGATTACAGCTTGTATTAGATTCTGTTTCAACCTAAGGAAAAAGCCACCCAAAAGTAGTCTACTCATGGAATCTAGTTCTAATTTGAAAATTGGCATCTGAGAGTAATTCATTGTCATAATGCAAAGAGCAATCTCCTGACTAAGAAAACACAAGTCATCTTTTCATATCACTAGAAGGAAATTAGTGCTCCAGAAAGATGAAGAGGATCTACCTATTGGATTTAAAACTAGTTAAAGATGTATTTCTAATCATATGATGTACAATTGCTTCACCTAGCAGTAAAGTTTGTGGTTTTTTAATTCATTTTCAGTAGGACTGACTACTCAGATTAGCTTAAGAACATTCCGATGTACTTGACAAGAGAGATAAAAATAAAGATATGTACCGAAGAAGAAAAAAAAAGGAGAAAAGTAAAGAAACAAATTGAATTTGACTAACTATTAAAAGAAACAAAGCTTTTCTTTTAAACTCAGCATGAAATGTTTTTCAGTATCATCCCTTTACAATCGTGCATTATATTTGGTAAGAAGTTACTTTCAATTCATATTCAGGACACATTTTAACAGACTGACTATCTAGTTGATTTTGTGTGTGCAAGATATAATCCTATGATGAATTATGAATCCTCTCTCTCCTTCAGGATTTGTTTTCTGATTTTTTTTTCTTACTTTAAATATTTATTGTAAATGGACTTACAGAAAAGTGTAGAAATGTCAGCTGTGATCATCTTTTTTTTTCATGCTAGGGAGGCCCTAGAATGCAAGTCATCTTTTACATACCTCTTGTGTCATTGCTATTGCCCTTTGGAGTGCCTTGCAGATGATTGAAGTATTTTCTCACCTTCCCAATCATTTTGAGTCAACATGGTTTACTCTTCTACATCCTTGTCATTTCTTGTGGTTGCTAGGTAATGTAGGGGCACAAGCTGGAACCCTTGGGAATAGGAGTGCTAGGACCAGTGCCAGAACTACCTCTGCTCTGTAATGGAATAATATGTGCTATCAGCTGCTCCTTGGGAAGCTGTCACCTAAAAGTATTTTCGATTAGAACTTTCCCAGTGTCCTTAAGTGAAAGTTCATACTTCTTCTTAAGAAACAGAAGTGATGAATCTTGATGTTCTGGCCTCAGAAAGAAATAGAAAAACAACGTAAGATGAAATTGAATAAGAACATTGATCTATCTTCTGAATTAATTCCTGCCATTCTCTTACAGAACTGTTTGCATTTGATTGATCATGGTATCTGACAGGTTAAATTGGACAAGTTCACTGACATTTCTGACGCTATGAATCTTTATAGTTGCTCTGAATTTGGCATAGAACTAGTGCAGGTTTTCATTTAAGCAACCAAAGCTTTGGATCTCAGTAATTGGAATGACTTCAAGGAGGATGTCTTGCAGGTTGTTTTCTTCAGGAGAAAAAATCAAATATTTCCTTGAAAAAAATTAGTTTGTTTGCAAGCCTAGTTTCCTCAAGCTCAGGAGAAACCTACAGCCAGAAGAAACTTCCCCATTTATGATTAAAACCTCTGCCTGATGAGTGCTTAGAATGAAAGTTTTACTTGTAGGATGGAATTCTGGTTTTATATTCTGTTTAGTTGCTGTTGCTGTTTTTAGGTTATACTGATGACTAAGGTTATGGTTTCCTGGTCCATGTACTTGTTTAAGAGCACCTGCTATGATGGCTCCCCAGTGTCAGTGGATTCATACAGTGCCAGATTCAACATAATTTTATGAAAGAAGAACAAGCAACAAGCAGTCATAACATGATTTGGATCTGGATTGTAAAATGGACTTTTGATATAATATATCCTTGTCATATAGGCTTATTTTTCAAACACACGAACTTTAAACAAATAAAATGTACTCGGAGCATGGTCTCTCTTTTTTTTTTTTTTTCATAGGCCAACAGATAGTTACACATTATCATTCCTGAAATTGTCCAAGAGGAATTTTAGGTAATGCTTTACTTCAACAGTTTTCCCAGTCTGTAATCTCAGTAGCTGAGATAAATATTGTTTTCTATTTTGGTTCTGTCTTTAGGGATAGAATATAGGAATACTTTGAAGTAAGAATTATTTCTAATCCCATGTTCTGTCTCATATATAGTACTGCAAGATGCCACTTTTCGCCTGCAGAAGAGAGAAAAAAATATTACCATATTACCACCACGGTATAATTTTTATGCTCGTGTCCATCAACATGGCTTGTGACAGGCTTAGTGCCTTCTGTACACATCAGCTGCTCCGAGTTCAGATATACTGCAGGCCTTCTCAGTCCAGCTGGGAAGTATAAGGAGAAGTGTATGTAGATGTATACACCTCATACAACAGAGATAATCCTCTGATTTCTGTGAGTGCAGTAGTACCATATGGTGCATGCACTATTGATCAGGAACATGGCTATGGGATTGTCTGCAGACTTACTGGTAAAAGAAAGAAAGCAAATGCTCCTTGTGTTAAAAAGAAAAATAGAAGTGAAGTACTACAAACTGAAGAAAAGGTGTTTACATTTTTGGATACATTTGTTATACAAGGGTATTCATAAACCAGCATTAGTCTGTGACCTGTAACACCTGGCTTTTATAACAGGAGGCAAAATCAATTTAAGAAGAAACACAACTATGAGCAAAATACAAAGCCTCATGGAAAACACATGGATTATTTTATTTTACATAGTTGTGCATTACACTGAATCTTATGGTTGCAAAGGAAAACTCCCAAATGCTATGAGGAAGACAAAAGTAGTCATTTAAATTCAGCCTTTTATAAAGTATCTCAGGAATTGCTAGAAAGGAAATATACTGTGATGTTCCTTTCTGATGTGTAAAATGAGTCCAAATCTTAAAAAAGATTAATTTTTGCAAAAAGTCAGGCTTTTGAAATGAGACTATAGGAATCAAAAGCTGAGGAAGAAATCAAACGCAAATTCAGCTTCCTGTGGGCACCAACAGACCTGGTAATAATACTGCATTCTACAAATTAAATTTAACAATTACTGTTGAGTAGTTAGCTGAATAAACAAAGATCCTGCAGCATGCTTATAAGCATTGCTTATAGTTCTCTTATCAATTATTTTAATCTATACAGCTCTATCAATAAATTAATTGATTATTCACAAACTGAAGCTATTATAATCACAAATAATTATTTGATCACTTGCTTTGATTTTTCACAGAATATTAAATTTCCCTAATGGAGAAGCTAATGATCACACTTACAGAAAAATGTACCAGCCCTCAGTAGATCCAACTGTAAATTGACAGAACAGGAGTAACTAAAATGTCTTAATTTCTATAGCGATAAAAACTACTTCGATATATTTTGGAACTGGTTTTAAGCAGATCTTTGTTTGCAGTTATCAGACCTCACTTGGTAATTGTCATAATTGCTAGAAAACAACATCTGTTAAAAAAACATTTATTTAACAACACTTCTTTTTTTCTTCCATTATATGCATTGGTACATATGCATTGGTACACAACACTTAAAAGATTTTTGTTACCTTACGTCTACACTATGTTTAAGCACCTTTCTATGTACAGAGAAGGTCACCTCCCAACCTTCTCTTTGAATGTGATAAAATGGTCATGGGCATTGGTGTTTTCTATCTCCTGGATCCTTTGCCAGCTTTAATTGAAATTTGTTCCATGACTATGTTTGAAATAGGTTGCTTTTGTATTTATTGCAGTAAAAACTGTGTAGGTGAGCAGCTAAAATAAGCCCTTGATCTCCAATGGCCATAGGTAATGTAAGTAAGGATATCTATCCAATATACGGACACCTAAATATAGACATCTAAATTTAGATGGCTCGTTTGCAAACTGAATTTCACTCCTATTAAACCTATAATTAGGATAGCACTTTCCATCAAGATAAAATGGGATTTCTTATGTTCAGAAGTGGCTGGATGTGTCATGCAAGATTTCCTCATGATAAACTTCTTATAATCTTTGTACTATACAAAGAGATCCTTAAGAAAAGTTAGTACTTTTCTCTTATGATAAACTGCTGATATTCTAGCTGTGATTTTATCATTAGAAATATTATTTGTGAGTAGTTGAGCTCCAGCAACTTGTAGTTTTGAATGGAACTAATCTTCAATCAAATACATCCAACCAAGTGCCTAATGGATATGTTATTTTGCCAAAATTCACTCTCTTGCTTTTATTAATTGTATTTGTTTCTGAATGCCATCCGGTCTGCTCTTACATTTGGAAGATATTTAAATTAAATTCTCTGTTTCAACTGCTGTAATGAATCTTTCAAATAAAGCATCTACTGAAAAAAAAAAAACTTCCCCTCATACAGTGTTGTTATATAAGAAGTAGGTGTTTGCTTTATAACCTTTTCTCTGTGAAATGATTAGCTCTAAACAATATCCAGTCTTTTTGTGTGTGTGTTTCTGCATAGTTTTTGATCAATTATATTTTACGTTTATTTTTAAAATTATCTTATTATTAATTTATTTGCTATTGTCAAGCTTCTTCATGATTTCTGTATCCAAGATAAAAAATGAAAAAAAGTCTTTGGAGAAAACTAGTAGAATGGGATTGATCTATTTAATTCCCAAAATTGCATATTGGAGAAGTAGGTTCAACAGCTTATATGAACCATGCTGTTTAAGAACAAAGATCTGATCCGCAAAGGTAATTACGTGTCTAGCTCACTGATGCCAGTGGGATGCAGGTGTTTATAAGTGAATTATACATAACAGTCCTTCATCTTTTTTTTATATATATATATATATATATATATATACATATATATGTAGTCACTGAATGATTGGAAGGAAAACAACTTTCTCCCTTGAGTATGGAAAAAGTTGGAAAAGTATTTGCTTGAACAGTTCTGAAAGCTTCCATTGCAGACTATTGTATGTTGTAGCATCAGTCGTAAAGCAGACTAGCAGGAAACAACAGATGAACATGGCAACATGGGAATGGAAAAGAGAATAGAGAACTGTAATAAACCTCCCCATATGCAGAATCTTGAGTTAAGGAAAGAGAAGCCTAAGGGAATTAATGTTTTTCTTAAGCATCATAAAATGTTTTTCCAGCATCCCTCTACAGTTTGGTTCTATTTTCATGCACAGTACATCTTAGCAAAAAACATTTCACATAGGTTATTTTAAGTGAAGAAAATGTACTTTCTTGTGGCCATAAATAAGAACAACAAAACAAATACAGAGCTAGACAGATAGCTAGACAGACAGATGAGTATGCACAGAACAGAGTTCAGCTCAGTGCCCATGAATGATAACCATCCAAAATGTAACTCCCGATTCCAGGGAATGCATCATTCCCCAATGCAAGCCTTGCTGTAACTCTGTGACAAAATCCACACTAACTCACAAGACCTCAGCTTTGAAATAGAGCCCAGAAGGCACAGATTCCTCTTCCACATAGCATATATATATATGCTGTATATTTATATATATAATTGTGCAAAGAAAAACAAATTTCCAATCCTTGGAGACATTGTGCTTAAATATTTCTTGCATGTTTCCAGGGTTGTCTCCTTGGAAACTGGAATTTCAGCTTGTCTACTTACCCCTTTCATCCAAGCTCAGGTTGTTCAGGAATTCATTAGCAAGTTAAGGTGATAGTAGCTCTGACAGCTTCACATCATTAGCATGCTAACAAGTGTGAAGTAGAAAAATGTATACAATTTTCTGCTTGTTCTCTTATTTGTCCTGTTGGAGAAGTGAGTAGATAAAAATAGCAATAAAAATAGCCTTTGAATTCATTAACACTCACATATAAGGAAAGACATGCAGATAAATACAGACCTGGAAACACTGGGTTTATATATCAGATGAGGAAAAACTGAAGTGGTGAGAAAACTTCCCAATTCTGTCATTTATTATATTACATATCTGAATTATCAGTGCATTGAACATTTCAAGAATGTTTGCATTTCTCTACATTATTATACCTGTGTATGCATCAACAGATTAACGTTAAAACTTTTTTTTTTTTATCATCTTAGATATGTTGTGCTCAGAGTAATAGAAGGGATAGTAAATGAAATTTTCAGATTGATAAAGTTTGTGGATAGATAATCAAACAACAAAACCAACCAAACAAAACAAAAAAAAAACCCTACAATAATCTATTTTGTATTCTTGCTGAGTTCCCTTATACCATGATTTTCCCTAGTGCTCTAAAATTTAGAGAATAACTATATCATAATAACAGAAATACACATTTTTGTGATGTTTAAATTCCTCTTGAAAATAAAGGGTTGAATATGAGTATTGCATTCCATTTCTTATCCTAAAGCATCCATTATTTACTTATGGGTCACTAAATGAACTATAAACATTTCACTGTTTCATGTAGCAATTAGAGAGTACTGAACTTAAAAGTCTTTCTGTAAAAGTAATATATTGTACTTAACACTGTTGATCCTTGAGTGTTTATGGACTTAGTTTATGATGCTTTGTTTGTTACCAGTTGTGAGACAATATTTTAAACTTTTATGTGATTCATTCTCTTTTCATGCAATAAAGAATAATTACCCTGGGCCCTAGACCATAACATTTTCAAATAGTGTGCATGAATATTGCTATAAATACACATAGGAGTAAGCTAAGTTCTCATAAACATGCTTGAAAATATGTATGTCAATGCTTTAAATTGATGTCTCATTATAATCAATTTGCCTATCTGCTGCAATACCCATACAATCACAGTACAAAAAGTTCTAACCCATAACAGATCTACAATTCCTTCACTTTCTTGACTCGGTATTATGTGGACACTAACCAGGAATAAAAAGAAAATAAAATGTATAAAAATAATTCCAATGTTTAGTAAATGAATCATGCTAGTTATTTTGTATGTACAGACACTAAAATCATAATTAAATATTATACTTCCCTCTAGCACTTATGCTTATTAGTTCACACATGAAAATACGTAATGTATAAACTATTTTCTGCAAGTAGAGTGCAACAGAGATACTATTATCCCAGACACATATTCAGGTATGTACATCCTGGGTAGCTCCAGCAAAACCAAGATTTCATTTTCATAGAATCATAGAATCACTAAGGTTGGAAAAGACCTCCAGGATCATCTAGTCCAACCATCCACCTACCACCAGTATTTCTCCACTAAACCAAGTCCCTTAGTATAACATCTAAATATTTCTTGAAACACCTCCAGGAAGACTTTCCAGTTCTTGAAGCCATGTTGTTTTGAATCAAGATGTAAAAATCATACTTTTGCTAAAGAGCATTAACAATATCCTGTCTGTAATGAGAGAAACAGGTGGAAATTAGGAAAAGTTTTGTTTTATTTGACTGCATTCCACAAGCACTGCAAGTAGTGAACAGCAGTATTTCCTGTTGTTACCACAACCTTAGCATTTTTACCCTAAATCACTGCAATTGAGTACTAGATGAGAAAACACTCCTCCTGGTCCAAAATATGAAGTTTTGATAATGTCTGGAAAATATGAATTAGGTATCCAGAAACTTAACTCATAAATGTCTCATTTACTTACCTTTTGTGCTAGGGAGCCTTGGAGGAACAACTAAACACATTTGAAATTTTTGGATGCTTAAATTTAGGTTAATTTGGAATGTGCTATGATTTTTTGGGGAGCTATTTGCTTAAAGGAGTGCTGATATACAAGTACCAAACTTTCCCATGCTATTATGTTTAGGGAGATGAGTTTGACATCACACACACATTTTAGATAAGAAAGAATTAATTAGGAACAAGCAAATTTCTTAATTAACCCTCTTTATTTTGAATTAGTCTACAAGTTTGAAAGGAGAGAGAAAAATCCCGAGACCCATTTTCAAAGGGTGTGAAGAAAGAAAGAGAGCACTGGCATTCATCTTCAAAAAAGCTAGAAGTGAAACTACTCTTACAGCTCTCTGTGAGTTAAAGTGGACTTAAAGGAAGACTGTAAGATTCAACACTGGCATGAAAATAACTTCTGAAAGCCTTTATATTAATAAGTGGTGACTAGAAGAGAGGAGAAAAAGAGGAGAAAAATCTTAACTTAGAAAGCTTCCAGACAAACTTAGAAACATCACTGAAAAGAAAGACAATGTTTAGATTAGGTTGCTAAAGATAAGATGCCACCAATATTAGATGCCATGAAAAGAATTGAAAATAATTCTAAAAACTCAAGACAGTTTTGAGACTCTGCCCTGGTAAGGCCTCATCTGGAGTACTGTGTCCAGTTCTGGGCTCCCCAGTACAAAAAAAGACAGGGATCT
>JAOWBP010002392.1:42603747-42616876 GCA_028571105.1 Tragopan temminckii
CAAAACATTTTAAATCTAATTTAATTATTGTTATTTCAGCTGGTGCAGTAAACTAAGTGATACTTCAGTTAGTTTTGTAACTGTGCTGTGCTATCTAAAGTATATGTATTCAAGAATAGCATATTTGTCTATTTATGGTATTTCTGGATACTAGTATTATTTACATAAGCAAATTGCTACACAGTTGTAATTTTTTTTTGCAGCATCTGACCTCCATATGTTACTGGTGTACCAGAAGTGGGGGACATGGGGCCATTCACACATGTCTATCTTTGACATCCACATAGAATTTTCCTAGATCAGTCCATATACATGTAAAGTATCAGATATAACCATATTTCCCTCAGGCTGCCACTATTCATGTACACTTCACTATTAGAAAAATATTTTTTCCTCTAAAAAGTCTATGAGTAAACAAAATTATTTGTAGCTTTCATATTGTAATGATAGTCCCATCACCCTCACAGCTGCTCATGTGAAGCTTTACTCAGTGACTCGTGTTTAAACTGACAGTTCACCACATAGCTGAACCCGTAGCAATATGGAGGAAAAGACTTCATTCAAGAATGTTAATTGGTCTTAACAGCATTAGTTATCTCAGAGTTAAATAGAGAGGTTGCTTTGCTGTGTGTTGTTTTTGTGTTTTTTTTTTTTTTTGTAGTTGTTGTTTTAAATTTTAAAATTACATCCTGCCTTCATTTCTGCAGGTGTCAGATCAGAACAATCATACTGATTTCAGAAAGTTTTCTTCACATTTCCATCAGTACTTAGAGAGACAAGCAGATCAATTTTACTTTCTTTTTCACTCTTTTCATATAGGTATGGAAAAATTTTGCACAAAGTATTTCAAGACATCTTTCAAATCAATTCCTAATTAATTTAGGAATAATATTATATATAATATTATAGTATTATAAATCTAACATGAATGATTGTATTTTGTTGGAGTTTTTATCTGACCTGGCATTTTTTAAAAAGGGGAAAATATTTTAGAATTATCATCAGAAACCTATGGTTTCTGATCAATATTGTTAATTGCTTAAAGTTTCCAGTAAGCAAATTAATAAGTTGTTAGAGTTAGCAGCAGAGTTAGCAGCTCTGGTATCCAGTTTAAAGCACTGTGTTCATTTCACACTCAGTGGTTAAGTGTTCTAAGTTCCAAAAACTCTCAAGGCTTTAATCTTGAAATTTGTGTGGAAGTCCCCCAGGAGAGACAATATAATTTGCCCCTAAATATCATTATGAATGTCTTTAAACATTGGTATTTGTATGCCACTAAAAAAAAAAAAAAAAAAAAAAAAAAAAAAAAAGTTTTTCTAGATGCAAAAGATCTCTTTTCTTATCCAAGACATCAAGGAAACACTGATCTACTGAGAAGCATCAAGGAAAATAGTGCATTAATTAACAGTACTGTTTTAGTTTAGAAATTAGAAGTTCTGAATCCAATCTCGTTCTCCTCATGCATTACTGTAAATCACATAGTGATCTTTATGGAAGAGAAGTAGTAATATTTCTTTTGGATAAAGGAAATAAAAGCAACATTTCAGCCACTCATCAATTCTCAAGAACTTGCTAGAGTGAGTTCAAAGAAAAATTGCCTTTGGAGTATGTGCCAAATCCTCAGAACTACCATTCCACTTTGCTAACCTTCAGATTATGGTCCTGCACTCTTCATGAATGCCAGCTTAGCCAATAACTATATCCACAACCTACTGAGCATGACAGTATGAATGGATGGATAACTTATCAAAGCCCAAGGAAAGACATACTGCCATAGAGGATGTACAGTATTCCACCTGTTTCCACTGAGTCCTGAGTACACCAGGACTACAAGCGAGATATCATTCAGTTCTTCTATACAATTTTACATTATTTCCTTGTTTTTTTGATGCAATCACATTTGTTTTTTAGCTAACACCTTAAATGGTAGTAAAAGTGGTTTGAATTAGTACAGTCAGATCCTTCACTGGAAAAATGATGGATGATTATGACTGTTGACATTCTTATTTGCTTAGACAAAAATGCCATACTATCAAAGAAAACAGCAGAGAAAAGAAAGTATGATTTCACATAGCTTATAAGAAACCTTAATTTAGGATGTAGAGCAAAAATGGATGAATTTCCTACCCGCCAAAACTCCTAGGTAGATTTAATAATTTCATCCAGAAGGAAGTACCTCTCTTAATATACTACTACTATATCAAGAGAAGTATTTAAGATTTTCAAATTTATTCTAATGTACTGCAAACAGAGAAAAAATGTGTTGTGATAAAGTAACCTAGATGGTATAAATACTGAGATAAATTCCTGATTTAAACTTGCGTTATCAAATTATAGTTAATAAGGGAAAATATTTTGTGAGTTTATATATTTTCAGATATCTTTTGTTGTGAAACATTTTTTGGATTTGGATCAAGCAGGCAATATTTTTGATGAGCATTATATCATGCCAGCAGCTTTAGAGAGGTAAATCTGCTGCCAGGACAGAACAGCAGCGAGGCTGAATGTGTATCTGTACACAGACCACACATACACAACAGGTATTCATACAAACTCTGCCTGTCACGCAGGCTGCAGATACAGTGAATACAGCCAGCACCAACTGCATCCTCCTTCTCCCCTCTCTGGCTAGGAAGAATGAAAGGTCTGTCAATGAGAATATGCATACTGAATATATTAATATAAAAAGTATATATATGTATATACGTATTTTTATATATATATATATATGTGTGTGTGTGGTCCCTCCATCTATTTCATTCTGCTATGCTTTACAGGTGCGCAAATGAGCTTCTATTGCATATCACATTTGACTGAAAATATTCAGAACCTCACAGGATTTCCATACTGCCTTCCATAATTCAGCAGGCATTGTTGTTTTTTATTAATACCTGAAAGGTGACCCATTCATAATGGTTAGAATTTGAGAATTCAGCATAAATAGACTTTATTTCAAAGCTCCATTAAATCAATACAATCACATATATTTCATAAACGCATTCAGACTGAAATTGACAGTGGTAGAGGTTTCATAACATCTGTACTGTTTTCCAGTGCAATAAGCTTAGAAAACAGTTGAAAATATACAACTTGCTGTTACTGCTAGAATTTGTAAAGCAGCGTATACAAAAGTTGTGGAACACATTTTAAATACGTATCATAAGAATAGTTCTGAACACCTGCACTGTTTCTTCTAAGAAATAATACCTTTTAACTCATCATTAAAATAATTAGACAGTTCATGAGAACTTCTGCACAATTAACAAATGCACAGTTAGAAGAGTGGTGTGGTTAGGATGGTATTTTAGAGGTTTATAGTTAGAAAGATTATCACGGTGGAAAGAGACAATCAAAAATGAAATGCTCACCTGTATCATAGGCTCACAGAAGAAAACTCCAAAAGGAGAGATCTCCAGAAAGGGATCCTTGTCTAGTGGCAGTCAACCCTTAAATGGGGTCTAGGAGAGGTGCAGCCAGGCTCCACCCCTTCTGGTCACACAGATGTGTCGCTTTCACCTATGCTCCCATGGCTGACTTATTGCTTGCTTCAGGTGATCAACCAGTGGTTCAGGCCGTGACTCAGCAGTTCCCATACAACTTCCCAGACATGAGGGACCAAATGAAAAAGTAGTAATTATGAGTTGCCCATTTGTGCTATTGGAGGATTTCCAGAAATTGAGAAAATTGACACACTCCAAAACATTGCACTTGGAATTCTTTAGGCAGTTTAACAAGAGGAGTTAAAAGCTGTGATTAGTTCTCAGATCGCCAGATCCCACTTGTTATTTTAGACTATAGGATATATTTCCAAATTTTTTATGATTTATATTTTCTCCTTTTGACACTGTGCCAATCATTTGTCTAAACAGTTTTGATATTTATTTCAAACTGTAAGCTGAAGATCAGTAGACTTGCATTTCCTGCTGCAATCAAATCATCTGAAATAGTTCACAAATTACCTTCTGTATCATTTCTTACCTTCTCTCTTTTTGAGCACAAACAAATTTGCTTTTTCCTAGGCTTCGAGGGCTTCCTCTCTCCTTTACAAGTCCTGAGATAACAATAAACAGCCATAAGATCACCTTAAAATGACTGGACCCTCCCAGTTTGTTATTTCCAATTCAAGTTTTTCCTCCCCTTTTTCTTGCATTAATTGTAATCCTCACCTGATTGAAGCTGGCCTTTTTTTCCTGAAGACTAAAGCAGGAAAGGCATGAAAGACTATCCTCATTGATGACATCAGCCATTGGCCCTCTTTACTCTTGAACTGATGGGGTGGCTCCTTCCTGGCTTTTTGGCTTAGAGATGATGTCTTTTGAATTGGGTAGCATTAGAATGAAAACAAAACATATTTACATTTGCATTATTTCACTTTCATGCTTCTCTTTGCATTCAAATTTACAAAATATCAGTTTGGCACACTGTGGGTCACATACACACACAAAACCCTATTACTATTGACCATAAATAGAGCATGCCTATTATGTATGTGTATACCCTTTGGAATCTCCTTTGTCCATCTCTATTGCTACTAATTGTGAAAACAAAAAATGTTTGGGATATTTTCTTTAACTTCATTTTTGGGTCGAGCGGAAGGAGCAGTATTTTGTTGGCATATATTGTAGATAAGAAGATCACCAGGGACTGCAGAAGGACATTATGATGTGACAACAGAATTTAGTGGATTGATGATTACTTTCCATCTGTAGAATGAAATGGAATCTGCTGATTTATAGCATTTCCAAATGACAAAGCACTGAGAGAGAGTCCAACTACATTCTGTAGTGATTGGCGTATATTTAAAGTTGTGAGGCTACTGTCTCCTTCACTGTATAGTTTGAACTAATTAATAATCTGGAACAATTTACTGATAAATACTAAATAGTTGAGAAGCTTTACTAAACAGTGTTTGCTAAACTATTGTCTTCTATGCAAGTGTTTAGTTACATAAGAGAAACAGAGTAACAGAGAGCCTAATTCTTCATTTTAATCCTTCAAACTCCATAATAATGAGAAATGCATAATTTATAGTGTGTCAAATACCTCTTCTATGCTAAGTATGCTATTTTCTTTCTGATTTTGGTCAAGAAAAACAAAGATGCTCTCACCAGTTTGCTGTTAAACTGCAATTAGATATGTGCTCTGGGCAATGATTGCAAAGAAAATCAACAAGATCCAAGCTCTGGCCTGCTATACCCATTTTTACATATGCATACTTTCTGCAGAAGGATAGTGCAAGTAACATGATGCTGACACCAGGAAGGAAAGAAGCCTCTAGTGAAGTCAGATGGAGCTGTTGAGAGGACTAGACATCTTTTCTCAGAGTTGCCTAAGACTGTTTTGGGAATCAGAATATTCCGACCTGCAAGGGGCCATCTCATCCACTATATCCTTTCTGCTTCACTTGTGCTCTTTGTACCCGCCTGAGCAAATGATTACTTGTTGTACTGTTTGTTATCTTACTATTTCTATTCACAATCAGTGAATGCTTGCCATGGTAATTATAAAAATCTTTGAATCCTAAAAACCATGGATGGCCTTTAAAATATCAATTAATGCAACTGCTGAACAAAAACAGCTGAAAAAGGTCTGCCCTTTCTCCACATTAATATACCTAATTTATACTGTCAGCATCAATACCATTACCTTTTTGGACTTGTAAATAATTGCTGTCATAAGGCTGGGATATTAGGAATTTGCACTGAAGATGTGGTCAGCTATCACATAGTTATTAGGGTTTTGGAGCCTGAATCCATACAAGAAGTTCCTGTTTAGACTTTCTCATGAATCTACACAACAACAGTAATAGAAACATCCAGAAATAATTTTAAATATTCTACAAATAATCCTACAGGCTTCTGAATGTATTCAGAGAGCCAATACAAAAGCAGAATCTTCTTTGCAAAAGCAGAGAAGTAAATCCAGCAAATATTGCTAAATATTTCTTCAGTAATTTAACTGCAAAACTTTGCTGTTAACAATCAAAGATTTAGTTTCACACAGTTTCAGTAGCTGTTTCACTTATCTGAAACCCTGAGAGCAAGTGAATAAGTAAATGAGGGGCTTCTCGACGTATTTCATACCTTCATGCTATTTCTGATACAAGCATTGTTAGCAATTTCACATTACATACGACAGTCACTTCCATTTCCTAGATCAGCTGAACAGCTGCAGTTATGCCAGTTATTAGTTTGTTTTCTGATATTGGAACACACTTCTATCAGTCTATTTTTCCAAAGAAAACATGAATTAGCCCTTTTGCAGTTATATGGGCAGCAATTGTGTGGAAAAAACATTTCTATGCATGTATTTGCTGGGGTGTGTGTACATGTACATACATATATGATGTCAATAACTCCTTGATGGTGAATGACATTTAATTAATTACATCAATTACCAATCACTTTGCATCAATCACCAGATACTAATGCTGCTATAACTACAATGTGAAGCCAAAGCTAGTAACCATCAAACTATGTATTTCATGCCTATTTAAGTTCCTTTCGGCCACCATCCAAAATACACTGTGATTCTTTCAGCAATCATTATGTGAAAACCCAAACATCAATTCAGAAACACATTTCCACTTACTATTTCTCATTACTACAGCACATTCAAGAATGATATACTGGGGACATTTTTCTTCAGGAAATGATGCAAGAAAATAGGAGAACGTCAACATCACCTGGCAAATATAAATGCTATTTTCCTGTGTAATTGATGGCCATACCTCTACCAGCTACATACTTAAAGGAACTTAGATTAGAATTGATACAGGAATATAGAATTCTTGATTGTGCCAGATCAAATGGATGCATCCAACATTATATTATTTAGAGTAATTACAATACATTATGGTTAATATTAAACTAGAGGAAATAGCTGCCAATATAAGTATAAACTTTGTATTGCTTCTCTAGTATGTATTTGTGCATTTATTTTTTGCTATTATTTTCCCACTCAGGGTGAGAAGTTCAGGTACAAGCAATTTACAGCTGGTGCTCTGTTTATCCTGGATAATCCACAGGAGAAAGTCAAGCCTATAGCTACTCCTGGTTTGAAGAGTAAGCGTTGGATATATTGCACTTAAACTTCACAGTAGTGTGACATTTCATGGCTCATACCTGGGTTTAACCCTGTTGAGATCAGGTAAAATAAAATTACAGAGTATTTCTTTGATAAACATTAAGTGTTTCATTTATTTCTGAAATGATATTCTTTTTCTTGAATATCTTCTTCATCTATTTAGTGAACTTTGTATGATGCACCTTTTCCTGACATACTGAAATTTCTTGTATATTGATAAATATATAACATGAAAATATGAAGCCAAGTCCTTTATAGTAGGTTCATTTCTTCACGGCTACGCTACCAATTGCAGAATATTAGACAAATATAAAGATATAGATAGAAAGAGAATACAGATTTTAAGTTTTACTATGTCTATGGTAGAATGCTTTTTAAAAGTTTCTAGTGTATTTATTTCACTTGAACAGAGTGGCATTTAGTGTAGAGTGATAAGTGAAAGCAAGGTACTCTGGAGATAAATTACAATTCAGGTAAAACAAGATAGAAAGATTGAATCCAATTCAGAAATGGAACATGGGTCTTACCATACAAACTATTTTTTCTGTACTTGCCATGGCCACAAAGCACCATTGTTTAAATTAACCTAGATATAAAATGAAAAATAGTCGTACGGTAAGATGGTAAAATTATATCTGCAAAAAAGATGCAGGGACAGAAAACAGAAATTTTAAAGGATAATAAAAATTGTTCATCTGCACTTCCTTCCTTCCTCTGGAAAAGCATCTTGAAGGTAAAAATGTGACTGCAGAGATGCAAGTATGCAGAGTTGTAGGACTAGCTATGGGCAAAATTGCTCTCTATATGTCAGTCTCAAGTCTGATTTATATGCAGGCAGTCAGAGAAAGGCATGATAAATTGTTTCTGGTTTTTGTTAGATAAAATTAAATTGCTTTCAGTAGGAATGTTTCACTTGAGACATTTTGAAGACTGCTACTTAGGAAGGTACAAGCTGTAGCTTTTGGAAAGAAAGTCTGCACAATGTTCTAACATGCCTCAACCAAGGCAAGGAATTTTTAATGTGTCAAAACTCAGTAATGGGAGACTGCCAAAGACAAAATGGTGGCCTGATGCCCTCAATCCAGTTCTACTTTTGGCAAGACTAACTTTCCTTATATCAATATAAGATACTTACCTATGCTTTCACCAGCATGAGATAGATAAATTCTATGTTCACTGTTCCTTCCAGCAGGCTGCCTACTCACTGCCACTCAGATGAAATTTTACTTATGCTGTGATTCAGTTGTGTGAACACAGGAGCATAAACAGGTATGAAAATTGTTACTTGAAGCACTGCCTGTGGAATAGACTAACCCTGCATGCTCTCTGCAGCCTGCCCTGTTCAGCTGCTCAAACGCACGTGGAGGGACCTATAATCTGTCCTATAGGTAAAGGCTGACACATTAACAATTATACCTTGGAAATTAAAATAAAAATTATAGCTGTTTGGTATCTTAGTGAACATCACTGAAGCACCGTATTCATCTTGCCAGTACAAGTCTTTCAATTTACATGTGACAGGCTCCCTCCCCTCTTCTGGACTACCACCTTACATATTCACAGTAAAAAGTATGCCTATGGCATGAAGATCTACTGTATGGGAAATTATGGAGCACTGCAGTGTGTTATGCTGTGCTGGGGCCTATCTGTCTGCATGGGGTTCAGTTACCCCAAGTACCACCTGGAAGAGCAAACCACTGACATACTTTATGGGCAACGTGCTGCTGTGGAATACCCCCAGTACTTTCCCCTAGTCCTTTCGTCTACTTCTGTGATTTGCTGCTGGGGCCTCAAATGTCAGAATCTATCTTGGTTGAGAAATCCCTTCCAGAACAATGCCATAAAGGATTGCAATGTATTCAGGAGGTGAAGAAGTGCCTACAGTTACTCTCCAGTCTTTTACTTCTAAAACGCTGCCGAAGGAAACATGGGGTAGAGAGGATTCTTTCAAGTTACGTGCCAAAATGAAAAACTTGGAGGTAAAAAGGAGTTCTAGATAACAGGAAAGGACTGATTTTGTTGCAACTCCTCAACTTTCTATTCTTTCAAAAGAGAGGGAGAAAAAAGTGACAATCACTCTCCTGGCTCTGTCCAAATTGTATTTTGCAAGTGAAGTGAAATATTTCCTTTTCAATTATTTTATCTTTCCTATATTCATTTTTTTAAAAACAGATTTCCAAGTGGAAAAAATGTAATAACTGGAAATGTTTAACTAGCACAAAAGCTAAGAGCAATATTTTCAAAATTTTCCTAATTTTTGACTGATGCTATTGACAAAATTCATTCTCTCAAGTCTCAAGCACTGAGACTTGATAATCACTTCTTTCTCAGAAGTATCAAGTGCAACCTGATAAATACTTTCTAATGTAAATTTGACTGTGCTAAGCACAGCTGTTTTTTATTTCCTCCATTATGTCTGATTCATTTCTACATTAAATGGATTTGAAAAGAGAGCAAACTGAAATGTCAGAATTTATAATGAGCTTGCATCAGGTTTTTAGCAAGTATGGAGATCCATAGGCAGATTCGCCTATATCTTACTGAAGTCACTCTAAAAATAAAGTACATTAACATTACCTGTGGTTGTGGTTTAATGCTGGAACTTGACATAAAAGGACAGCATTTATGCCCAGATGCTTTCAGTCTAAATTATTTCTCTTAGAATTTCATGCATAAGTGAACTTGCAAGAGAAGCAAGTCCAGTACAAGCCATTATACCTGGCCAAATTTCCACTTGATATAAATTAAATTGTGGAATCTTGTAACTCGTGACAGGCTGTAAAAAGAGGTGGTACATCTCTATCATGCATATTCTGTAATTCACATTTTCATTTTTTTTTCAAATTTGAGCAAAATAATTATACACAACAGGTGCACATGAGGTGAAAGAAAGCTTTCAGGAGAAACTGAAAAGATATTTTAAGGGTGTGATAGGAACGCAGTCATGAGCCAGCTAAACCTAAAATAGCCATATGGTTCTGAGACTGATCTTATTCAGTCCCAGGATTTCAGCTCAGCTGCAGACAGAATTTTTCTTTTCATTTCTTGAAAAAAAAAATATCAAATTCACATGTTGTGTGATAAGAATGTGTACAGAGATATTGAGACTGCTTCTGAGAATAAAGAGAGGAAATAGGGTAAACCAAAGAAGGAAGACTTGCTTGTTCTGAAGAATTTTTTTTAACTATTTCCTATACATGAGGAAGAATCATATTTTCACAGATGATAATGAAGCTGTTCATATCAGCATTGCAACCTGAATCTTGTGAGTTGTAAAAGAACAGATTGGATACCTGTGCAGCCATCCCAAACACCATTGCTGCTCAGCAGAGCATTCTGGGAATTTGATTTCTATGTTGAAAATATATATGTATATTTTTTAAATGAAATTAGGTAGAATATAGCATCTGAAATCTAATACACCACATATGTAAACAGACAATTTTCTTTTAACAAGTCATTACTGAAGAGGAAAAACAAAAATCTTTCATAAACTCACTGTAACTTGCCCTAGAAAGAGACTGAAATAAATTTTAGATTTTTATATGACCCAATTGATTTCAAGTTGAATGCTATTTCCATTAATATGGACATACACTGTCATGGTCAAAGAACTGACAAAATTATTTGAGAAGTAAATAATCAATGATTGAAATACAAATGTCTGCCTAAGTTCAGAAAAATACATTCTCTTCTGCACTGTAGTATGAGAAAAAGGAAGTTTCACAGGAAAGTCAAGTATTTTCTTCTAATGATACGGGCCTGGTAACTAATTTACTTTTTTTGAATAATGATGGAATTAATATTGTCCTTCCAAATACGAATGGTGAATAAGCTGGTCTCTGTAGTTTCTGTCATCTTATTCCTGTTTTAATTACTTCTCAGCTCCAAACTCAGTCCCTGTTCTGAGCTTTCACACTGATTTCCTCACAGTTACACTAGGAAAGGCAACATGTCAGTCTTCAAAATCTACTCTGCATCATCAGACATAAGATTTCTGATCTATCTCCAACATTACGAGATTGACAGACAGATTGAATTTGGCTGGCAGTAGACCAGACATAGAGCTGATGTTCCCATCATCTTACTTCCTCTACTTCATATCACTGCTACAGATTACTGCTTTAAACACTAAAACAATGACAAGGATGAATATAAGTGCTTTATAAAATTGCTCGTAAACTATTTTAAATCAGCTTTCTGTCATCACCCACTTTTAATCAGGTCTACTAGACTTTATCATTACTATTTACATTCTATCTGTCTGTCCATTTCAGGGTGGCAAACAGAAAGAGAAATCCTCTCTGTTTGTATGGCACATCTGTCTTCCCTTTACAGCTGGCTCAAATGTACAACTCTGTGGAGGTTGCCATGGAGACTCCAATTTAGGAGCAACTGTATTTGAGGAGAATTTCCAGCACTGCAGTATGTGGGAAGGCAGATACAGGAATCAAAGCGTGCCTACAGATCTTAAGGCTTCAGACAGGAGTCAGGCAGGTCTGCTGGATCAGGACGGGGTGCACAGGGGAAGTGTGGTTGGAGGGGAAAATATGTTGATACCACAAATGTTTAATTAACACTACTGTCAATTCTCTATTATTTTCCTTTGATCCACAACTATTTTATGAAATAAATGAGTGACAAAATAAATAACGGCTCTCTCTGTCCAAAATACTGTAGTAATGTCCAGTATGTACATTTTCAACCTCTTCTCTGAAAATGAACCCAATATATGCTTTAGCTTCTGCATGACAATTCACTAATGTCTAATTTATAGGACTGAATTTCTAAGTATTTGCTACCTGATCATGCTCAAAAATATTTACTTGCTTTTCATTTTATGTTTGCAGCAATACTCTTCCATAAAGTGTTTAGCCTTTCACTCACAAAAGGTTATCACAAAAATTATTCACTATAAATAACTGGGGAAAAAGCAATGGGAAAAAGTCCACTAGCAAACTAACATAAGGAAGCAGCACCTATAATATTATATATACATATGTATATATATGTATATATATAATTTAGCCAAAAATGTATTTTTGATTATTTAGGACCAAGCCAGTGCCACTTATTCTTAGAGTTGAAGTCTTAAGAACTTTTGTCTCAGCATTTCTCAAGGCTCATTTTATAGCTTAGACTTGTTTGACACACTGAGACGTTTTTCTAATACTGATTTTGAGATATATCTGTCAGTTTTTCCATGTATTGTTTTTTTTTATTTTGTTTTGCAACTTAATATCCTGTGAATTTTGTTCCACTTGGTAGATGATTGACAGAGTTTTGGATTAACAACTGCTGTTTGCCTCAATATTGTTATGATGAATGAGACAAGACTGAAAATTGTTTTTAAAAATCTAAATAACAGAAAAGTTGTTTATTTCAACAGACATTTTTTCTGGTGATAACCTTAATCTAGTTCTTTTCCTACAGTTCTAAATTCTCAGTGTCAAAGTTCATTTAAAAAAAAAACATTTATTTTGCTAATAAAAGTGTAGTGGTGACGCTAATTCAGAAAGTATTTACAGAAATATACACAAATAAAAATCCATGCTGTAGGGCATATTACCAGACAATTCTGTATTCTTCCTTAAGGAAACACATGTTCTTTAAACACTCACCTAAAACTGGGTATATGACATGTAATTAGTCCTACATATGATTATTTAGGATAATATCTATAATACTAGCTTGGAAAAATCATACAGGATTAAGTACAAGTATTTAATAGAAATGCATTTTCTTTCGTGCACATAAAAGTTAAATTGAGGGCTAGACGAAGAATACCTCTTTCAGCTTTTTCTGACAAAAAGCTGTTTTGCTCCAAACGTAGCACACCTAGCTAACTAACTTTATAAGCACTGCCATTTCCTGAGCCATCAGTGGACTCCTTAGGCAATCAAAGGAGTAACCTAGCACATACCAAGATGAGTATATAGAATAGCCTTGAGAAGAGAAGGCTGAGAAGAGACCTGATCCAGGTCTATAAGTATCTAAGGTGTGGGGGGCAGAGTGGCGAGGCTGGACTCTTTTCAGCGGTATG
>JAOWBP010002392.1:42616976-42637060 GCA_028571105.1 Tragopan temminckii
CCTGCTTTGGCAGGGGGGTTGGACTCGATGATCTCTGAGGTCCCTTCCAACCCCTACAATTCTGTGATTCTGTAATACAGGAAATAAAAGTCACATAAGCATCAGGCAAGACAGCCATCATAAGCATAAGAAACATGGATGACTAAGAGTCCCTTGTGTGGTGATTAAGTCTACCACACGTCCAGCAACAGGGAGGAGGAAGGGGGAATAAGTGATCTTTGATGAGAAGCTAAGGCATAACAGACTCCAATCTCCCCTTGCCTCAGAGTGCAGGCAAGCATATCGCCATGTTTTAGGTGCCTGGGGAAAATTTAAATTCACCATTTGATACACTTAACCAAAATGCGGGTAGTGGGAAGAGTATGCACTGTTACAGAATGGAATAGGAATAGGAAATGTAAGAGAATTTTATTACCTGAGGCCCTCCTTAAGGTTACATGCATAATTCTGATAGCTTTCCTAAATTAAAAAGGAGAACGTGGCTTAAGATAAAAGTTTTCATACACTTCAGCTATAGTAGTTGCATCTGGGGAATTCATCAGATATAAATAAATGAGCTAGCCATTTTTTTTTTTAAATGAATGTACTTGAATTAATGATTATTTCTCTAAAAGAAGGACCACTGGCCTTAAGTTGCGCCAGGGTAAGTTTAGGTTGGATATTAGGAAGCAATTCTTTACAGAAAGGGTTGTTAAGTACTGGAATAAGCTCCCCAGGGAAATAGAGTCACCGTCCCTACATGTGTTGAAAAGCTGTTTGGATGTGGTGCTCAGGGACATGATTTAGTGGAGGATTGTTGGAGTTAGGATAGTATAATTAGGTTGAAGTTGGACTTGATGATCTTTAAGGTCTTTTCCAACCTGTGTGATTCTATGATTCTACAATGAAATCAAGCTGGACTTCTGATACATCAACAAGACTCTTCAGGTTTAACTCTGTCCCAGGCAAAACCTGGATAGTTACACATAAAACAAGAACCTGATATTGAAGAGTCACATCAGAATGCTGAGACAGGGCTGTATCAAGAATCTCTCTTAGAAAGAAGCAGAACTGGGGCTTGATTTTGATTGCCATGGTCAGCAATATAATCAACTTTTTTTTCCTGTCATATCCTACCAGCGTAGCTTCTTACGTGAAAGTTTGTGAAATATGAAGAAACTTTTGAACTTTTGAACTGTTCATTGGCATCATATATAGTTAAGTTTACAGATCAGATCAGAGATAGTGCAAGTACCCTTCAAAGTCTGTTGTCAAATTAAGTGTACAAAAGATATCCAGCATAACTTTTGGATGACTTCCTATTGTCATTAGTGGATATAATCTTTATAATGTTTTGTAGTGCATCAATATTTTAAGCTAAAAACACCATAATTCCTTCTCCGTCTATTGACACCAAAACCCCACACTTCATAATTGTTTAACACAAATATTTTTGGAAAAAAAAACCAAAAGCATTTCTACTTCTTATGTTTTTAATATCCAAACGAGGAGGTTTATAGAAATTTCACGAAGTAACCACACACTGGTGAGCAGAAGAGTCAGCATATGCAGAATGAGGCCAGGCTGCATTGTGATTATCTAGAAATAACTTATTATTTCTCTTTTATTCTGTTTAGTTTCCACATAAACACTTCTTCTTTGATCCACTAAGACATTTTCTTAAAACTGCATAACACATTTTATATACATTTCTCATTCAAATCAGCAACAAAAAGAACAATTTGTATAGAAACAACTTGTTTTGTTGCATCTTTTCCTGAATAGCAATGAAAATTTGTAATAAGTAAGAAGCAGGAGAAAAAAATACAGAAAATGTTTTGGAATAAGGTGGTTTAACAGCAACTCAGAGACAGAAAAAATGAGCAGAAACAACAAAGTGAAGCAAGGAGAGGAAACATGGAAACAATAAGAACAAAATAGATTTGAAATACTTAAGAGGAAATCACGCATCAGCAGTACACTTTTTAGTAGTATCCATGAGTTTAGGAATATTACATTTAGGTATAATAAATCCCACAAGTTACATATTTTCATTATTAAATGTATGTGATAAAATAATTAATAATGATAAAAATGAGCTCAGTGCATACGTCAATATATTGAAAGAAGTGAGAATATATGCTTTCATCCAGTGAAAATGAGGAATTAAGTATCAACTGATCATTCAGTGTGATTCATCAAAACCAAACTGTTTTGTTGGGATGCATGAAAGAGTTTAAAGTTCTAAATTGTAAATTTTTAATATACTGTAACATAGAAAGTCCTATGTAACACAAAACTAAAATGATAACATCAAAATAAATTAATTCCAGTTCTATTGGAGCACCTTCCTTATGAAGAAAGATTGATGGAACTGGGCTTATTTAGCTTGGAAAAGAGAAGGCCCCAGGGAGACCTCACTGTGGTTCTCCAGTATTTGAAAGGAATGTATAAATAGGAGGGAGAACGACTGTTTATGAGGGTGGATAGAGATAGGACAAGGGGGAATGGTTTTAAACGAAGACAGGGGAGGTTTAGGTTAGATATTAGGAGGAAGTTTTTCACACAGAGGATGGTAACACACTGGAACAGGCTGCCCAAGGAGGTTGTGGATGCCCCATCTCTGGAGTCATTCAAGGCCAGGTTGGATGTGGCTCTGGGCAGCCTGATCTACTGGTTGGCAACCCTGCACATAGAAGGGGGGTCATTGTGGTCCTTTTCAACCCAGGCCATTCTATGATTCTACGATTCTATTGAATGTTAATAAAAAATTAGTTTTTGCATGATGCTTTTGAGATTTTGAAAATAAACTGTTACGAAACATTTATTTTCATTTTAAAAATTGATATTCTGTTCTGGGGAGGAGAGAAGGAAGAACGGGAAGGAAGGGAGGAGGAGAGAAAAGAGCATTCTCAATTGACTGAAAATTCTGTTCCTATTGCTAACATCTAAATTGCGCTCAGAGTCAGTTATATACAACTTGTCTACAATTATAGTTATTCCAGGTTACATAACTGAGAAGTTGATAAAGAAGTACATTATTAAAAACCATTAAAGGACAGGGCAATTATTTATATCAAATTCTTTCTGCTTGATATGTTTAGCTTACTGTTCCATGGAATATTAATTAAAAATCACACTATAAGACTGGTAAAATTCAGACAAAGTGAGTAATAAACATCCAAAGGACTTCTCAAAAGTAGGAAATAATTTTTGAATTTAGTTGTTTCCACTGGCATTTAAAAGGAAGTATCTACAAAACTGAATTCTCATTCTAGAAGATTGTGCTTTTAACAAGGTTTAGGGGCTAGCAATGACAAAACTAAGAAGGAAAAACTCAGATTTTTCTAAGGGATGCTAAATGCTGAGAACATTTCTAGCATATGTGTATTTCAAAAAGCTGAAAATGGAAAGGAATGAAATGGAAATGAAATGAAATTTAGGTTTGTGAGTTATGTCTACTTACAGTACTAATATTAAGTTGACTTGATTGTACTATCTGCTTAGCTTTGCTAGATAAGATATTTGTTCTTTAATCTAGTGTTTAAAGAGAACACTAAAGACCGCTGGGAGTTTAATGGAAAACTCTGAAACTGGAAGAGATTACTATTTTTATGATTGAATATGATAACCATTAGAATAAGCAAGTTGGATTTTTCTGTCTTTAACAGTCTTTATAGTCATATTTTTCCCTTCTGAGAATACAGGTTATTGGTCTCAATGAGGGAAAATGTTTTGACACTCAACAGTCCATGTACTTCAGTGCATTAGACTCCAATGTACCTTTTTGGTCTCAAAATAAGAGTTTGAGATGTTACAAAACAAAACAAACATACAACAATATTGTCATTATTAGTCAAAACAGCATAATTGCATAACTTTGTATTCCACTTAATCAGTTCCAGTGACTTGCAGTTAAGATGTGACACATGTAATATATTAGTAACCATTCAACTCCTAGGAAAGTCAGTGGTTTGTCTTTTTGTCTACATCTAAATTGTGGAACTGAAGCATTCTCCCAGATCCTGAGGTTCTCTGCTTGCCAAATTGTTATCCCATACCTTTGTCAAGATCAGACACCATCAGAGATCATCTGTCAAAGGCAGCCTCAGCAGAGGTACCTGCAACAGGAGCAGGAAGGAAGCTGCAACATTGGCAGCAGTCTGCGTAGAGAGGATGGGAGCTGCAAAGACTGTTTTATCCCATTTCTGATTGGCTCTCTGCTTCCAAATCAGTCTATTTAGAAATGTACAACCACAGTTTTGCTAATAGAGTCTACTGTACATCTGAATACTTTTTACTAAAATGTAGTCAGGCATCTGGTGTTGGTGCTAATGTTCACAGGAAAAACATTGCAGTGGAAAAGCTTCTCAGCACTTCAGAAGGTGAAGAAATCTATTGCTATACTATGCGAACACACAGAAATACATCTCTGAGAGCCTACATTGCTGAACACCCAGCAGACATTCTGTACAGTATATATTTTAATACTTTTAATTTGAAAGACTATTTTCAGTGCTTCTTTACATATTTCATTTATGATCATTAATTTTCAACAACACTTGGTAACAGGATGTTGAGGCAATACGGCATACACTGTCTAATTGGTTTTACAAAGCCTTGCATTTAAGTGAAATCTACTTTAGGGACATCTGCCTACTTAGTATATTATAAGCAGAATATATCCTTTTTTCCTTCTGCTTAAAGGATTTACATAAGTACATTCCACTGACATATTTAAAGGTTTTAAACTCAATATGTGGATGTTTTAAAGGATACCAGCAAAGGAGTAACTTACCTGCTTAAATCAGACATTAGAATTAAATCTGACTTATTGTTCCTGAGGTGGCCTTCATGGTTGATGTGCACAATAAGTTGAAAAAATTATCCAATTTAACATCTCCTAAGCGAACACTGTTGTTATGCCTGTTGTGATTACCTTATTCTATGCCACAAAGGAAGAATATTTAAACCAGATTTATTTCTAATAAAAAGTGTGTGTTTCTCACCTTTGCCATCTTCAGATACTGAACTGCAATTAAAATCAGGAGTCAAGCTGAAAATTGACATTTCATATATAGCAGCTTAAATTAACTGCCAGGCAATGTCAATACAGTCATAAATTGCCTGAGTCAAGGAGTGGACTGAAGTAATCAGTGATCTCTCACCCACTGTCCATTCTTCCCCTCTGACAGTGGTATTTTCTCTGCAGAGGCCACTCTTTCTTGCTTTATGTGGCATAAGATCCTTTAGGAAGGACCCTAGATCATTTGTCTGCCTGGAGATAACCACCTGATATCACTTCAGGTCAAATAGGTTTGAGGGTGGAGAGGAGGAGACTTAGCTAGGACAGGAGATTCATTGTTCTTATCCACATCAAACCTTGCTGGTGCCACCAGCTCAGATGTTGTCCTCCGGCATAACCCAAACTTGCACTTAACTGCTGTCTGTCGCAAAAGCGCAACAATCATGAGATAATTGCACAGTCTTTTTCTGTCACACAGACTACCCTTATATCTTGCATGTAGATTTCCGAAACCTGTGAGCTGTGGCAATTAAAAACATTATTTGATTTCCAGAGATGTCAATCATTTAGTGCTCTCAGATAGGATTGCTGAGAAACTGGTGTGCAGAATTTTTAAAAATTAATGCATTAGAATTTAAGTAGCTGAATGTGATTTTAATAGCCTAATTACAGGCAGAGAATGTCTGAATGTTTCTTCTTCCATTCTCCCTAATATTAAGGAAAGTAATTTTTCTCATTAGAACAATGAGTTCACCATTAAGACTCAGTCATGCAATTTGTACTCCTGTTGCCAGGTATTCAGGTTATGCTGGCATACCACAGTGGAGTACCTAAAAAAACAAACAGTTAATCTCCAGAGGCATTATATCAGGTTCTGGAAATATCGTTGAATTTTTTACTGTAAATGTTATATCCATCATCTAGTATGTATGTATTGCACAGTACGATGCTACACATATTTTTTATATCTACATAAGTGTATGGGAACTGCTGAGTCACGGCCTGAACAACTGATTGAGCACCTGGAAGGAGAGACTCAGTCAGCCCTGGGGATTCACCTGTGCAGTTGGAAGGAATGGAGCCTGGCTCTAATTCTGTTAGACCTCATCTGAGGGCTGACTGCCACCAAGGAAGGAGCTCTTGATGCAGATCTCTCCTTCATGGAGTTTTTCTGTAAGCCTAGATCTTTGGAGATGGGTGAGCAATCTTCTTTTTGTGACGTTTTCTCATTGTGCTAGTCCTGCTGCCATTACAGTAAGTGAGTAAAGATTATGAAACTGAGAGGAGATTGCACTGTTGAGTCTTAAAATCATGAAAGTTTGCTACTTCTATGCTGGCAAACTCTTCTCTACTACTGCACTATTTATTTCATGCATGTTATCAACTAGTCTCACTCAAGGTAAGCTCCTTGTTTTTGCAAGTATGACTACAAGATTATGTTAAATTGACTACCAATGTTGCATTAAACCATTTAGCTGCTACACCAAAGAAGTTCTATTTGCTGACCTTTCTAGTCTTGTAAGTATTCCTTTCACTCTAAATTGAACTTTTCCCATGAGCAAAAATATACCTGTATGAAGATGATTTGGGGGACAGAAAGGTTCCTCTGAACACTTTTAACATTTCAATAATACTGTTATTTTGGAACTGCCTTGCCTCTACATCATTTTTTTTAATCGTTACACTAACTCTGTCTGTAGCACTGAACCACTGTTGAAGTTTTACTATAGAGACACTTCAGTGAATGTTACAAGCAAATACAATTAGTCTGTCTTCATAAATCTGAAATTTATCACATAAAGACATAAAATTTGAACTTATCTTGCTTCCAGCACTTAAAATAATAAAGAAAAAGTGAGAAATACATAGGTCACTCCAAAAGTAATGCCTCCTTTTTATATCCACGAAAACTACAGCAGATAAAAAGAATAAACTAGCACTGTTTGATGGAGCAAATTCTCAGCTACAAAACCCTTTTCTTTCATCATAATCATGTCTATGCATTTTCAATAGAAATGAACAAGAGCCTGCATACTGTGCTCATAAAAAAAATATGCAGAGGTGCAGTCACCATTGTTAAAAAGCACCACCCACTGCCTCCTCTATTGACAACCACTGTTTGATCTCCATAAACAGTCAGTAAGCATCAATGAAATGTCAGTGGGTGCTGTTTTTATCCCACATGGAGGAATTCAGTGTCACACCTCTGCTTCATACAACTTCCATGTCAGACATCATTTTATCAGAGTGCCCCTCTGCTGCCATCTGTCACATATCTGCCTCTGGCAATGTGGGTTGATGTAATTAAAAAGGAGGCATTACTTTCAGAGCAGCCCTAGTAATTGTTAAAGAAGCAATGATACTTGAAAAATAAGAACTTCCTTTCAAATTTTACTGAAGTCATCACTACTAGTGAAAAATTTGCTGCCAAGATAGTTTTAAAACCAACACTTCTTATCTCCCATTCCCCTGAAAAAATATGAACACCTTAGAGCCTACTGTGCTGTCAAACAGTCCAGGCCATAATATGCAACACATTGTTCGTTTCCAAAATGTAAGTCAGTAGGAGACAGAAGAGCTATTGCAAATCTTTGAAACTATCAGCTCCTCTGAGATATGGAATTTTTAAGAAGAATCTTAAAGAGTGATTGTGTTTTTTCTCTCAGAAACACAAATATCACTCAAGAAAAAAGAGAAAGCACAGAGAACTCAATATAGATCCTGCAGAAATACAGTCAATATTTGTCTTGTTGACTACACAGTTATATGGTCAGAGTGCAAGCAACAAGGAATTATTTTTCCTTTTTTTTTCTTTTTTCCCACTGTATCATATTTGAAAGGGGATAAAAATTCTCTACTTAGATGAGCAGTATAGAAAGGAAAAAACTTCCATTAGGAACATGGGAAGTATCCATCTCATTTTGTGTGACAGCTTGGATGTGAAATTTTGCCTTTAAATTCAAATAAATGAAGTAGGAAAAGGGATGGGACTTCAATTCACATTTTTTTTCTTAAAAATTACATACTTTCCTATGTCATTTTAAACGGCAGAAAAGCTGAAGGAATTTGAGAGGCTAATAGATGTGTACCACAGATACTTGCCTAGTGTTTCCATTTATCTTAATCCACACAAAAGCAAGTGATTAGAAATTTTTATTCTAGGCACATATGACAGCCTGACCTGCATAGATCTATCAACTTAGCCTGAGTATTAAAAATGAATATGATTGGAAAGGTCTACCGTGTCAATGGAAATTAAAGTATTAATGGCATAAGGGGATGCATTTTATATGGCTAATTATGAATACGTATATTTAAAAATTAAAATGCTTTACAATACTTTCCATCCATAATGATCATACACATTAAGTATGAAGTGAAAAATATTCAAGCATAACACTTGCACTTTATTAATCTAAGTCCCTGAGTATTTCAGTTTTAAAACTAAATTATTGTTTGATTTTTTTTTCTCAAGCTGATGTCACAGCAAAAGGCATTCTACTATCAGAAATATTATACAAAATATTTATTTCTAAATTCTATTTAAATTTAGAAGGGCTGATCTGAAAGTAACATCCTAACCCTAACCCTGTCTTATGACGGCACACAATGTCAGAGACATATATTTCTGCAGAAGCTTACAGGAACAGCATGAGTGCTATTTTTCATCTCTGGTGAAAATGCATTGCTAATGGTCTTGACTATGCTGAAAAAATAGTATTTTATAGCTGACAATTGGCTCTATCAAATAGTGTTATTGTGCTTTTTGTATCTGTTGTAGTTTCCATGGAAATCAATAGAAGCTATTACCTTTGGACCTGCATACAGAATTCAGATTTTATGACAACTACAACACAATTGTAGATTGCAAATTTTCAGATCAGAGAGTCTGAAAGTGAATTAAAGTCTTCATAATGATAGTATTTTTTTTTCCATAGGAAAGTCAGATAGTCATTTTCTAACCCCATTTTTAATGATAATCTTTGCAAACAGTAACAAAAGGAATGCTTTTCAACCAGGTCAGGTCTTCTCTTCCTAAGACACATGCACAGTTGAAATTAATTTCATTTTTTTCTAAATACAAAATTAAATACAGAAGGACTCAGTCTGGCCTCACACTCAGATCAGTTTCAACAGCAATAGAATCTTGATGCTTTCTGTCAGCTATGGCTCATATCTTGTTATGGTAAAAACAGTCACCCAGGAGTTGTACCCAATAACATCTTTATTTAAGGATAACTTGGCTCTCCTGAGTGTTCTTCTTATAACTGCTATTTGTCAAGTAATCTATAGTAAGTCAGGCTCTTTCTTGAAAGATATTTGCTGCACAGAAGAACATACAAATAAAAACTGGTATAAAGCTGCATAAACAGAAAGGAACGCGGGTACAGAGCAAGAGAGAAAGAGATGACAGCTTCAGCTTAACCATTTCACATTTTGTTTTAAAATGATGAGATTTCCCTTACATATTAGATAAATTAACTGGATCTGAAACACATATGAAAATTAAGGGAGATAAAAGTCTAACAAATTGGTAAATTAGGTGGTCAAAGCAGAAGAGGTATTCCAGAAAAAGGAAGAAGAGATATCTGTGAAATGAAGATCATGTAATTGATGGAAAGGACTGAAGAAAAGGAAACTTGAAAGGAGATCTAGCTAAGGGTTACAAACAGCAGAGATGCGTACAGAGCTTCAGAATCAAAGAAGATTTTGAAATAGCAGCTCAGCATGGTATCCAAGCAGTAAAGTAGCTCTGAAAACCACAGCAGTGGCAACAGTGGAAGGATCTCAGTGTGAAGAGCTACTGAGCTTCTGGGGAACATAAAGGCTCATTCCCTGCATAGGAAACAACTAGTTTTGTTTTTGAGAGACTCAACATAGACTGGCTTTAAAATGTATTCTGAAATATTTCACAGTCTTGACATGGGGAAGAAAATGATGAATTCATTCTGCATTTAACAAACTGTTCATTTACCTCCCACTGTTTTATCAAACCCAAGATTTAATGTGATTGGTGAAAACTCACACTGAGAAGGCAAAAAACTGATAATATTATTCTAACGTTGTAGTAGATTTCAGAGTCCAAATGTGATAAATTCTGTTACTACTGCAAAAAGTAAGATTAATCAAAGAAAGGCATAAAATAGGATCAGCCATAGTGCTCATGTAGCTTGTTAAGGCTTGCTTTTAGCATCTTCATATCCAAATATGTAAAAATGAGCTGAATGGTGAAGTGTGATTAAATTCCAGACTTCATTTTCTCTTCAGTTTTTCTTTTCTCTAATCTCAGTTTGAGGAATGTGTCACAACTTGCTTACTTGTAACTCACATAAGATACATGATTTAATAAAAAGTGTACACGGGCCTGATTCTGAATTTGTAAATCCAGCAAGTTCATATTTGACTTACTCTTGGAAATGTGGTACAGCTTGTTTATGATATCTGCAGTGCTAATAAAAGGATTTCTATTCTACTTGACAATACACTGGTGCTTAACACTTGATTGGCTTTTGCAAGTGAAGTTGAACTACAAATCACATTCCATTACAGCCTAGACAAAATGCTTAGAACTATGATCACTGGCCATTCCTGACTAATAGGTGTGATATCTATTTCATTCTACCTACAGACCCTGGAAAAATGTAACTTCTCTTTATATACAATATTTCTAATGGAGTCTTTACTGTCCTAAAGATTTCATCTCATACTCTTTTTCGTTTGAGAAGAGTTAATTTGCAGCAGTAGGTTTGCTTCTTTTCCCCAGTCCTGTGCTCTAACCTACGAAATTTTCTCATTTATCTGTATCCCAGTTATGCTATAGTTTCTCTGCCTCTTCAACTCATACACCAAAGGTGAGTTTACTGTACTTCATCCTCTTATACATGATATATTATTTTCCCCATAGATTAGTCTTTTATCTAGAAAGATTTATTTTCTTATTAAGAGAGCCTCAAACATCTCTCCAGAATATTTTTGAGATTTCTCAGGATATGAAAGTTGGTAGGAAATTCATACCAATCAATTCAACTGGTTAGTTTCCCTAAATGCAGAGAAAATAACTTCTACAACTTCTTCTGCATTTAGGGAAACTATCCAGGAGCTTTACTTATTATTTCTTATAGCACAGTTTATACATTTCCTTATGCCATGCCTTTCTAATACAGAAACATTACTTGCATCCTGTACTTTTCACCTCTTTTCCCCCTTCAAGAACAGTCCTTTCCCACACATCCATCTTATTAGATACTCTCTAGATAACTCTAACCTCTGTGACTTTAAATTGTTTGGAACAGGACTGGAACACACAAATACTGTACTGTTTATTTATTGTTTTACAATGCAACTCTTAAAGCCAAAATTTCTGAAAATATTTTTTTGACCTTCACAACCATTTTCAGAACCCAAGAAAAATTTCTATTCTCACCACAATTGGTGCAACTAGAATGACAGCATTTGTCTTATGTTTTTATTACAGGAGCATTAAAAGACTGACAATTCCCATTCCAGTATAACTGACAGAATGGAGGACAAGCAGTATACAACTTTGGTGCTTCTACTTCATGCTAAATTATATGCCCTCACAGATCACCATATCAAATGCATTTACAATTAGACTGAAAATATATTAAGTTCAATAAATTTAAATCCGTTTACATTTGCCTGACACAATCTACCCGCAGTAGAAATTTGTTACATTTTATCCTACTGTCCTCCTAATCTTTACATCTTTCATTGAGTTTCCCTTCAGAATTTGTTCTAAAATCTTGTGTAGTAGTAAGGTCAGCCTAATGGGATTTTCACATTTGATTTTTCTCTTCTACTGACAGGAGACGAGAGGTTCTTTGAAAAGTGAACTTTCAGCTTTGTATATCATTAAACTTATACTTCACAGAACATAGATTCCTTAAAAATTTACAAGTAGTTGGGGTAAATGTCAATAAAAGACTTTCTTGCTTTTTCTGTTTCTTGTCATTTTAATGATATATAGCCAAGAAATGTAGGCAGGGAGGATCTTCCAAAGTTCACCTAGTCAACCTCCTTTCCCCAACGCAGTGTCACTGCACACATACAAGACAGAAATAGCATACCACTTGCATACGCAGGGGACCTGGGGTCTCTGCTCACACTGGGGGTATGTGGCTACTGCTTTCCCCACTCCAATTGCTAAAGCTCTCTCTCACTTTGCTCAGGCTGGTCCAACCCCCAATAGTTGTTTTGGGAAGACACCAACTTGCTCTCATAGCTGATGCTATGCTCCCACTTTCTCCAGCAGCTGGCACTACAGCCTGCGGGCCTACATCCCCAGCCCAACCCCAGTTTCACCAACATACACATATTTTGCCAGTAGCTGACACGCAGGGCTTGCAGCACATGTGCACATGAGAGAGAAAACGTGAATGCACAAAGAGACAGAGTTAAGAAAAAATTTAGTGAGAAAACATAGACAGATCACAGACTGTGGTGATCAACCCCATTTTACACAGAAGTAGCACTTTTTATACCCCTTTATACCTTCCTCCTTCCTTGTTCCTCCTTCCCTAGCACATTCTCCCTTAACTCACAGCTTTATTAGCTTCAAGGTTTGTCCTTCCTGGAAGTGGTACCTGAAGCTTTTCATCCTTGCCAGTTAGTGGCTGGCAGGTCTGTATGTGGTCACTTGATTGTTTTGGTTTAAATGTAGAATTTTCCACTTCTCTTACTCAACAGAAGCCTGAGTTCCAACTCCTTTCTAGCTTGAGACTGCTCTGAGATCTTGCCCAAACATTTATGCTTCACATTCTTTCCAACAATAGCTCTAAGTATAATGACCACACTCACTATTCAATTAGTTTAATAATGAAAATGCTAGTGGTAGCATAATCAGAGATGAACTTAGTATAAACCTATTCTTCACACTTTTATTTTCACTGTAATGCACTTATACTTCTGAGTACTTTTTCAACCAGATACATATTTGAGATTAGTTTTTTCTATGGTAGCTTATTGCTGCTCATTGCTTCTACTTATTAGAACATCACGTCAGTGTGGTGAGCAAAATCCTCACTAATGTCAAGATGTATCCTTTTCTTTCTGTATATTCATCTCTGTTATCTTTTTAAAGAAAAACTTGTGTTCAACACAAATTGTTTATGAGAAGCCCATGTTAGTTGTTTCTCATCTAAACAGTTTTCTTTTAGCTGTATACAAATTGTTCTTGTCTATTTTCGAGGAATTCAAGCCAGTATATCATTACTTCCATCTTCTTTCTTTTTCCATTTCTTGGAGAGAGGCATTTCATTCATCTTCTAGAAGCCATTTGTTAAATCACTGCTCCTCTTTTTGAATGAACTGAACTTTTTCCACATTTTTTTTTTCCATTTTTCAGTGGAATGGGGTAAGTGGGAAATTCTAAATGAAAATCAACACCACAAATTAAGAACAGGAAACTAAGAAATTGTTCTGCAGAACAGAATCCGAGCACTCAAATACTATCATTATGATAATTGTTTATTCTTTTCTTGTAGCACCTAAGATTTATTCTGTCCACAGCAATCTAAAATGTAGATTTGTGTACATATTATTTGATCTGTTCATATACTCTAGGAAATCTTCCCACTGAGTAGAGTAACAATTATATTAGCCATATGATTATATTTTAAATTTTACTATAAAGTAATGAAAACTGACAAAGACATTTTCCTGGTATCTTTTATTTATAGCTTTCCTTTCTGCAGACAGCAGAACAATAGTTTTCCTGAATTCCTACAGCATTTGTTTTGTAAAATCTAGGAAGGTGATTTATTTTTTCATTCAAATAAGACTCTTATTTACATCTTACTTATATCACCTTTATCAAAAAGTTTGTAATAAGTGAATCACATCTACTTGAAAACATTTTTTCCTCATTTAGATAGATAAAGTTATCTATAACATCCATCTACTATGTTGAGTATCTTTTTACCAGCTGCTAGAAGGAAAGATACATCCCTAAATTTTTAATAGTTCTGTTATCTGTTTCCCTATTTCCAATCTGTTACTTTCCTCCTCTTCTCTATGAATGGCATTCACTACTCTTTAACTTTAATCTCCCATTTATTTTTTAAGTTATTTTCAGTTAACCAATTTCTGCATCATCTTCCACTGAACTTGGGGAAAAAAAAGTCCATTTAAAAATCTAAGACTATCTCCAAAAAAGAAAATTTAGAACTGGTTTGAAAAGTGTTTCACCATCAAGTTAAAAATATTTGAACTTCACTCTTTTTTCATATTATTGTAATATTTGTTTGCCTAAGTTGTCTTTTTTTTTTTCCTGATGCATATCTTGATGATATTTCACTGTAGTACCATCTGTATTAACTTTCTTTTTTTTTTTCTTTTTTTTTTTCCTTTTTTTTAAATCTCCTCTACATTTTTCATTCCCGTTCATAAATACTCATCTTGGGTTTAGAATAGATAACACATCTTCCTCTCTAACTTCAGAAGAGAAAACATTGACCTGCTGAATCAGAAATGTAGGTGCAACATTTTTAGAGGGTTCCCTCTTCAGATTAAGAACTAGTTTGAACAGAGCAAAGGACTAGGAAATTCATACAAACACTCAATATTTTAAAGAGAAACTCTTTTGGATTTTCCTAAGGGAACTACCAATACATGCTACACTGTGGGAACAATATTTTCCTTCAGAAGTTCACAAAAAACTGGACAACTCATCCCACTATTTTAACCTTTTCTGTTGCAGACTGTTTTCTAGTTGGAATTCCCCTTGCTGCAAATTACAGCTGTTGCCTATTGTCCTTCACTAAGGCTGACCTGGGGCATAAAACAGTGTAACAGTAGTGACTCTCCTAAACCTTACTAGCTTTCTCTAAGGTGAACAGATGCCTAATTACAAGGTGAGCTCCAGCCCTTTCACCCTTAGTCATCCCCTGTCAGACTCATAGTTAATCAGTGCCCATATAGACTGGGACACTGGAACAAGACTACAGACGCCCCCACAAGACCTGACAAGAGGGAATAATCCCTTCTTTTGACCTATAGTATATACTTTTCCTAACGTTCACCAGAATCCAGTTAGTCTTCTTAATCACAAGGATACACTGCTGATTCCTGTTCAGTTTGCAAAACATGTGCAAACTGAAAAATGCAAAAGTGCCTTTGCATTTGCCTGTGCTAGACTTCAAGCAGTCTCTGCCAGTTCATTTTTCCAGCTTGTCAAGGTATCTCTGAGTATCCTCCTAAACATCATGCCATCCTCATCACCTAGGTCATCACAATCTTCACCCTCACCTGCAGAATACTATAATTAGATTTGATTCTCTCAAGGTTTTTCTAGGGAGCATTCTCTTCTACCGGTTCAGTCTGGCCACTCATTGTAGACTAGTCTGAAGTTCTTTAGCTGCTCTGTGTGAAGTTGCTCTGTGTTTCACAGACCAAGCTAACTCAAGCGTTCTGTACAGATTTCCAGATATAGGCATAATTAATTGCTGTTGTGAAAAGATAAAGCCCTTCAGAGACACCCCATTCAGCTATATGAGGATCAGGCTGCATGTTTGTGGTTTAAAAGTGAATCTGCAACAAATTCATGTGAAATTTTTTCTTTTCTACATGTGTGGTTCTGGTTTCCAGGAATATTTTTTACTGACTTGTTATAGAAGCTAGGATGGTTTGTTTATTTCAGAAAAAACTGAAATGAAAGGAAACAACTTTCACATGATTGCTCAACAATTGTGATTATTAATAAAGTATTTACAGAGGGAAAGTAATTGTTATTAGTGAATATAAATTTGAAATACTACAGATCTTTCATCTTTTTGGGGAGGGAAAGGGAATTTAGAGGAATAATTTACCACAGATATTGTGAAGTCTGTAACTGTTTTATATAAATTCCTTGTGAGAGAAAACTCATTAAATGTTATTCTTTTTGTTACAAAGTTCTGAAGCTTGCTTTCAGTTGACATCATTATTTTGATAACATAAAAGTACTCTGGGTTTAAAAGCAGTCTCAAGAAAAAGCACACTACTCTCATAGAAAAATCCATTCTGTCATTCAACACAAAATTGCTTAATCTCAACTGAAAGAAGATGGGAGAGAAAAGTCTTTATTTTATCTTGTGATTACTTTGCCTTAACTCCCTGCCCTAGAGCAAAAAAATAAAAAAATAAAAAATAAAATTCAAAAGAAAGGCAATGATAAATAACAGTGAAAATGAATCACCAAATGAGTTATAAAGTAATCACTGATGGAAGAACAGAAACTGATAAAGGTAATAACATTTCACTGTCTTCCTAAGAGAACCTGAAATTAAGTGGTAAATACTAAATTCAATCCAAAAGATAAATCTATGATTAAAAATGTTGCTACTATTCCATACAGATTTTTTTATTATTATTTCTACAGGCAAGCATTATATATGGTTGAAAGAAAGAGTTTTGGAATGTTATGCTCCAGGAATGCAGAATTAGCCAAATTCCATTCAAGACCAGTAAGACTGACTGTGCTCTGGCAAAGATGCAGTGGACAGTCTTAGCTCCACTGAAATTAAAAGTATCATTTCTACTCTTACTATCAATTCAATATTCTTAGATAGGCTTTGAAATCATGTCTCCAACTACAGCTTGTCGATTGCTTTCTTTTAAGTTTGTTGTTCTCATTACCTGTAGATTTCTGAACTTCCTAACCACAACTTAGGTTAAAAATATATATATATTGCTTATAATTCTATTAATGAAGCAATAAGGCAAGCAGCAAGGCAGAGTAGTCACACACTGTTGGACAAACAGTAAATACTACCTATTTGACAGCTGGGATATAAAATTCCTAGCTACAGCTTTTCCTGAACGCAAAATATTGCTTTCCGATAAATACTACCTCACAGTTGCTAATTGGCTGTAAAAGAAATTCCAGTATTTTTATCCTAAACAACATACATTATCTATCTTACTTCATAGATTCTCAGCTAATTTAGACCTATGATGAGAGTCAAGTGACTATTTAACATGGATTTGTGATGTTTCAGGTTCCAGCTTAGTTCAACTGAATTCCTGAATATAATTAGAATTAGATTTTTGACATAAATATTTCCCAGAACAAGGACCCTGCAGTGACTAAGTTTCCCTCCAAATCATCACTTACCCTCGTTTTACGATCAATTATGCAGACATTCACATCAGCCAATTCATATCAATCAGTCTATATGTGAAAACAGCTACTTGAGTTTATGACCACATTCTGGATTCCAATGGGGATATGAATTTACATTTTTTTGTTCTGCAAATTATATCCTAGACCTATATGTAACACAATCCTAAGATTTCCAGCATCTTGTGGATGCAAGTTGCTTGCCCAGCATGCACTGTTTTAGAAGCTAGGAACATAGAGCATTCTTCCAAATCATATGACACCTTATTAACAAAGCTGACACTAAAATAAACAAGGAGTGAGAATTTTGCATAATCATACAGTTTTTTTTTTATTATCTGGCTGCAGTTAATAGCAAACAGCCAAGTATAAGTTGTTAACTCACTTTGTATAAGCTTCGTCTATTGTGATTAGTCGTACTCCCAACATTTCTGAGCCTTTGGAAGTTGCTTTTTTTTCCCCTCAAAATCTGACTCAATTTTTATTTATTTTTTAAAATCAGACTCTATAGTAAAGCCTCCTGAGCTACATTAAAATATCTGCTGAAAAAGAGTTTTCATTTTTTTTTGATACATCAAATTCCAAAGCAGTTCTAAAATCCATTGTTCTTCTGCTGATCTGAATTATTTGTTCATTCCTTGATTTATTCCTGTTTTGATTCCTGTTGAAAAGAACACCTTCTAGATTCTCAGTCTGTAGAGTACATAGATACATACTTAATGCAATACTGCAACTAGATTAATTTAAGTATGTGCTCTGTATCAAAATATAATGTGCAAATCATGCACTTGTACTGTAACACAGATGTCCTTTTAGAGGTGTGCTTCATTATGAAGCTATTCTAGAATGGTGAAAGTACAAAATTCTTTTTCAGCACCGATTCAAAAATTTTCCAGACACTGAATATCACCTCACCAAAACCTGTTCTATTTTTCACCCTTTTTTTTTTTCTTTTAATCCCCTTCCTTGTACTCTGTAGGAGTATTTTTCTTTTCTTTTTAAACCTGAAAACAGACATCAAGTTTCAATATGAATTCATATATTATGAACTTTCCCAGTTGCTAGTCAAATGTATTTTAATGATTTGGCTGTTAATAATCAAACATGTTTTAATGTTTTGCTTTAAGAATTGAAACAGTATTTCTCTGAACAAACAAATGAAAATATCCTGCCTGTATTATTGCCTGCTAAGGGTAGAAGAGACTGAAAGTTGCAAAAGCTCTTTTTGGGGCGTTCTGGATGCACACCACACTTGTTACAACTTTCACAAGCTTAATTACTCATTTAACTTCAGTCATGCTCCCCTAGGCTCACGCCCACTTACTGGCACGTACTTACATTTTATTTCATAATGCCTCTGATATGACTCCTGGAATCCAACTGTGTCAAAAAGTCTAACTCATAGCCCAATTGTAAGAAACACACAGCCAAAAAAAATGGAAGTACTGATTTTATTATTATTATTTTTTTAATAGATATCTAAATTACAGCTGAAGGATGCGTTTCCCCAAAGGGCACCCAAAGATTCAGCTTGAAATGACTAATACTCACGAGTCTTTTCCAAAAAAAAAAAAAAGTTCAAGTTATTTATATGATTTGTACTGTCTTTCACTCCTTCACATGTCTCTTTCCTTTCTTTATTCTCTTTTGCATTCTCACTCACAACACACACGGAAATAAATAAAATTTTAAGTAAAAGAAATTGATACAACCTTGAGATTTAAGAACATGTCATATAGGAGTGCTGGAGCTGTAAGTAGCATGAACCAGGTGTGCTGACATAGATAGGAGGAGGTTACATGGGTAAGGGAAATATACATGAATATCCTGACATTTTGCCTGTAGCACAACCATCATAAACTTTGATGTGTAAATTCAGATTTAATTTATTAGAGAATTAAAGTTATTATTTATACACTGCAAATGTACAGACTTCCCCCTACAAGTGGAGATAAAGCAATACATTCCAGCCCATAGTTGTTTTCTTTGGCTTTTTTTCCAATAGTTGTTTTGTTTGGCTTTTTTTTTTTCCAAAAGAAGGAAAAACAATAATAATGGGTTTAATAGGTAGTTAAGAAGTAGATAGAATAGATAAGAATATTCCTTCTTTTGATAGCATTTTGTGGTACCAGGAACATGATGAAAATTGATGTGATTTTTACTGAAAGAAATCACAATGCACTTGATATATTACAGAACATGTATTTTTTTTTTTTTCCTAGTTACACAGACTTAATATGTTATTCAGGGTGAACAGTGAAATTATGCTATTCCCCAGGAAACATTATTGTAGGTGGCTGCATTTCCTGCCATCTAAAAGGTTATATTAAACAGAGTGGAAAACTCTTTAACTGTGGTTATATAGTTGCTCATTGAATCACTAAGTATATATTGCTTAAGCAAAAGAAAATGAATGTACACATTAATTTGTAATGAAATGTTGTACTGGGGTGTAAGTCAAACTATGTATTTTGATTATGATCTACACAGACATATGAACATACGGTTTTCCTATTGTACAATAAAGTCCAATGAAACTATCATATTTGTCTAAGCAAAGTAAAGGTCATGATGTATAACGCTTCACTATTACAACAGCAATTCTGTGGTCAAATTGCATGACAGAAGACATCACAATTTTTGTGAAACAATAAATCAAAACCTTCATCTTCTGCTACCGTGTCCTTACAGAAATAAAGATGCAACTATTTCAACATAACATGGAACATTTGGGGAGAGAAGAAAGACTGGAAATTAAACACTCAACCAGACAAAGAAATCACACAGAAGTGACAAGGACTAGAAAAGTATTCTGTGAAAAAAATAAATTTGAGCTAGTTACTGTGGAAAAATGAATTTTCATATTTACCTGAGCTTAGAAGTAGTGCTAAATTAGTCAATAGCTTGCATAAACAGTTAGGCAAAATACCCCCAGACAGTTCATTTCAGTGTGGGTTTTTT
>JAOWBP010002392.1:42637087-42668766 GCA_028571105.1 Tragopan temminckii
CTTCAGTGAATATGAAGTAAAAGCATCCCACTACCTACCATTCTGGTGCCACAATAACTGGAGCAGATTGTAACTAGAAATATAAAATGAAAAATCTGTTTTGGGGTACTACTTGGAACTGTGCAAATGTCTGGGAATTTGGAATACCTCGTGCTTGGAGGTTAGGTAGGTACAAGGACAAGGCTGTGTTACATTATGGCTCCCTTCAGGTCTATGCACTTGATTATGAAAGTAAGATGTGGGAGAGAGAGAATTTTTTCCCAGATATCATTCTGAGATGAGGTGGGGCGCAGTCAAAGCACTCACCTTGCACTCAGAATATGAGAAGCACTACTGGGTCCCACAGTTTAGTTGTAGCCTTATTTTACTACTTACAGAAAAAGAGGAACAAGAATGATTTAATGCAAAACAATTTGGGGGGAATAGCATAAAGGACTATAAACTTATGTAATAAAAAGGCGATATAAAGTAGTCAGAACGTAGAAAAAAAGATGCCTTTTTTTACTGCTTTGTACGATGATCTCTAAAAGGTCAATGGAGAATACATTAAGTGACCTTCCATATCTAGTACCTCAGAGGCATGAGACAAACTTTTTTCCTCAAAATTATACTCAGGTCATTTATTAAGAGTTACGTGATACCGAGGTTTCACGCAACAGTTAATCTCTATGATTTCTGAAAAGTAAGGAACCTAGACATAGTGAAAAAAACCTACTGTCTATAGATTAAAGTCTTCATGGAAAAACAGTGATAAAAGAATTTGCTTTCCTTGATTGCCAGAGATTGCTGACTTTCTGTGTACAGAATCTGATGAAGACTATCACATTTTGCCAAGTATGAAATACTTTTTCAAAAATTCCAATTTATATGGTAAATTAAGTGTGTACAGTCTATGCGACATTAACAAAGAGATATAAAAATTTAATTATATTCATTTTATTATTCTTTTGTGAATACTTGTAGCTCCTCAAAGACTGATTAATATATTTAGAGCTAGAACTATGGTTAAATTCCAACGAATATTTTCAAATTTGCGAAGGGTATCTGGAATTACAGATTAATCCTTTCTGAACAGCATGAAAATGTAAATATACACTTTCATTTCAAAAGAAGCTTTACATTTTCTGGAGAAAAAAAAAATCAAACGTAATATATAATTGCAGTCAAAATAAATTTTGGGTAGCAATATTGAGATTTTCATGAAATACAAACACTAATAGATTTCAAATCACTGTTCAAGGCATTCATATACAGTAAAAGAAAAGAGAAAACTTAAATAGGATTGAAAGACTACTGCATAGAAATTCAAGCAGAATCTCTAAATAGCATTAATACAGATATCACACTAATGTAAGGCTAAGTGACTGAAAATCAAACTTGGAATGTAAAGAACGAATAGAGAATTAGAAAAAAATTTTAGCATACAGAAACATTGTTATTGAAAATGATCTCATAAAATTAACCCAAATGTTATTGAAATGTAGATCTCTAAGGGACTGTTAATTATTAGTCATCATAGCTGACATATGGATCAGCTTTTCTTTAAAAATAGTTTCAATCAATAGATCTTAAATAATCAACACTATGTAAGAACTCCAGGAGATGCCATACAAGCAAAACATGGCACAAACTGTGAATGAGGCACATACCAATGAGGTATGCTTGCAGATTGTCTATTTTATTTATAGTTTTGAGACAATTTTAAATACTACATAGCTTTGTTCACTTTGTAAGATTTTGAAGTTTTGGGTTGCTGATCTGTGGCACAATCAGATTCAGCTGAGCACTAAGAGTTGCATTAGCACCAGAGACATTTCTAAAATTAAACCTTTTTCTGTGAAAAAGAAATTATTAATGGAATGAAATTACTACAACTCAACAAAATTACATGCTTTACAAAAAGCTGAAGGATAGTGCTATTTTCACCTACATTTTTTATTTTTTAAATTTTAATCTGATTTTGTGTTTAATTAAGTTTTATCTTTAACGTTTGCCTATTGCCAAAATAGTTAAGAGCATTAAAAAATGACTGAGGTTTCTGTGACTGTCAGAAATCTGCACTTTTCATGAAACCACGGAGATGTCTGATACAGTGTTTTTCCAAATCTGGCATCACCAAGTAGTCTAAGAAAATCTCCATCTCTCTCTGGTTATGAAAAGATGATCAGTCCTCAGCAGTAAATAATTGTGCTAAATTTTATCCCATAAGCTCAGCTGCAAACAATTTTCTGGCGACAGTAAATTCTGTTCAAAGTGTGGTGTGCATTTTCTAATCCTATTCTGTGGGCTTTTTATTGGACAGTTCTCAATAATTGCTTTGCTACCTTCGCAACTGTATGCTTTGTTTTGTTTTCTAACATAAACATAAATCAGAAAATTGTCACTGGCATGACACGCACCTCCTTCCCCCCACCCCAGGAAAAAAAAAAAAAAAAGAGATGGAAAGGCATAATATTTTCAGCAGAATTAATCATAGAATCACAGAATGGCTTAGGTTGAAAGGGACCTTAAAGTCCACCTGTTGCAATCCCCTGCCATGGGGAGGGTTACCACCCATCAGATCAGGCTGCCCAGGGCCCCATCCAACCTAGCCTTGAACACCTCCAGAGATGAAATATCATCAATAATGCAAATTTTTTAGAAAGTGACAAAGCATGGTTGTTTTTGTTTTGAAGAGACACGGTGAATCAATTCTCTACACACACACAGACACAAAAAACATTTAACACAAAGATATATCAAATTGGTTTCTCAGTAGGAAATTGTCACTTGAACTTCAATAACAGCAGTTATGAGTGACTTTTTTTTTCAAATATGGAAAACAAGACAAGAAAATGAATGCCTACTCTGAACAATGTTATAATAAATTATCAACATTTCAAATGTGATCATTAGGGTTTTTATTGACAAAATTGTAACTTAAAAGCCATTGTGAAGATTCTACAGCTGCATTTCACAGTACAGAACAGTTTTCAAAGCAGAACTTCCTTGTCAAGCAAGAGGCAGTCACAGTTACACTTGACTTTCACAGCTGTATGCAATGCTGTTATGAAGTTTTATCAATTGAAAGTGTTCATAACAAAAAATAAAAGTACAGTACAAACATACAAAGGTGTAATAGTACTCCTTTATAGGAATGAGTTAATTATGCTCTGATTACTTGAGATGTATTTCAAATTTATCTCTGCGAGGTACCCTAGTGACCCTTTGCACTCCTCAGATAAAATTTAGCAGTTTTAAATTGCTCTCCTGATTCCGATCTTCAGCTCAGCTAGCATGATTTAGACTTAGTAAGCATTATCAATGCATAACTAAAATTCTGAGTAAGCAGCAATACTTTTTAGAAAAAAATAGTTTTGAATCACAAGATAATTTCTTTTGATTGATTAGAGGTCATCCTGTAACAATTTTGAGGTAAGGTATTTTAATGTATTTCTAAAATGTTTAGTTTATTTCTGGAGGCTAAAGTATGACTATGGAAATCTGTTCCTCACACTCTGTACATAAAAATGTTTTTCCTTACAGACCATTAGGTTTTGTTGCATAGAGGACTGGAAATACAAATTGATACTGGTTGTAGAGAGATCGCTAAATTCTGGCTATCCTCAGGATTATTTTATTTTTACAATCAGGGCAACTCTTGCAATGTCAAAGGCGAGAGAAAAATAGCGGTAGTGAATAAACTCAATCTTATAATAAATTGTATGGTGAAAGACAACAATGACAATACCTTTGAATAGGATACAAACAGTATGGAACAATAACAGACAAAAAAGAAGAAAAATTGTCTCACCCTTTCCAAGAACTGGTGACAGTCAAAAGGAGTACAACCACTATCTAGAGAGAGTTTTCTCCCTTGGCTGCCTACCTTTAAATGAGGGTGAAGAGGGCTGGATCTAGGCTCCACCTCTTCTGGTCACTCATGTGCTTTGGTTGCACCTGAGCTCCCTGAGTTAGTCAAGCCTTGTCACCTGATACTTAACCATTGGTTCAGGTTGTGACCTGGCAATTCCACAAAAAGTAATGCTGTTATATGGAGAGAGACTAAACTGGCAAATACTCCTAAGAGGTCACTTTTCCTTTTACTAAATTTTCAAAAAGAAATCTCTAAATTTGACTTATCATCTGCTGAACAAAAATAGTACTGTTATTGACACTTCTGGGTTAAACAGGATTTCTTATCAGTCTTCTACCTGCAAATGATGTTGACTCATTCAGTTTGTAGCTATCAATCTAAGCTTAACCTATCATCCTCTGCTTCCCTCAAGCTCTTTTTTTCTGTAAGAGCTTACTCATTTCTCCTATATTTCTTAGAATAGTTGTGGCATCACAGAGTGTCTTTCTTTCACATTGCTAGATATCTTAGTCCTAGAATTTGTAAACCTATTTTGAACTCTATTTCTGTTTCACCCAAATAACTCTATAAAATAATTTGGAGTTGGTCAGAACAACTGTGCAATTGTTTGCTTAGTCGTAGTTTAAATAGTATTCCAGACCATTACTATTTATTGCATATATTATGAGCTATCTTCATAGCATTTGTAAGGTTGCCTTTTCAAGAAAGTGTATCAACAAGAATTATACAACTACCATATATGCAGCTACCACATGCTGAAATACATTCACACCCAGAAGACAGAATACCATCAAATGTCAAAAACTGATTAGGATGAAAACAGTCCAACTGATTTAGACAACAGCAGTGCCATCAAACACATCCAGAAGTTGTTACTGCCTGTTGAGAATAAACCTGTTCCAAAATCATGAGACTTCAGCACCAGACAAGACCAGACTGGGTATCAAAACCAAAGTTAGAAGTAAAAAAATTTCTTCTATGCAACATTTTTCTTCTATCAGTGATGAGTACAGTGGGTATCAGCTCCTCTCATCAGGAAGCCTTGAAGTTCATCTTTCATTAAGAAAAATGTAGCTTATTGCTCAGTACTATTGCTCAGTATCCAGGTGGCAAAAAGAATAAAGCCCGTGTTAATAAAGCATGGACTTGCATGGCTGACATAGAGAACTATTGGAATCAGAACAGAAAAATGTGCAAGGCATCCTGTATCAATACACGAGCCATATTTCAGAAAACCTGCATTCTAGGTGTGGATCCTTCAGACTTTCAGCCTCACTATTTAAAGGTGCAAGGCTATTGGATACTGCAGTATTTCACCCTACAAAAACAAAACAAAACAAAACAAAACAAAAAAAAAAACAAAAAAAAATCAAACTTTTTTGCTCCACTTGAGAAATGAGCAAAAGAATATTTTACTTAGCCAGCATGAAGATGTGATATTTCAGTGGTTAATACACAGAGTCATTTGATATCCAGTGAGGAAAGGCATGATACGTTATAATTTTGAATTACAATCATTAATTATTATCACTAACAGCAACTTGCCACTGAGAAAAAATTTTGTTTATTATATCTGAACTATTTCTCATGCACAAATAAGAAAGCTCTATTGTACATTTTTTTTCTATTTAATGTCCCCATGAGATTTTGCTCCTGATCAGGGTTAAAACCACCCTACACTCAAAGCTTAAAATATACTCATCTTGCATTCTTAAAACAAGGACAGGTAGAATATGAAGTTCCTGAAATTCCTAGATCACTCCATTCCATTATAACAAATAAAAAAATCTAGGCAACTGGCTTAACAAACAGAAATATTACATTCAGACTAGTAATGCACTGGAGAAAAAGTATCACAATACTCTGACTTTTAAAAGCCTTTGTTTCCCTTTTTTTGGTCAGTCAGTACATGAGCTGAAACAGTATAATCATAAGACATCTGTAACACTAAGCAGATGGTGTGTGGGTAAGCCAAGAAAGGAGCTTCACAGAAATGTATACGTGGAAAAAAGTTACCTGGGATCAGTTCAATTTTGGTTCTACAGTGTGATTTTGTTTTAGTTGTGAGTATGCTTAAAGATTCTTCTGCTCCATATTTTTATGCATGCATGCCAATGTGCAGGGAAAATGTTCAAAAGTGGTGAGTTTGGTGCAGCTTCTGTGTGTGGGGCAGGGCCATGACAAGCATGGTCCAGAAGGGGTCATTTGCTCGTAATGTAAGAGGGCTCCTTTCCACCAAAGAGTGGATTCGAAAGGAAAAGAAGTATCACAATCTCCATGGGTTTTCACTTTCAATCCAATTATGCTGAAATGTCATACATATTGTGCCCAACCCAAAAATTTCATGGTATACACCAGTTCTTCCTTTTTTCAGGGTCAGCGTTGACAAACCTCTCATCAGTTCTAAGCACCACAGTGCAAAGAAGACAACAGACACACAGAAGTATATCACAGGATAAATAACGAGCTGAAGACAATGTCCTCAATCATTATCTTCACAGAAACAGTCACACAGAATATGATGACACCATCAAATATATCTAGTGGTTGGCGACCCTGCACATAGTAGGGGGGTTGAAACTCAATGATCATTGTGGTCCTTTTCAACCCTGGCCATTCTATGATTGTGTTGTTTTATTGCCACGCATTGCAGGGTGGTGCATTATCTCAAATTATCTAAATCAAATATCAAAGTCCTAAATGATAGGAATAATTAATTAAAAAATAATAATAATTAGAGCTGAAGCACTCATTTTAAAAATCTGGAGAAAAATAATGGTCTCAAACACAATTGGGTTGTAATTTGCTGCTGTGTTTCTATAGCTCATCTCATCTCAGAAGTTTCAATAACTTAAATGGTAATTTGCTTTGGCTTAGGAGACTGTCCACACAAAATTATTTTGCAACTGATTCTGAGTAATTGGATTGATATGGATTCAAAATACACAGTCACAAATTTATTTAACCAACTGATGCTGTAGCAGAAGTGTTAGTACCTGAATAAACAGCCATAATTAGTATTTCAATTACATTTTGTTCCCTGATTAATTACATATTTTACAAAAATACTGCATCTCTGAAAATGAAAGATTAAGATCTCTTGGGAGAGAGGGGAAGAGAATAGCCAGGGATTTCATCATTATGTTATCAGCTGAGTCTTCACATCTTGATATCCCAAATTTCTCTCAATGCCATAACATCATTTCAGTGGCTTGCCTAATATTTTACTTTAGCACACATTATAATACAAAAGAAAGTACAGAAAATACAGCTCGTGGAACAAAACTTAATGGATATTAAGTTAAAGGATACAGCACTATCTCCATGTGTACTCAAGTTTACTAGGTTGCAGTTCATAACCACAAGGTAGTTTCACAGAGCTTTTGTTTTATGGCAAGAAGAAAAAAAGACATTAGTGCTGTTGTACAAGAGGTAAGAGATGAAGTCATTAGCGTACATACAGTGACTTTACTTATGAAGAGATTTGGTAACATTTGCATTCTCTTCAATTATAAAGTTCACAGAAATATCATATTACCTGAAAACCAAAAGACAAATTCCCTCTTAATGTAGCTTTACCGAGAGCTATTTCTGTGGATAATTTGACCTTAAGTTCTCAGCTCCAGTGACTACAACCAGCTGCCTAATTCATACAATTATTCTAAATTAATAATCTTATGACATCTAAACAACAGTAAAGTGCTGCAAGAAATTTAATGAGGCATTGAAGTCCACCATGAGCATTTAGACCTTCATGCAATTCCAGCAGGCATACCAGAGATGAGAGAATTCCAGAAGGTTTATTGTTTCAGGAGAGACGAGAAGGAAATCAGGTGCATCAGAGATCTGCAAGGGAAGCTTAGTTAATATCTTCTCAGAGCTCAAAGGAGATAGATTGATTAAATAAAGGCAAAATCTGAAGACCTGATGGTTCAAGTTCTTCTTAGGTTCAAGGATCATAGTCTAAGACTAAGTTATGAATAATTTTTAAAATTTTCCACCTTTGAAAAAACCTGTTGTTCTTTTAAACTCATTGGTATTATATTTTTAGAGCTTATTCTGATTATGTGTCCTGCAGATATCAGTTTAGCTTTTACCTGCTGGATAGAGAGATAAGAAAATCCTTGCTGAGAACACTTCAAACAAGTGCAGAACGGAATACCTTCTACAAGGTCAGATGAATTACTGAGAAAACAGAAAAGATGGCTATTGGATTTTACCACATTTATTAATAAATTAATGAGTTTTCTATTTAGATAGGAATTATCAAGGAATTATCATTATGATACATCATGTCATTGCCATGATAAAAGATATAATGAAAATCGTGCAGTGTTACTTACATTTTCCAAACTCACATGCCGTACCTATGCCGGACACTTAAATGGGCAAATAGACAAAACAGCAAATGTACATGCTAAGCCATAAATGACACCTCAAAGTCAGAACAAATGCTTGAAATTCTTGGTTCCTGAGGCAGCTGAAATTCATTTTTCCTTCCTTGCTTTATATTCAGAACACCTGTGTAGGATTCCAGCATCACCTGAAGTAACTGACATTTGCTAATCCTAAGTATTGCAGGAATATAGTTCTAATTTAGAAAATGAATTAATGCAAAAATAATATTATAAAATAATTGAAAAATGATAAAATTTGAGCTTAGGATAACTCTCTGTGTAATTGAAATGTTGCTATATGCGTAAGCTTAAATTCTCCTTGATTTAAAACATGTATACTCTCTCTTTCTGGAATAATATATTTATTTGATTGTTTTTTGAGCACACTGAAGCTGGTAAATTCTAATTAAAGAAATCAGAGTGAGGAAGTAAAATCTGAGTATGTCATAGTGTCTTTAAATTACTCCAGAGGCAAAACTAAGTCAAATATTTGCACTGCCATATTCTATTATTATTTGTAGAGCACAAATCCACACACAGCTACAGAGAGCATAGCTATGTGAAAGTCAGCACTTGTAAAGGCTTTACAACATACAGAACTAGATCCTCTAACATCGTTTTCACTGTGATTAGGATCAATGGAAGTACAACATCTACTGGTTTGTGTGACCTTGATGAAACTTCTATGAAAGTAATCCTCACTTCTGACGTGTATATTGACCTCAAGAAGGCACTCTATTTTGTGGTGCTCTGCCATGGTAAGGGAAATGGAATAAGGGAGAAGCGTAGGAGGCCATGTCTTCTATGTCCCACCATTCTGTCTTTGGGCATGCGCAAAACAGGCATTATCAAGTACTGTCTATTAGTAAGCATGCTCCAATGCTGTTTTCTATTTCAGTAATGTAAGCAAGAATCTAATTATTTGCATACCTGACCAGGGTAGGACCAGTTCTGATCTGGTTTCTCTTTTATCCCAGAGATATTTCTTTCTGTGGTTGTCAAAGCATATCTATGACATTTCCAAAGGAGCTCCTTATATACTTCCAGTGTCAGAGTTATGTGCCAGAATAGAATTATTTAGTAAAATGTTCCTACTAAGTTGGACAATACTGAACAGAGTGAGACACACACAATACATGATAACTGTATATAGACCTTTTCACTCATTATATATTTGTTCTGCAGAACATGCAATACACCAGTATGGGCTGTGAAAAATCCCTGACTAAAGTATTGGATGTAAAACTGATTTTGGTTAAACTGTTTTTCTCTCCTTTTTGTTCAGTCAAAACTGTCATGTTTTTCTCATGAGATACTTTTTGTTTTGAAACTGTAACAAAACCAAAAAGTACCAGCACAAATCCCAGATATTCCCTTTATGCTTGGATTCTGTAGTGCCTTATCTTTCATAGTGTTTGTTTTCTTTCTGTTCTCATTCAGTCTCTGCCACAAATGAGCTTCCCCACTGGTTCAGTTCTCCTGAGAGCATTGTATGATTCCTGTGATTTGGCTGCTCTCTTCTGCTCTCACTGGAGAGGAGACCACAGAGAAACACTGCTGAAAACTAACACAAACAAAAGCAGGGAGAAGACAGCCATCCCAAATATCACATTTCATGTGTTATTTCATGTGTTTTTCCCATGTATTATTTTTCCTACTATCTCTTCAAGAAATTATAACATTTTTCCATAAATATCTGCATTTTGAACCAGTTTTTATTTTCCCCCTTAGCTCAGGCTATTGGAACCGCACTGATTTCAAGCCACCATGATTCAGTGGTGAAGGATGCCAGCATACTCCTACATTAATTATATATGGGTTCTGGCTGCTTACCTTCTCAGGGAAAAGACTTACAGAATATGATCTCTGTTTTATTTCTTAAAAAAAAAAATAAAAAAAAAAAATCTGTATGCAACATCATTATAAAATTATGCAGATTGTCTTGTTGTATATATCAGCCTGACAGCTCTAAAGAGATTGGAAATTGCCAAATGGTTTCCACCTCTAGGTAGAGAGTGGCATTATAATACGGCTTAGAGCCATGTTGTCTTACCCTGCTAAAATCTTGTTTCCTTATACCACCTCTTTCACAGACTGTTATTTTTAAAAGATATGCTATGTTAAGAGTGGTTTTTTTGTTGTTGGATTGTTGTTTTTTTTGTTTGCTTTTTTCTGGGGGGGTCTACGTATGGCATGCAGTGTTTAGACTGATAGACAATGCCATGGAAAACAGGAACAGCTAACTGCATACAGTTAAAATTACCAGACTGAGCTGCATGTTGTGGCGCAGATGGGCTGCCAAAAATTCGTCACAATGTGGACAATCACCAGACTGTATTTCAGATAGAAGAATTAGTGAATTGAGATAATTAGCTGTGCTATTCCATTGAGCTGAATTAAATTAAATTAATTCTCTGCAAGTGCAGGATATAAACTCAAGCTAACTTTATTCTTGCTTGTGTTGCACACAAAACAGCAGTTATTCAACATACTATGATTTCCTCTGTTGCAAAGTGTGTGTTCCTGGATTTTAGAGCTCTCAGGAAAAATCAGACATATTGAAATATAAGATGGGAGAATCAATTAAATCAGAGCTCTACATGGACTTTCCACAATTGACTATCTCAGTTTGGCTTCCCCTTTACTGAGCAGGGAGAACAGGGCAGAAATGAACAGAGCATACTGAGGATCTTACCTGCGTGTCAGGTAGAGGTAGGAGAGTACCAAGTCTTTCCATAGGAATAAATAAGTTTTGTGTGGAAAGCGTCCTGGTGATATTTCACAAGAGCAGGATATTTGGGCAAAAACAGTACAACAAATATGCCCATAATTGATTTTATTGAAAGCATAAATATTCAATAAATTTTAATGCAACAGTTTAGTCGATTTTGTGTGTACATATATATATATATGTATATATATGTAAACAGTTTAATCAATCTGATATATCAGAGTGTATTTCAGCAGCTTACATAATTAAATCTACCATTCAACAAGACAAATTAAAGTAAACTGAAAAAACACTAAAACTGATGATTTAATTAAGGCCTGCAGCAGGGTAGTTAACTTGCAGTATGAAAGTGTGCAGAAAACACATTTATCAACTTGAAAACATTGGTATTACATTGCACACACAAATATATGAGTGAAAATCTAAGTCTTTACCTGTAGGTGAAAATGATATAAAGAAGGGAAAATAATGAAGCAAATGAACCTGAAGATCCAATTCACATTTTCATTATACTGAAGTGCTCTCTTCCTCTCTAAAAACAGTCTGTACCAATGATCAGAGAGTTCGGTACTGAGAGTTTTGCAGAAGCTACATTTTTAAACCATTCTCTGCTAGTAGTGCCATCATTTTTGTTTAATCATTAGGTAGTGCAAAAAATGCTAGTTTCAGTAACAGATAATGCATGGATTCCTCTGCTGACAAAGCTGAAATGTTTCTGGTTTTCAGTCACACCTTGCTGTGACAGGCAGTTTTAAAGCAAGGTGACTTACTCTGTTGGCTCTGTCTTTTATAACTAATTTATTTCATAGTCAACAAAGAAACTAATCTGGATATCCTGACTTATATATTCCCCAGACTGTCTTCAGCTCCAAAACTGATAAATGCTGATAAACTAAATTTAAATAATTTTTAAAGATTTCACTTTAAGGAAAAAATCTAGCTGTGTACTTGTATAAAACTTTTGTAATGCAAAACCTTCTGTTTCCACAACCATTAACTTTTTCTGCAGTTACTTGTGAGCAATGAAGAGCTGCAAGCCCATCCTGAGAGCAGAGCTGGTCTGCAGCACTTTCTATGGAACTAAATCTTTGCTTGATCCCACAGAGGAATGACACTTATTGGGTGCATTGTACTGAAGAAAACTTCATCACCTCTGACATTACTTCATAGACTTCTTTTCCTAATTTTATCACTTTTCCTTCTTGTCTGCATTGCTGCCTTTGTCCTGTGGCAGGGAGCAGAGTCGTGGGCTCTGATGCTGTGGCATCTGAGCAACTGTGAACAGTGAAACTGTCTGCTTATAGATTCCTTGATTTGCCTTGTCTAACTCAGCTTCGTTTCTCCATGTACCCTGCTGTTAACCTCACTACTCTCCTCCAGATTAGCCTGGGATGTTGTCTCAGTAATGACAAGAGTGTAGGTCTCAGACCTTCTCAGCTAATGGCTGTGTATTGTTTCCCTCACTACCTACCAATGTAAGAGAATAAACTGGGAGTCAGGTGGTAGCTGACAATATCTGAGATTCAGATTCGCTCTATGTCTTTGGCAGGGTTCAGGCAATCCAAACTAAAGCATAAGATAAAAATGAGTGAAATCATGTTGCAAAATACAGGTGCTGCACTGCAGTTGAGATTTTCTGATAAAGAGGTGAAAAAAAGAGACAAACAGCCCATAAATCTCAGAGACCCAGTGTTCACCTAGAACTGTTACAGTACATTTATCATTGTTACGTAACCCTAAAAGGTTTTGTTGGCTCAGTTTTCACTGGCTTGAACATTTTAAATGAAAATTAATGCATGCATATGTAGATCAGTCCATCGCATGTAGATACCTGGTGGGTAATTCCTAGGTGGGGATTTCTTTTTCACTACATTGGCTTGTCTACACTGGCTTTTTTTTTTTTTTTTTTTTTAACTAGCTCAAAAATAGCATGTGGGTTATATAACTAATAAATGAAACCAGAGACAAATCCTAGCCTTAGGCACTACGCAGAAAGGATGGCAACTGTCAACCCTGACTCCTTGTTTGTCAAATACTGAATAGGATGTTAACTCCTGAATGATTCACAAGCTTGGAAATGTCAAAGATATTGACAATACAGGGTAATTGTCCAGATCCCTAATAAAAACATTTATGTGATAGGCAAGTTTTTTATCTGTACAAATTAATGTATACTTTTACATATATTGCCATAAAAAAATTGCTAGAGAGTTCTGCAGCAATTAGCCAAGGGAAAACTCTGCTATTCTGCTGTTTTGCACTGGCCTGGTGGAAAGGCCAGGAAGAAAGATTGCCTGGCAATAGAGAGACCCCCTATGGACATTTCCTGTACAGAAGGAATTCCCAAGACCATTTCTCTGCTATGGAATGATCTCTTAGTATTGTTCTTATTTGCACTGATTTTGTGTCCCTGGTACATTCAGCCCAAGATGAAATATGGAAACTAGTCTGGGTCTTACAGTCAAGTTACACTCAAATACACTCTACATTAGTGTAGAAAGATGTTGATTTCTTTATGAGTGAATTCAGAGTTGCATGTATTTTCCAACCTTGAAAAATAAGGGAGAATTTAAGAAATTGTTGAGGAAAAATATTATTGGGTGAAGAAACTGCTGAGGAACATTTCAAATCAAATCAAATAACCCCCATTGAATCATCACTTTTTTTTTTACTATAGCATCTGACTTATTTTTGAAGGTATTCCTTACAATTTCTGACTGCTTACAGGCCTCCTTTAAATTGAAAGGTCCAACAGAATTTTCTAATATAACTTGGCTGCAGGTCAACATACTTATGTCAGAGATAAATCTGTGCATGAAAGGTACAAAAGCAATAAAGAAGGTTGAAGTCAAAGGCAATGGATATCAATTAGCTAATTAATCTTGAAGTAAACTTTCTCAGCCTCCTCATCTCATTATGTAAAAAGGGAATACTGCTAGCCTGGTTTAATTGGTTTAAAAAAAAAAAAAAAAAAACAGAGAAAAAAAACCAAAACAACAACAACAACAAAAAAAAATGCAGTGTTTTACTAAACTACAAAAAAAACTCTCATTTTTAAAACTGAGAAACACCAAACCCAACATGATCATTTACAAAGAATACCTTTAACAAAAAAGTGATTGATTCTTTCTTATTTTATGTTTTATGAAGCACTTTATAACTGTTATTTGTCTGTTTTGTTAAAATGAGTTTATATATTAAAAATACCTGGCTAAAATGTCATACTCATACTGACAATGTACCAATGTTGTTTCTTGAAGCATCCTCTCATTATGATTATCAGTAGTTGTATTGGCAGAAAGCAATGTTTCTAACTGGTACACCTCTAAAACTATTTCAACACTGGAGGACTGAGTTGTGTTTATGCATGACTGTCCGCTATCGAGGAAATCAACAGTAAAATCTGAAATTGGTATTTGCCAGTATTCTCTTTCTTAGATGCTTGTTCTTAACAGTGCCAGGAGTCTGATCTACTTATCAACTATTATACAATGTCCAGGTCTGGGAAATTTTCAGTGCTGAGCAGATTGGATGGGGAAACAACAAAAAGAGCATGGCATCCTTACCATTTTATGGCTTCAGTCCCAACACTGATGGTAAGTGCCTGTGGACTTCATCTTTTCCAGGGATATAAACTCAGTGTTTGCAGAGAAATTTTGGCTCAATAAAAGTGCCGGGATATCAACCACAATTCTCTTCTTTGCACTGTTATTGCTCACTGTATTATGGTGCTTTTCCTCTTACAAACTAATCAAATCCTTCATGAATGGAGCATGGAATTTCTCTGCAATCAGCTGAGAAACAGTTATAGCCCAGTATGAGTTAGATTTCTAAGTCATCCCACTTAAATTTCCCAGAACTACCCACTTTCCTCAAGTCACCAACTCGGACTTCAAAGGCAACACAACAATGTATGGGAGAAGAAAGAAAAGGCAGCACATTTTAATCAATAAAAACATGTACTTCCTATGATCTCTTTCAAACATGGGCAGTCAGAAGCAGCAACAAAATTGTTTTGAATTCTTTTTTTCATTTTGAAGCAAGGACAGGGATATGTTTCACTATGCTGAAACTTGCAGAATGAAATTAATTTGGGGAGGATGTAGTCTGCTTTAAGAATAAACATCTGAAAACTTCTTAGGAGCAAATGTACTGCTCAAAACATGAATCACAGAGGTAGCATAAAAGAGGGATGTGAAGCTCTCCTGAGCAGGCTGACCAGCCTTGTATTTGAACTCTCTGCACAGAGAGTCTACATATTTGCTGGATTACCCCCTGGTGTCTATAGAAACTGTGCACTTGCATCTTCAGATCCGAAAATAAACAAGTAGAACTGTCTTTTTACCTGTCCCTTTCAAGAACAGACAAAAATAGCACTCTTCATTCCCTAAAATAAAATCCCAAATGTTCCTGCCTATATGCTCAGTAAGATCAAAAGAGGTCAGTTCCAGTTCATCACAAGGAAATTGCAAAAGAGTTCCCCATAACAGCTATGTTAATTTTTCTGACCTCAGAATCATTACCATCCATTAAATTTACCATAATTTTACACCAAATTAAACAACAACAAACCTTCCCTAATTAAATAATAATTTGGTAAGGATTTTTTAACTTTAAAATTTAAACAGGTATGATCGTCTTCTAATCCATTCTCTTGGATTCCCGTCATAATTTGCTTCATAGAATAAGAACATTAAAAGCACTCCAGGAACAGAAAATTTCTTGTGAACATTGAAATGATACACAAGTTTCTAAAATGCTTTGGATAGATCAAAATAAATGACATATATTCACTTTATCGTAGTCAGCTGAAAACACTGAAAGAAATTAAAAAAAGAAAAAAATAAAGGAAAAAGAAAAAAGAAAAAGAACAGAGCTGGTTTCTAAGCTGCCATACTTACTTGATATTTCATGGTTCTGCTGCTGCCAAGGCAAGAGATGCTGTTTGTATTAAGAAGAAGGACAACTGGTGCACCTTACTCTTGAAACTGAACCATTCTCTCAGTAGGCTTTTCATTCTGCCTGCAGGGATTTAATTCAAAAGCTCTTATCACCCTAATCCAAGAGACTGCCATCTTTAATTACATCACATACAGAATCCTGGAATCAATATCTTAATTCTTATTTGCCCTTCATTCCCCACATTCAACACTATGTCCTTATTTTAATCTTCTCTCCCATACCCTTTCATAGAATAAGTCTTACTATAATACAGTGTGAACTGTGGTGGTGCTCATGTGCTTAAATGATCACATGTGATGTGACCAAAGCATGAGAGATAAAAGAGTGGGGAAAAAAAATATAATACCAAGAGAAGGCATCTGATGTATTATAGCTGATGGCTATTTCACTTAGTACATAAAACAGTATTTATGCAGAAGACGTCATATTTTCGGAAAGTCTAGCTTTGGCAAGAATGACAACACAAGCTGCTGAGACCTGTAAAACTTAGCTATTTCTGAATCTCTGTAGAAACAAATCTTCAGATGCATGGGAGACAGTTTCACCAACAGGTGATATGCCTGGGGGCCATTAAGCAGTTGTAGGCTTAGATATTTTACTCATTGCCTCTTCTGTAGAAGAACAGGAGTCCTTGTCACCTTCACTAGTTTTACTCTTCCTCAACATTCATCAGAGACCTACTGGAGCCTTCCATGATGACTTTCAGGTCTGGGGCCTAGAGTGTATTTCACACAGAAATCAAAGTAAGGAGAACAGAGGAAAGCATACACTGAGATCTCATTCTGATATTGACTTAGAATACAGCCTAAAGGGGTCAAATACAGATGGTGGAAATGCTGCCAGGTCTCACCAAAAGGACACCTTTAGTTGCTTAAGCTAACTGGATACAGTCCATAGACTTTCTAAAGAATCCAACTTGATACCTATAAATAAATGTTCTCTATTTAGTATCATGAAAGTCAGACTTCAGCTTAACTATTATCTATCATCTCTTGGGAAACTATTGAATGGGCAGAGACTTAGAAGAATAATGAACACAGAGTATTTTCAATGATGGAGGAGGATACAGGATGATGATACAGGGAACTGAAACAGCACAGAAGCACAATAAAATGGAATAAGTCATTCTTTCTCAGGAAAGGAAATCTGTAGTTTTAGATGTCATGTTTTTTATATGCTTTTTTTTTTTTTTTAAATCAAATGGCATTCACTACATTTCTTTTCTAGCAACTCTCACCTATTTTCCAGTTGGTTTATGTAAACCAAATGCGTATAGTTATCTATGTAGCTGCTATTTCAAGTTCTTCTAAAAGACAATGTTTGAAAACGAAATACAAATTTATTGTGCAGGAGGATCTGCTATGTGAATTGTAAGTTGTTCAGAACAAGGACTCTCCCAAATGATGAAGACTAAAACTCTATCATCATTTGAAATGAAGTGCTTATTTTAGACTTTCAAAATAGATCCTTAAAACACAATAGAAGGAAAATTAACCCTAGAAGTTCATATTGTGCTTGTAAAACAAGAAAAGACTGATGTCCTATGACTTGATGAATAAATATTTAAACTCTGGTATACTCTATTTGGATTACAAGTTTTTCTTGTGCTCAACATGACAGAGCATGATGCAACTCTGTGAAGGAGTGCTAAATATTTTGCCTTTGCCAAACTGTTAAAAAGCCCTAACTTATTACCAGAGAAGTGCCAGAATTTCTAAAAGTATTTTTAAGAGAAAAAATATATATTTTTAATGTACAAAAACATTCCCCGGCCACATTTTCCCCCCCCGGCCACATTTTCCCCCCAGTGCTCATTTTGATTATGTTATTTATGTACATATTGGATATAAGGTTCTTTAATGTGTTAATTTCCATGCCAGCTATAGCTTCATAGATGTCAATGAATATTCTTTTCCACCATCACTTGAAGGAAAAAATATTCCATTAAAAAAAAAAGGAACTCAGAATACTTTTGTGAAGGTGGCAGGTATGCAGATGGCAATGTTAAGGGAGGAAGAACTGAGGTGCTGAAGAGAGGGGAAGAAGGCTGAGGGATCCAGAAAAAAAGGCTGCTACTGAAGGTAGCAGTTCCTTCCACTCAAGGAAAGGAACAGCAGTCCGTTTCACACCTCTCTTTAACCTCTCCAGCACAGAGAAAAGTGATGGAGTCCACTCCTCTCCATTGTCTCTGCTTTCTCTCGTTTCCCATTCCAGTCTCATCCTGATCCATTTAAGCTGTGCCAAAAATGCAGGTACATAGTCAATTCCCACAGAACTGGATGGAAAGGATGACTCAAGAGATTTTTCCTCAATTTAATAAGAAGAAAACTACAATTTGGGTCCTGTATCATTGGTTATGAACAGATTCTCAGGTAGACGTTCATGACAATAACTAAATCAGGACAATTCATAGGTAATTATTTCTAATTTATCAGCAGAGTAAATGAGATCCAGGAAGATTTTAAGCTACAGTTTTCAACTGCCTTTCAATGTTAAGAGACTATATTTGTATAGAAACTTTTACAGTTATGTCAAAACTTGCTACTATGACTCATCACTACCGTTGCAAATAAAATCCTGAAATCTTACAAAGCTTCTCAGATTTTTGAAAATATAAAATAAATAAACAGTGGGACAAACATATCTCATTAATTTCAGCTAGAAAGCAGACATTTTGACATGAATCTGATACCAATGCCAAAAATTTCTGTTGTTTATTCACCTACCTTTAGGATTCTATCTTCATGGGAGGTGAAAATACCATTCTTAGAAGAAGCACCTCAACTCCTTTCAACAAAACAAAAGAGGTTACATCCTTTAAAGGAAGATCCAGACTAGCCAGGGGACTATTCTTATCTCTGGCTATATTGGGACCAATGAGGAAATCCAAATACTGATAATCATGGGATCCAGCTCTCCAACTGAAATGTGTTATATGTGTAGCAATGATAAGAGTAGGTTGCACTATGTAGTTGAAAGGACTGAGTTGCTCTAGGATTTATGTGAACTGTCAGTTATCTAAACTTCACTTTAGCTAGACAGGAATGTTTTGTTCAGACTTCCTGAACACCTGCAGCCTCCATTTCTGGACTGAATATCAAGAACCATGGATTTTGTGGTCTTGCATTTTTTGCATCTATTTTTCTCTGAAATACAGTTACCACCTTCTCATCTCATGCATCCATGCAAGACACATTCGTACAATATTTGAATATTTGTGATCATTGCTTTTCACTTGGTAAAATGTCAGAAGTTTTACATGCATAACAACATTTAAATACAAAGGAAGTTTCTTTTCACTATGCTTTCTGTCCCTTATCTTTTTATCTTTTTTTTTTTTTTTTTGTACAAGAGATAAAAGAATTAGAGTAAAATCGAAGAAATTGTCCACAGTGAATTATTAATACTTATTTGAAATCAAGCAAGTTAGAAAAGCCTGAAAGAGCTTGTAAGCTTGTATTTTATAGAGTATCTATTAAAGAAATGTTGGACATATAAGCAAAAAATGGCATATTGAATTCTAACATGGTTTTGAATATTGAATGTTCATATTTGCTTGAACTGCACCAGAACAGAAATTCAAAAGCTTTATCAGAGTGGTTTGATTTGAATCCTTTGAAGGAGTTTGCTGATCTTGCGCCAGAAGAAATAGCCATGCTGCTCATGTTTGAAAACATCTTACTGCAGAAGATGAAAGTATTTCTAAACTGTTACTTGTCTATATAGGAGAACAGAGGTTTGACAATTAAAAGACTTAGGAAGGACTTTCATGAATTTAATTCCCATTGCCAGGAAACTTGGCAAGATTGACTGTTATTTCAGTAGAAAAAAAAAAAACAACTGAACAAACTAGGCAAAATCTCTACAAATGCTAAATAAGTTTGCATGGTTTTAGCTCATTTAATAAATATAGGATATCCTGGATATCCTCAGAGAAAGAACAAAAATTATAATATAATGCTATGGCAATTTAAAGATAAAAGAACAAAATACTCAAATAAGATGCTAAATGATTTGTCCAATCTAGATGAAAGAAATGGTATGTTTATGAAGCATACAAAAGCAATAACTTGAACAGAACTATCTACAAATGTGAATTCCTCCTACTTTTCATGGATTAATCTGTTAATTAACAGAATATGCTTTCTATTGAAATATGTTCCTTGATTATGTCTGATACTATTTCCGCTGCTAAAATTAGCAGAAAGGGAAGCAGAATTCTCTGGGGAAACTGAACAGAGAATGTGAAAAGGTATGAGCAGCACTTTTGCATCACACCGTTATCTTTCATTTGCTCCGAGGAAAGAATGAGCTTTTCTGCAGTCACATTCTTGAGGATTTTATTCTCTTCATGAGGAGAGTCCTGCTGCAGGCCAGAGGACTATGGACAGAGAAGACAGTGAATGAGAAATAAGGAATGTTTTATTTATGCAGAGGTTGAGAGTTATCAGTATAGTTCCTGAAAAACTCACTTTTACAATGCAATAATATTAGAAATAAAAACTTCATGTCACCATATTTTCATTGCAAAGAACCTGTCTACAAGAATCATGCTGTCTACAAGATTCATTATTTTGAAAACCATCTTGAATGTAGCCTGTCATTTCCTGGTACATCTTACTGAGTATAATGATGGCTTGTACTGATTACAGAAACGTATTAATTGCTTTATGCGCATATATATGTATATATATATATATATACACAAACTCACACATAATTGTTCTGGGTAGCAGCAGCAACATTCTTTAGAGGTATTCAAGTGTGATACACATAACTATCTTTAAAAAAAAAAAAAATCAGAAAATTCTAATTTTTTAAATTAACCATTTTGAAGGATTTTATTTATTTTGTACAACTTCTTTTTCAAAGTAAAATTTAGAACTTCTTGGTTTTACATTCTGTAAATGAACAAAAATCTTGGTCTAAAATGTACTTTTATAAAGTATTGCTTAACTAATAATGGAATGAAAAGACTTTCACTGAATTTAGGATATGATTTTAAATACAGTTGTTTGTAGAGGTTGAATTCATCAATGCCTGTCCACAACCTCAGATTTCCAGGTTCATGACTAAATAAACAAAAGATTTATATTTACATCCGAGCACTTCTATTGACTTCTGTTAACTATGTCAGCAAGAGTGCTGTGGAATACATTTTTTTATAACACTGTCTAAATGTCCAGTATTCATTTTTCAGTCATGTTTGTTGCATGTTGTTGTTGGGTTTTTTTTATTAATTAAAATAAATCCTGCCATGTCTTAAGGTAGGCTTTTAGCGAGAGTTTTCAGACTTCTTTACATGAGGAACAGATTTTGGTGAAAAACCATGGGTAAGGCAATAAAATACCAATAAAATCACAATTTTCCAGCTCTACAGAGAATGTTATATTGAGAATTCATTTTGACAGAAGATTCCTGATCAAGTTCTGCTGTCATAACTAACATAATTTTTGGATGTCTTCTGCACATACTTCATATGAATTTGAAAAAGTATTAGTCAAGCTAGTTTCCAAGCAAAAATGTTTGTCACAGTATAGCCATGGCTTACAATCTTGGATATACTGGGAAGAATTTCTTACAGATTTATTCCTCTTTAAAGCTTCACTGTGAGGAAGTACAGTGTATTGTTTGCCTAGTGTTTTTGACATTGGCATATAAAACTTTCATGAGTAGGAATGAAACCCAAAGATTAATACTTCATTTTTTATGAGTCATAATTTCCATTCAAACTCCCTCCAATCACAACATCAAAGAAAATAACAGTTTGTAGTGGCACAAAACTCATTCTGATCCACAGTCATAACTGAAAGACCTTACAAATCTCAAGTTCTTGCCACTAACACCAAACACTATTAATTTCAGTTAGGTTGTCCTTGAGAGAATCAGCACAGGAACAGCAATGGTGGTGCAAGTCAGATTTCAGGCATGAGGCAAAAAGCATTCCATGGAAATTCATAATATCTGTCTGAATTATTCTTGCCTCTATCTAGAGGCATATTTGTGTTCCATAGTGTAATTACTAGTTAATACCATTATTAAATGGTTATAATTAATAATTAATTTTAAACTTTCATGTTCCTAGATTATCCCTTCAACCCTACTTCTAGGTCAACAAAACCCTCATTCTGATTTAAATTTTTGTTGTAAAACTGGAAAAGGACTTTGAGGGAATTCTTCCTCATTTATTAGCTGCCAAGACACTGAAATTTGGTTGAAAAGCAGATACAATTCTTACAAAGAGTCAAGTTTAGCTGATGCATTCTATCAGTGGGAAAGCAATGTCAAGAGAAGGTATTAGTAGATGGTAGGTGTGTGGGCTACACTTCCCTGGTAAACAGCTGCTGCTGGACTATTGCAGAAGATAGTATTGTGCAACAAACATAAGGGACCTTATCACACCTGCAAAAAATTTCAAATAAAACTTGCAGCTTGTTTAACTATATTTTCTAAAGTCTCTGTAGAAATGAACCCTAGGAGTTCTCCGAAGACACTGTTGAACTTTATGCAACTCCTAACAAAGCCCAAACTAAATGCAACAACCAATAATACTCAGCCTGCTGATTGTGCCCTCAGATCCTATAGAAGAGTATTCCATCTTACAGTGAAACCTGGCAGTCAGCTTAGACAGAGTTCCACTGACTGCAACAGATACTTTGCTTTTTTGAGAGGTGTATTCTGTAAACTCTTTTCTCCTGATTAGTCAGTCCATAAATTGTGCTTCAGTACAAGTGCTTTGAAAACCAGCATGGAGCATGCATAAGTGATCTATTTTTCATCCAATTATGGGAAAAAAAATGTTGACTTAGTCTTCCTGCTGTGCTTGGAGACGACATCCCACTCCCTCTTGCATTCTTTCTTAATTCTGCAGTACTTCCTTCATTAACTCCATTCTCTTTGCTATTCTATGTAATTTGTTGTCATTTCACAGCACACTGACAAAATTATAGGTGTGAAAAACCTGTTTTCCACTCAAAACTGTAACATTATTAAAAAAAAAGTGAAATCAGCATGAAGAAACCGTACAATAGCTCCTTGTCAACCAACCCAGGGAGCCCTAGTACTGCACAAAGACTTTAGGTTGCTCCTTGCTTTTTGAGGCACACATACCCCAGTCAGTTCTTGAGCTTGCTTTTCCTCTTGAGCTTGTTTTTCTTCTTGAGATTTCTTTTTATATTTAAAAGATGACCAGAGATATATATTACACTGTTGATGGTAAACTCTCATGCCCTCAGACAGCTCAATGCATGAAGTGGGGGAAATTCTCATGGAATAATATTACTAGATTTGCACTCCTTTCTTTCCCCACCAGATAAACTTCTGTTACACTGGACTGTCCTACAGGACCAAATTGTGGGCTAACTAAAAAAAGTTTTATTAGTTTTTCCTTGGCAAAATCCTTGCTGAGTAGAACTGCAGAAGCCAAGAATTTCGGGGTATTTCTTCACTTAGTAAGCAAGTCTGAATGTCTAAGTCTGTGTCAGTAATAAAAATTTTCCTTATCCCTTTCATTCTCTTTTAAAATCAAAATTCACTAGCTTTAGTTTTTTCAATTGATTGATTACTATTATTTTTTTGGCAGATTGTATATCAGTTCTTTATATCTGATCCTGAATAAAGCGAACACAAAGTCTGCTACCCAATATCACACTTGCAGCCTCAGCATAATACATTTATTTCCAACAGATTTTACATGCTATCTTTCATAAGCAGTTCAGTACTGTCAACTGAGAGTTAAATATAGTGATAAATACTAAAGGTAAATAACAGGTGATAAGAATAGTCAGACAAGAACAATATTTTCCTACTATCTTTTCTTCTCCTCCTCAATTTCATCTGTGTTCCTTGCATTTTTCCTAAAACTTAAATGATCTTTTACATTTAGAAAGGCCTTTGACAAAGCCACCAACAGCATCTTTCTCTCCAAATGGGAAATATATGTATTTGATGGGTGGACTGATGAATGGATGAAGAACTGGCTGCAGGATCGAAACCAGAGAGTGGTGGTTAATGGCTCAGTGTCTGGAAGGAGATCATTGACAAGTGGTGTCTCCCAGGCATCAGTGCTGTGGCCGATACTATTTAATATCTTCATCAATTACATTGACAGTGGGGTCAAGTGCATCCTCAGCAAGTTTGCTGGTGACACCAAGCTGTGGGGTGGGGTTGACACACCTGAGGGATGGGATGCCATCCAGAGGGACCTAGACAGGCTTGAGCAGTGGGCCGAGGTAAACCTCATGAGGTTCAGCAAAGGTAAGTGCAAAGTCTTGCACCTGGGTCGAGGCAACCCTCAGGGATGAAAGGATTGAGCCAAAAAGCCTCGACAAAAAGGATTTGGGGTTACTGGTGGATAGGAAGCTGGGCATGAGACAGTAACGTGCCCTCACAGCCCACAAAGCCAATAGTATCCTGGGCTGCATCAAAAGAAGCATGGCCAGCAGGTCGAGGGAAATGATTCCACCCCTCTGCTCTGTGCTGGTGTGGCCTCACCTGGAGAATTGCATCCAGATGTGGAGTTCTCAGTAGAGGAGAGACACGGACCTACTGGAGCATGTCCAGAGGAGAGCCACAGAAATGATCCAAGATATGGAACACCTCTCCTGTGAGGACAGGCTGAAAAACGGAACTGTTCAGCCTGGAGAAGAGAAGGTTTTGAGGAGACAAGGCAGTGGCTTTTCAGTACTTAAAGGGTTGCTATGAGAAAGAAGGGGACAGATTCTTTAGTAGAGCCTGTGGTGATAGAACAAGGGGAAATGATTTCAAACTAAAAGTGAGTAGATGGAGGTTAGATAGGAAAAATCTTCTACAGTGAGGGTGATAAAGCAACTGGACGTTGTTGCCCAGAGGGTAGGTAGAAGCTCCATTCCTGAAGACACTCAAGGTGAGGCTGGATCAGGCTCTGAGCAACCTGATCTAGCTGTGGATATCCCTGTTCATTACAGGGGAGTTGGATTAGATGACCATTAAAGATCCCTTCCAACTCTACAGATTCTATGCTTTTATGAAAAAAAAAAAAATCAGCATCATCTTTAACAATCCTTCTATACCGTTTTACCAAAAATAACTTGAAGAAAATTTCATGATGTACTGTTGCATCGGCTTTGTTTGAAAATGATCCTTCTACATGAACTGTGCATGATGTTTTATGCAAGTGAAAATCACATGCTTTATTTTTTCAGTTTTCATACAGTTTTTCTGTTCTATTGCGATAAAAATCATATTTACATTACTTTCACCTTGTTTGATTTCATAAAATGTTATCAACATAGTAGGAATCAATCTGAAAGCAGGGAGATGTCAACAGGGAAAAATATGTATTTTTTTACACTTATATTTATTATATTTATTTATTTAAATTTATTATTAAAAAAAAATCAATTGCCATTTTAGTTCAGAAGTATTTTCTCTCTTCTCTCTGATAGTCCTGGGGTAATTACAATATTTTACAAAAAAGAAACGGAAATAAAGCAACTATAAACATCTTCTGGCACTATGGATGTATACACAAGAAATTCCTGCTGAGTGGAATAAAAAAATTCTAGAATGATGGTACAGTCTGCTAGAAGGAATTAATCTGATTTCTTAGGCTTCATATAACAAATCTTGTACTACCTCCATTTGGAAACAAACAAACGAACACATATCTTCTAGTTTAAAAGAATACCAGTTAATAGAATCTGAATATCTTTTGGGAGGAATAAAGAGTACAAATCTATTTCACATTTAGTCATTAGTTGAAATACTCTGAATACTGTATGGCACTGCCTTCCATACCCCTGGCCCATTTTGTTATTCTTTTACCAGAAGATTTAAAGCAGCATTTTGGCATGAAGAATAAATGTAAAACCTGCATAACTTTTTTTTTTTTAGTTGAATATGTCTACCAAAATAATTACAAAATATTTTCTGAAGTTAGAAAAAGGCTGAGGAGTTTTTAGGTGTTTAAAGTTACAGCTCATCATTGTCTAGTAGTAGTTCATAAGTTACTATTTCCTTATTTGGATACTGGTCTCTAATGTCACATTCTATTTCTTAATTCTGGAATTATGGAGGATGACTATTCTGTCAGACTTCCATGGGTTTGATATAATTAAAAGGCTTTTCCCAGCAGGCTTCACCTTGTATAATGAAGAGAAACCTGAGAGTCAAGTTCAAAGGGGAGATGTGCCATTATGTGAGTCTGCATACATGCCAGCACCAGCCAGCACACCAAAGCAGAGCATGCAATTCATGTTTGCTTTCTGCCCAGTGCCTCTCGCTACATGACAACCAGTTTGGTTGAACTAGAAATCTCTGAAGAGGATTTGGGGCTCACACAACAATTTGGTTTTCTAAGCTCCACTGAGCAGAGAAAAGCTCAATCAGATGCATCTTGTCTATTCTTTGAGATACTAATTTAGCCACTGTAATTGATATTTCAGTGTTCTTGCTCATGACTTACACAGCATGAATGAAGAATCACCCATCCTTTGTGCTCAGTGAGAAAAAGGTGAATAGAAAGAAATTTGTCACTGTGTGACCACGAACTTAGAATGACAGAGACAGCTCTTAAAGCAATAAAATGAAAGTCACAGTTTTTTCCTCTTCGAAGAGAATTGTTTTTCACAACTTCCAGTCTTTTCTGTTATTATTTTTCAGAAATCTCAGTCACTGCATTTTTCCTACTGCATTTTTCCTACTACAAAACTGTCAGTTACATTTCTTTCCTCTGGTAAAATTTGTTTATGACTCATTCCTTTGTTGTTGTATGCTATTCTGTAATTGTTATTTCTATTATCCAGAATGTGAGTCATTTTCTTTGCAGCTATTTGTTACAAAGTATTATTCTCACTTCTCTTAACATCTGTTTGTGTCTCATCTGCACTGGCAATGATCATATTTTATACTCCTTGAATGCAATTTATTTCCATCTTAAGACTTGAACTCCATTGCTTTTTTACCATAAATGAAGCACAAGAACCAACTGTAGATCATGGGTCTCCCCTCAAGTTTGGTTCTATGTACTCTTAATCTTAGCCGTTTTGCTATGACCATTTGACAGAAAATTTGGACCTGTCTGATTTCCTATCATCCTGCCTAAAGGTCACTGACAAAACAATTTTCCTTAAATTAATCCTCTCTGTTTTACATATTAAAAAAAATGTAGCAAAACAAGGAGTGAAATCCTTGCTTCTGTGGAATCTTGGAGGATTTTATTATTGACTTAATGTGAGAAAACACATTAAGCCCATATTTCTTCATCTAACTGCTAACTGCAGTTAGCTATAGGGAAATTGTATTTGCTGAATATATCTAGGACTCATTAATGTCATACCATGCTGTTCTATATTTAGGTTCAGAAGATATGGTGGGTAAAAACCAGTCGATGGAAGAAGGCCAAGAAAATGTCCATGTTCCTTTATAAACCTGTTTAGTTATTCAGAATAGTGAGATGGAATTATTACATATATTTTGTCAAGGCTTTGTGCACAAGGAAAAATTTTACATTCAGTAATTGAAGTAAAAGGATTTTCCTATAAAAACAAATATGCATACTATGACCATAATTCACCTCAGTAAAATATTTAAACTTTATGTTTAGTTGAGTTTTTGACACATTTATAGGCTTTTTATTTTTTTCTTTCCAATTTCAAGTGATGCACTTTATTTTTCAACTGAACAGTACATTTCTTATTCTTTTCTTTCATGATTGTGAGTGATTCAGTTTCTCTCCTTTCAAAATTACAGAAAATGGCCTTACCAGAAGTTGCTTCTTCTTGTGCCTTAAAGGCAGTACCTTCTTTTCCTGCACTACTGGTTTCACTAAACACCACCCATGGAGAGGAAAAAGGAATGTACTCAAGAGTGTTCACATGTAAAGATAAGGAAAAATCAATCTCTATTTCCCAAAAGACAAACTTGTTTAGTGCAAAAGTTCACTAAAAGTTACCAGTTATGTTTTACATTTGAAGGAGAGGAAAGAGACATGGATTGGAAGCAGATAAATATAGATTTTGGTCCTAATGGTTGTGCAATGGGAGCTAAAATTTTGTGCCTTTCATTGTCTAATGAAAAAGCCAGATGTGATGACCAATAGGTCACCAATCTGAAGAGCTGGCTTCATAGTTCCTACCAGAGAGTGCTTACTGATTTATGCATTTTAAACCAAAACCAGTATTTCATAACTTGAAAGATACAGCAGCTAAACCAAAGAAAGAACTTGTTTGCACTGTCCACAAGATAAATATGGACATATATTAACAAATTGAGACATATGGAAGAGATTTGTCTGTCATAGTTTATTTCAGTGGGCATGAATTATATGTAATATATGTATGAAAACAACGTGAAGAGATTACATTCTTCATTCAGCAGGAGTAAAATATTTATCAGGTTGGCCTGTCTATAGTACTCATGCACAGAAACTGAGCATACTTTATCAATTAGAATTACCCATTTTCAGTGTTAATAAGATTTCCTTTAAAGGAATAATGAAGATCTATGAAGAGTACTAAGTTTCATCTAAAGAACAAGCTTCATTTTAACAAATATTAGAACATGGAAAGCAAGAAGATCCTTTAGATTCCTCATTTGTGTATTCACTGTACCAAATTTATTCCTTTCAATGAGATTTTGAAGAGTAAAAGTGGGACTGCCAAATCAAATTAATTGTTGTACTTTTAAATGCTTCAATTTAAGGAATTCAATACATAAATTTATATAACAGAGACAGTTTACACATATTTTCCATCTTTATCTTCATAAGGTTATTTTGAGTCAAACACTTACTGCAAGCCAACCTAAAGCTTTGGTTACAGAAAATTACCATTTTCACTAAGCTAGAAAGATGCCTAGGAATGCCAAGATTCCTAGGAATCTGTCATGTCTGATCAGACCTGAACTGGATCACCTAATTCATCCATTTCCTCCGATTCTTCCAATTTTTTCATGTCTTCTCCTTCACTGTTTAAAGAAAATTGAATAATATATGCAAAGCTATCTATTTATTGAGCTGTATTTCTTCAGCAGCTGAAAATGCGAAATCCTTGTAATTCCAAACCAAAATGTCTACAAACTGAATCAAATATCATGCTCCCCGAATGAAAGTGAATCACAGGCACCTGCCCAAATTTATGCTTTAAATATGAAGACAGTGTTTAATAATAAAATACTATAAATCTTGTGGTACCTGGAAGGAGTTCTTCACGTCCTGAAGGAAAACCACACAATACACACTTAAGAGCAGAACTGTCTCATATTTTCTCACTCTTTTTCTGGTTTTAGCTTAAAAACAAGCCAACATATAGGCAAAATCAAAGATAAATGAAACAAACAATCAAAGAAAACCCCACTCGTATCTGATTGCTTGCTAGTTAGTTCATATTCATACAGCTTCTACAGAAATTAAAGCCTCTTCTTCCTCTTCATCCCAATAATTCTGTAGCTTGTTGGAACTTAGAATCAATTTTTACTACACTGAAACTCTTGCAAATTTATTAAAACCCTCAAAACTGTAAAACAAAGAGAGTGAGTGAAAACTAAACAGTTTAGAAGTGGAATTAGGCTACAGGGGCAAGCCTGGCACAGATGTTGCTAGAATTTTACAAAAGAAAAATTGGAAATTTTTTCACTGGTCTTTATCCTCATATTTCACAGTTTGAGGACAGATGAAAACTACTGTGAGTTCCAAACCTGTATGAACAATGAATAATTGAGTTATGAAAGGAAAAAAGAGCAGAAAGTCAGCTGGGGTTCTATCGATGAGAAACTAAATTCCAGTTGTTCTCTTGATTTATAGCAGTAGTTTACTTGGGCCACTTTATTTCGTGTAATTAAATGAAATCGGATTTTCTCTTTATTACCTTTCCTTGCTACAAAACAAAACAAAGCCACAACAACAAAAGCACAACCAAAAACAAACAAACAAAAACAAAAATCTTCTGTAAGAGAAGCAAAGCAAGCAGCCAAAATTGTACATCTGTCTTTGGAAAACTTTGCAAAGGGAGGAAGCTGTAGGAACATTAAGAGCACATTCTCTCTTTTTTAATGGGCATCAAGATAGAACAGAATTGGTAAGGAGCCTTTCTCACTGGAGTCAGGACTTTGTTTTTAGTGTCATACTTCATTTATTTTTGCCTTTGAAAACTAAAAAAATATATCCTCTCCAAAAGGAGTTCTCAATGCCAGGGCTCTCCGATTTATTCTGCTGAGGTCAAAAAAAGCAAAATATCTTTCTTTTGTCATAACCACATACAAAATGAATTGTTAATGAATGAAGTCCTGGGTAATGTGGTATGACCTGGGAAAGGCCTACCTAACGCAGTGTTTGGAAATCATGCTCTCAGGAAAAGAGAACATACGTAGCTTTGTTTAATCTATTGACTGTTTTTTTCATATGTATATGACTAGTGACGAGTATACCACAAAGTCTGTACTTTACTGTCTTTTACCTAGTCATGATTTTCTACTGTTATTATCATTATTAACTGAAAACAAACTAAATACAAGGATCCCGTGAGAGGATGTTTATTTAAATAGATCTTATATGAGAAGCAAGAAGACAAACAATAATGGTCTGTGAGATCTAAAGCAGTGAGAACAGTCAGATAGGGAGGAATGATGTCTTCTACAGTTGCAATCCACATTGTATTCCAAATCTGTAAAAGCCTCACTGTTTATTAGCATTGCCTTTGCCTATACTAATATTTGTTAAGTGCAGAAGTGTGATTAGACCATTATTAAAAATATATATGATTGTTTAATATCACATTTCTCAGAAAGTTATTGAGTTGTAATTAAACTTCCACATAAATTCATAGTAAGGATGGATTATTTCAGACCTTAAAAATTGTTTCAGGAAAGTAGTAGCCAATATCAGAATTCTATTAAAAATAGCACAATATTAACTACATAAAAACCTTTTCCCCCTAAATGATGATTACTAATTTATTTCAAATTTGTTTTAAATTTGTCCATTTAAAGCATAGTGATGCTCTTCAGAAATGATAGATATGGACACATAGACATATAAGGGAATGTTCACAATGACGAGTCTCATCAGTCAAGGCAGGTTCTTATCCGTGCAAGATTTAAACAGTAGCCTCTTGAAAGGAAGCTCTCATTACCTCTTGTAAAAATCTAAGCTGTCATAACAGCATATACTAAGTTGTTTAGGAGTCTGATTGGGAAATCTTAGAGTACTACAGCATTCTCAGGCACACAAAGCAATGTCTTCCCATTAATCACACTATACCTAATTAGAGATTTTCTCAAGTCATTCTCACATGTCCATATTGCTGCTATGGCTTTATGTTAGCACAGATCCCATTATTCACTACAGTCAACATTGTCATTTCAACTAGAGCATGAACACAGTGCATAAGCATATATTAGGTCTCCAGAATTTTGACATAGAGAATAAATGGCACTCACAAATTCCATTAGAAGTTTCACATACTAATCCAGAATCTTATGGCTTATGCTGAGATTTATTTCTTTGAGTAATCACAAACTACATAAAAACCTTTGTGACAACAAAGATGATCAGGGGACTGGAGCACCTCCCCTACAAAGACAGGCTGAGGGAGCTAGGCTTATTCAGCCTGGAGAAAAGAAGGCTGCGGGGTGACCTCATTGCAGCCTTTCAGTACACAAAGGGAGTCTATAAACAGGATAAACAGGAGGGGAGTCAACTCTTTGAAAGGGTAGATAACAGCAGGACAAGGGGAAATGGTTTGAAGTTGAGGGAGGG
>JAOWBP010002392.1:42689647-42723353 GCA_028571105.1 Tragopan temminckii
ATTTGGTAATTTTTTTTTTTTTTTTTTTTTTTTTTTTTTAAGAAAGGGAAAGGAAAAGAGTAGTAGTTCTGACTCTGTACTGTTTTACAGGTGATGTAAGTATTTGCAACCATAAAACAAAGGTGTGAGCCATTCTATGCTGGTCATTCAACTTTATAATCAACATGCACACATTCAAACTAGTAAAGAATCATTGTCATAAAGCAATAAACTGGTAATGTCCAAAATTAAGGACTGAGAAATGCTGTTGTGTTAGGGCTTATAGATTGACATGCTGAAACCTTTGACTGCTTGAATGACAATACTTACACCGCACTGAGTGGAGACAAGATTTCGAACAGAGATGCTAGGACCAGAATTGTTATTAAGATTATCACTACTTCTGCTTTGCATCAGAAGAAATATGCTGTCATCCTGTAATTCTTGAGCTGCAAATCTACTAGGGTAGATCATTCAAAAGAAAATGTATTTAAAATTATTCAGATGATTGATTTATTGCCCTTTGAGATAAACAGTGGAAAAACAACTTAGCTTCTTTTTTTTGTTAAAAAGTCTTGTTTGAATATAATGACTAAAGCATTAAGAATACTAAAGGGAAGTTAGAACTAAAATCTTACTAATTTTTCTTTGAATGTAGGCATGAAAGTCATTAAGGAACTTTTGAAATTATAACTTAATAACCAATTAACACAGTACAGAATCCTGCTGCTAAATAAGTACTGTTGTTTTTGTTGCGTCTGTAATTTCATACATAAAATTAATTTAAATCAGACAAACAAATACGAAAGTGTATTCATTCAGATTTTCAGCCTGTGTATGTGTCCTTCAACACTTGCAAAGCAAATGTATACGATAAATAGTTACGATCTTCTGGAAGTGAGTATATTTTCTAATGACTTACATGGCTCATTAGATTGTGGTGACCATGTCAAGTAGTATCAAAGTCAGTCAAATTGATTCATGAAGTATTAAATAGCCTGGCTGACATCATCCAAGATGGAATGGAACTTGATGCAATAACAGAATGGTCACTATATTTATCTACATGCTACTTCCTTAAAATCCTTCCTTTTTTTTTTTTTTTTTTTTTTTAAGAATTTGAGACAGATTTCTTCTTTTAATGTTATGTTCTGTTGAAGTTCTACCCAGTGACAACAGGAAAAAATGCAACTGAGTTTTTGTTTTCATTAATACAACCCAGTGAAAGGCTTAAGATGTCTGCATTTGCATTATCAGAAAGGAGACAACTAATCTTTAGCAGTAAATTCATCTTATTTTAAAAAACATTAGTTGTGCATGAGTGGAGAAATCACCGTTTACTTCTCCATTACATTTCTGTAAAACTTTTAATAGATTTAGCAACAGCAACATAAGATAAAAATTTTGATATTCATATATTTCACTTTTAAAAATAAGCTTTTATCATAGAATCACACAACAACCAAAACCATTCCTTATCTCATGGGCAGGGATACCTTCCACTGGATCACATTGGCCAAAGCCCCAACCAACCTGGCCTTGAATGCCTACAGAGATAGGGCACCCATAACTTCTCTGGGTAACCTTATCAAACTCATAGTGAAAATAGTCTTCCTTATATCTGATCTAAACCTAACTCACTTTAGCTTTAAAATATTGTCCCTTGTCATATCACTTCCCTCTCCATCTTTCCTGCAAGCTCTCTTCTAAATACTGAAAGGCCACAGTAAGTTCTCCCCACAGTCTTCTCTTCTCCAAGCTGAACAAGTGCACTCCCTCAACCTTTCTTCATAGGAGAGGTACTCCAGCCCTTTGATCATTCTCATGGCCCTACTCCGAACCTATTCCAGCAGAACCATGTCTTGTACTGTACTCTTGTACAGGCCTGAACACAATAATTCAGATGGGGCCTCATGAAGGCACAGGAGGACAGTTACCTCCCTTTCTCTGCTGGCCACCTCTCCTTTGATGCAGCCCAGGATATCACTGGCCTTCTGGGCTGCAAGTGCACGCTCCTGGCTCACGATGAGCTTCTCATCAATCAACATCCCCAAGTCCTTCTCCTCAAGTCTACTCTTTTTATTTCACCAAAATAAAATAACCGAAATGTAGTGGTTCACAGTGTAATAGCTTTATCAAGGAATCAAAGAGATAGTTTTAATAACTATACAAATATATTTGTAAACCTTTTTGAAGTCACTTATCAGATCAGGTCTGTGCTCTAATTACATCCAGGAAATTAGAATATTCTCTGATGTAGTTCATAACTTCTAGAAATAAAAATCAGATTTTCTTTCTTACAGCACACTCTGCATCTAATTTCTTTTTAAATAGTAACACTGACAGTGTTCAACATAATACTGGAAAATAAACCAGAGCTTTGTATCCTTTTCAAATTTCTCCAGAACCACATGTCTGTTTCACATCCCACTCCTATCATTTTTATCTTCATTAGCAATTCTCTTGTCAGTATGCTATAAAAAAAAGTACAAAATTAATACTTTTTTGGAAACATAAATTCCACTGTCTCAGCAGTGTCTGTCAAAATTGATGTGCCATCTTTAGTTAGAAAATCAAGTCATGTTTTTGTTCCATCAGTGTATATAAATATTGACATTTTATGTAAATGACTATACTACATTGCACACTGGAAAAATCAGTGGAATCTGCACTCCAGTTCTATACAGTTGAATATATAGACACATTTAATAGAAGATTATAATGATCAAGTCTGAGATAATCAAAATGCTTCACACCACAGACTAATCTTTGCATTAGCAAATCTCTTCTTGTACTAAAATAAAGGGACAGTGATACCTTTATTGCCTCATTCTTAATCATAAACATTTCTACTTCTAACACATGCTGTATGAACTCAGTACCAGAATCATACACGTTCAGTCTTCTGTGTTCTTTTAATTTTTAATCTTGAATCATCTAGATAAGCACTTAACAACAAATTTGTTAGGGAGTCATGTTAGAAAATCCTTCTGTGACCTTAGGCAGTAAAGTGTTTTGAAGCTAACACTAACAGATTCTTCAAAAGAAGTTAACTTAGGGAATGACTAGAGAAATATAAGAACCTTGGAAATATATATATCAATATCTTCCAATTTGAAAAAAAACATCTACCCCTTAAAAAGATGAATCATTTTGAAATCAGCAGGATACAACAACTTTACCAGAGGAACAATATGGAAGACATAATTCAAACATTCCTTTGAAGCTGTCTGACAGAAATTTTACATAGCTCGTGAACAGCAAACATTTCAGTTGATGACTTATGTAGATTACAGCCTCCCAATCTAAAAAGCATCTTGTTCTCCTAAAGAGTTGTCTTGGGAAATTCACAATATGCATTAAGTAGGTAAGCCCAACATAGCTTACGGAAGTTTGGGGTTATTAGTGACTGAGGCGTCTCTCTCTCTCTCTCATACTCCGTGAAATAATTCAAAAAGCCTCAATATCATTCTCATATTTAAAAGAAAATTTAAAAAAAAAAAAAATCAATCATTTGAACCCGGAAACATTTTACAAAATGAGACTCTTCCTTTCTAATTAGTCCTACTCAACAGCTCCTTGTTAGAGAACTGCTATATAGTCATTTCTTAGGAGTACATTCAGCATTTCTGAATTGGCTTGATAACTAACTGCAGTCATACATGCTTGACAATAAGGATTTTCTGTTCTTCCTAAAGAGTGAAACAGACAGCAAATATTATAGCTTCATCTGTTTGCTTGCTTTTTCAGTTTTTAACAGCTGACAATTCCTTCAGTTTGAAGCATACTGACACTACAATTTATATGACAGGAAATCAACGAGTCAACGAGCTGCTTATGAAGAGATGGCAATATATATTTTGGGGAGTTTTCCTTCTGCAAGGAACAGGAACTTCAAAGAACACAGAGACCGTGGGAGGCTTTGTTTCCAGATGCAGCTGTGCAGTCAGTAGAGTACACTAACATCACATTTGCAATGTTTTTTCCCTTCCTACTTTGCCACCTTAAAACCAGATACTGAATGCACTAAAAGAGACAGACTGTGATAATTTATATCCTATGACTTCAAAGCTGTTTGCCAGTACCTAGAAGGAATAAAGACTGACCTGAACTCATCTGGCACAGAGCTTCTGCTTAGCTCTCTTGAGTTCAAGACCATGTCATGCTGTTGGCATGCTCTGGGCATAGCACAGGAGTGAGACAGCTTTCCCCCAGTTTATTTTTTTGGCACCTCTAACCAGCTAAGGGCACAACACATTTCTACATATAATATCCTACTCTTAATTTTGCTAAATGCTGTGCATTTCAGGTCTATGCTTTCATCTGTAAATAGATATCAAAATACTATTTTACCTTGGATGAATAGGCAACAAGTATCAGGGCCTGAAAAAATTAAGCTTGCAACCTTTAACACAGTTAAGCAGAGCCTTCCAGTACACCTTTTTTCTTTCCTGAACCCTTGAAGATAACTGTTTAAAGATCACTTTAAGTGAAAAGTATATTTTTAAAATATTTTGTATATTTACAACTTTCTCAAAAACATTTGTATTTTAATCTTTCTTTGAACAGGATGCTGACTGCTAAATTCTATTTTTTTAATAATTTGTAAATCTGCACTTTAGCTAAGAGGAAAAAATGATGAAAAATGTGATATTGGCATCTGCATAGGGAAAAAATTGTCCATTTCCTGTTTTAGAATGTTTTATATTCCTCACATGACCACGAGCCATCCTAGTTAACTTCATACAGACCCACATCTATATTTTCTCTTACAGTCAAGATTTCTCTTTGTAACTTTCTATTTATAACTCCAAATATCTTATAGATATTTATTTTCAACTGTTTGAATTTCTTTGCAGTGTGAGTAAGGCAGTAGAATGTCTAGAAAAATTGTTCCTTTGTGTGCTAAAAAGGAGATGATGTATCACAACATCAGAGATCTCTGACTTAACTCTGCGAAGTCTGAAAGCAATTTTGTTTGTCACTTCTCTCAGGGTTATTCAAGAGTTAGCTTTAGCAAAATTCCACACCAGTGAAAGTGAACTTGGCAATACAGAATACTTGGAGCCTCTTCTCATTAAGACTTCAGATACAGCTACCAGTGACTTCAAAAGACTGTTGGACAAGGCTCACAGTAGGAAAACTCTCATTAGTACATATTTAAAAGCAGTTTACATTGCTGCCCACTACTCCAAGGATGAATTTAACAATGAAAACATGTAGAAGCACTGAAGACCTTAAAGGGAGACCTTTTTGCTTGGATGCAAAACACTTAAGTAGCCTCTTTGAAGTTCAGAAGCAGACTAAGATCTGCAGCCATTTCCTATGCAAGTCAGAAATTCACAGGGATGTTAATATGACTAAATGTATAACTGGAATTGTTCACAGAGCACCATTATACCACAAAACACAGCAACCTCGTATAGAGGATTATGAAGCATCTTAAAATTTGAAGGTCCATACTCAGCTAAATATAATCCTCTCAATATCTACATAGCTTTTATAAATTTTTAATAGTGATTAAAGGTTCTTACAGGAAATCCTCCCTAAATTACTCACTGGTTTCTCATCACACAATCTATGCTTTGTCTTTTTACACAGAAATTCATAATTCAGTTTCCATGCAAGGTTTGTTATTATGTGTTTGAAGCTGTCACAGCATTATCTCTTCTGGAGAGGCAGAAGTGTTGAAGAGTATTGCTGGAATATTTTTGATGGGGCAGTTTTTGAAAGCAGCAGCCATTAATATTAATATCAAGTTTATTATTAATGACAGCATTTAATAGCATTTACAATGTGCTAGTAAAACTTTAATGAACACAGTACTGTGCAAATACCAGTTGTGCACATGAATTTAAAATGGAGTATCTCACATGGGAGTCTTTCCATTTCTGTCCACTTCTGAATGCATATACTTCATTCACATTCTGCTTGAGAGAAATCTAACCAACAAACTGAGTCAGATAGCTGAAGCTCTCTAAAATACTTAGAAAACAATGTTTAAACTATAACTGAAACCTTGGAATAACTTTTGCTTACAGTTCACCTCATCAGAGACATAGTATAATTGCATTAGAGAGTTACAAAGACTTTTATAAGAGTTCTGAAAATAATCCTGTTTAGAAAACATTAAGAAACATACAGATTGAAAATAATATATTTTTCACAAACGTGGTTTCTTTATCAAGCTCTTCAAGCTTAGGCTACATTTTTTATCTTGTATGTATTTGTGTATATTCCCAAAACATACATCGTAGGGTTTGTTTCTTACAGCTGCTACAGAATGCTACCTGAAAACTTTTAAAAACAGTCCCTCTCCAGCTTTGCAAAAAGTTAGGAATAGCTACTGTTCCCACAGCTACATACACAATAATACACCCAGACACTGAGGTTTATGACTCCCCAGCTTAAGAAGGAACATATGGCTCCCATACAGCTGTACGTCTTCACCACAGGAACACAACTTCTGCATGGAATCAGCTTCCTCCTCCCTATATTGTTTCCATGATTAAATAAGATTCATCTTTTGATGAAAATATGCCCTCATCTGCCCTTTCTATATCTCTATAAACCTTCTGTGTGTGTCTTGCTGCTATCTCCAGAGGCAGAGTGTTGAGTGGAGGAATTCAAACTTCCTTCCTGGCAAGAGGATCTCCATCATCTTCAGCTCTCTCACCCTAGCCCTAGTTTCTTACTGCTGGGTGCACTTGCTCAAGTATCCAAGATACAGCAATTTTCAAAACTGAAACTCATTTTAGGACTAAGTCGATTGCAGCAATTCCACAGGATCACATTCCTTTTGTCTAATGTTCTCTTTAAAAAAAAAAAAAAAAATCAATTGACTCAAAATAGATTCCTTTCATTAACCATCTTTTGTTTAAAAGGGCTTAATTAGTAGTAACTAACTAAAAGTGAGCATCATTCAACTCTATATTAAACAACAGCTTCTGTCCCAGTGAACTGATCTTCTTTAATGAATAAAATGAGAATCAGGCCTGATTTTAGTTATATTACTGGAAATACAATAAGTGAGAAATAGTTGTGTACAAGATAATTTTGTTTTTGACCATGTGATACCAGAAGCAAAACCTCCACAAGGGAAGATTTTTAAGACACACTGACAGCTCTGTATAAGAATTCACAAATCTAGAGGCAAGGCTTTGTCCAGCATTGTCTGAGTGCGAAATTTATGACATTTCACATACTTTTTTTTTTTAGCAGCAACAACAAGCAGAAATAGTAAGAGTGTGAAACTGTCAAGCTTCTGACTTAATGGTAGCAGAAACTGAAAATCTTACACAGCAAGTTGTATTTCAGGATGCCAAAGTACTTTAAAAAGTAAACACAGAGGTCACTCCCCAGGGTAGCAGACTTCAGCTATCTCTGGAAAAGAAAGCAGGAGCCCTTTATTGAAAACAGCATAGTAACAAACTGCTATTTCAAGAAGAAAATGGAAAATGCCCATTTTCACAAATAAAGGAAAACTTACATGTGTAACATCACAACTAGGTAGTACAGGAATTTCATCAGACTGAATCCTGCTGAAATAAGAGACTAAATAGAAATGTGGCTCAGTCAAGTTATAGGCGCAGACCCTGCTCTAATGGAGCCATAAATGAGCTTTCTGTTATTTTTCCTTATTAGTCAGACATTCCTTCATCTGCATAAGAAACCATCGTGTCTTTAACATGCTAATAAACAAACAGTTCAGATCCAGTTCCATTTTCAGACTCTAATCAACCTTTAGAATAGAATTAGATCTCTACAACCTCTGCAAAAATGACACCATGAAATCACATTAGGCCTTAAATAGCCAAAATGATCTGATTAATCCAAAATATTCTCTCCAAGATGTCAATGTCAGGTGTCTAGTAGCCCCAAAAGGTCCTACAAACACTTTTTCCATCTTCTAACTCTCAAAATATTCTGAGTCAGAAGGGTTGTTTGGGGTTTTTGCAATATATTTTAAAATTTCCTCCCTTCTTCAGAAGCAAATGTTCATGACAATAGGTTCAACTCCTACCATTTCAAATACCTGCAAAAGGTCAGAGAAGCCTGGAGCAGGTATTCCTGGAGTGAAAAATAAATGTTCAGCAAATGAAAGAAGGGGTCTCCAGCTGAGACCTGTGCCAACCTATGATTATTGCCTCACTCCTGTCAACTATGCTGGCATGTTGTAGGCACAAGCTGTACCACGCATTGACTTTTCACCAGGTGTCATGGTTTTATGATTTGTTTGGTTATCAGTATTCCACATCATAACATTATGCAGTGCACTGTGAGTTAAAGAGTTAATGCTCCAGGCCTGGGTACCTGTCCCAGAAGAGAAGAACTACTACTCAGACAACTGTTCACTGTTCTGTTATCACTTCTGCTCAGGAGGAATAGATAAAAGGCCTTGTTAGGTCACCTGACATCCCACTTTTTTTTCCCCCAGTCATCTGGCTCATCTCTGTTGTGCGTGTCATCTCATCACAGCATTAGAGTAAAGCCTTTGGCTTTCGGACACTCTCATTTAATCTGATTATTAGCTTCAATTCTAGTTATATTGTATATTATAGTACATTATTTTGTATTCCGATAAATTATTTAGTAAAATAGTTAGTTTATTCTCAGATCATTGCCGCTGTTTTGGTTTATTTTTTAGGCCAATCTCTCCACCCTTTTTCTCCTCTTTTCCCTGCTTCCCTTTTGCAGGGCGTGTATCCTTGGGTCCCTCTGCCCCACTAGTCAGAACCAGGCCAAACCAACCCATAAACTGTTGACACCAGGATTTCTCAATCTTCCCACAAATACCTCTAAGCTTCTGCTTTGACATTAACTACAATCATAATGAATAATGGAAAATACATTCTATAGAATTCATAGAACATATCGCTGCTTTTGGCATATCATCCTGCAGAGATCTGTGAGATTAAGTAGTTATATTTTGCAAGCTGAGAGGCACATTTGCTGCATTTTTAATTAATATCATGGCTTTGAGTGTATTTAAATTAATATCATTTTTAAAATTTTACTGTACAGAAAATCAATTTTACTAGGGTAGGGACAAAAGTTAATCAAGCTTAGACAGAAGAAAATTGGCCTTTTCAATTTTGTTTACAGAAAAATAACCCCATACATTTTTAGCAAAAAGAAAAATGAGCAGCTGAAATTCTGGAGTAAAACCTCACTGAGTTGAATGAAAAAACTCTTAAAAGTCAGGAAGGCTTGGCAGGTTGTTTACTGTTCTCACTGAAGTTTCTCGAATTACACAGGGAGTTAAAAGTACAACTTCTGTTCACACTAATGGAATGACAATGAAAATGCAGCCCTTCAAGTTTTCTGCACTCTAAGGAGTCTGTGCTGGTAAAATACCCCTCTCAAATTATTTTGGATTATGTCTTACGCCCAAGGCAAATCAGCAGTTTTCTCTGATCATTACCAAAGTGCTGATGTAAAAACATAGACAGAAAACAGTGATCTGCAGGACAGAAGTTCCTCCCAGAAGGCAACCATTTGTCCTGATCTTTCTCTGAAAAGCTCCAGCTTATCAGCTGCTATGGAGGAGAAGAATCAGGAATTCTGAGTGGCTCTATTTTACAATTTTGAGAATTGATGAGCTAGAGATCAGCACTGGCAGGGAGCATATCAGAAATAAAGTAAAAGCTGGGAATAGATATTCTGAATATCTGCTGTAGATTTTCATAAGTAATTCATCAGAATGCATTCACAGCTGATGATTTTTTAACTGCTCTTTTAATGGTAAAAATCATGATTGCATAATTGTTTCTATTTAGGTACTTCTATTTTTTGAAGTTTCTCTAGGCACTACATTCACAGTTCATGTAGGAACCATTTTGTCCACTGCTTTACTCACACTTGAAATAAAATAGAGCAATGACAGAGCAGTAGGCAAGAACAATCCCACAGCAAATGGAGAAGACATGAACCACAGAACTGACTTGTCTCCCTCCACCAGTCAGAGCAGCAGCAGAAAGAATTAGGCCTTTTCTTTCCTTCTCTCTCCTAGGTTGACATCCCCCTATGTATATGTTAATCATTTTCAGAAGCTACATTAATCAAATATGAAGCCGACATAACTATGAACCAGTTTCCAAAGTCATTATCTACAAAGATGCCATTTCCTTAACAGTTAAATATGTATATACATAAATTTAAAAAGAGCATGGTAATTGTTATGTCTGGAAGGAACAGGCATTTCAAAACCACATAATTTTGATCTGATACTCTAGATTCATAACTGCAAAAAGACAAATTCACAGAATACTTATTTGTGCAGTTAATACTACTCTTATAATTTGTATCTTCAAAGCAGAGAAAAGTAACTCAAAATAATGAATTTTGCAGTCATTCACTGTCTTCTGTACTTGACTTCCATTACCTCTCTACCTTTAATCAGGATTCACATTATTGTTTCTCCTTGGATTACCTTCCTATTTTTCCTTTTTCAAATCATTAAAATAAAAACTCTAACTTCAGAAGACATGACTCTATATAGTTTTCCACATCTCTTCCTTCCTTTCACCAATCACTGAAACTAAACCGTGAAGCCAGAATTACTCATGCTTGTTTATTTCTTCTCACATTCATTCTTCTACTTTCCTCCTCACAAATCATGTCTTAGGAATCCAACCCTTCTTTCCTTTTACCATTCTTTGGATACTCCAAACCAGTCCTTCTTTATCAGTTTTTCATTTTATGCACTAGTCTATGTATATTTAACTTAATTCACTATTGAATATTTTGATGACATCATAATCTTCTCTGATTCTTTTCTGTAGTTCCTTGTTTAATTCTCATCTAAGTTGACTCTTTGTCCTCCCTTTGCAACTTAAGAATGATTCATTTTTCACATAGATTGTAGCTCTCAACTCCTTCACCCCTGGTCACCACACTCTGTCACACTATCTCCTTTACCAAAAACTTGATTTTTAACTTATAAAAGTTCACAACTTTGGTTCTGTATTTATTTTTTTTCCCCTGTCCAACAGGCTAAACAATTCGTTCCTTTGGAATTCTTCATTATTTATATTTTGTGTCTCCTATTCCATCAACAAGACTGTACAAACAAGGACTTCCTGATAATGAATCTATCCTAGTGAACCAGATTTATAAGAATTCAGCTCACTTTTTTACAGGTTGCCCAGGATTAAGACCATAGCCTTATTTTTAAAGAAATTCTCCAAATGCTCAAAGCTTCACTGACAGTCATTAGCTTGGTAACAATGCATAGGAAACTGTCCAGTTGCAATTACTGAATTGAACCTGCATCGACTTTGTCCCTGAGGCTCCAGCTCCCAGTAGATAACTAAACTGATTCTAAGTATGTGACAAGATCATAACCCAGGAAGTTAGATATACAATAATTATTGCCTCCAGAAACATACCATTCTACCGTTAGCAAGCTATGACTTTATCAGCTGTACTGAGCTTGTTTTTTGAATTATGATTCTAGAGATAAAATGAAAATATAAGCTCTTCTGAGCATGCATTTAATTTTCCTTTCCAAGATGTAATAACTATGAGTAATTTGATGCTTGAATCTAGCCTTTCAGACATTTTAATGTTCTAGTGCTTAAAAGTTCTGGAAGTCTGTCTAGAATAGAATAAAATAGTTCAATTGGAAAGGATTGTCAAAGGTCAACTAATCCAACTGCCTGACCACTTAAGGGCTAATCAAAAGTTACAGCACGTATTTAAACCATATCTTTAATACAGAAACAAAAAATATGTATTAAAAAACCTTTAAATATACATTCCAAACATGGGTGAATAAAACCATATGCATTGACTATAAACATTGTTATGCTGAGCTATAAATTTATTGACAGTCGTGATAAATTGATATATTTTTTCCAAGGTCTCTGTTCTGGGTCTCTGAACATCTCGACAGCACTTTATTTGACAATCTCCTGTTGCTTTTTTTCCCCAACATCCTTCCAGAAAAGTGGGCCTGAAATAGTATGAAGTGTGATCTCACCAGCAACAAGCAAAGGGAAATAACAAGGGTGATAACTTTGATCCACTGCTCATGCTTTTCCTAACGTAACTCATTTTACTTGGTTGCGCAGTTTGTCTTAACTGAAATGAGACCACAATGCTAGCTGATATTCAGTCTGTCATCCACTCTGCCCATTCAGGTCATCTTCTGCAGGATTGCCTCTCAACTAGTTAGTTTCCAGTCTGTGCTGATTTATATGGTTATTTGTGTCTAGTCTGAGGCATCTGTATTTTCCATGTTGAAAAATCAGACTCCTGTTGGTCCATTTTTCTGTTTCATTAGGGTCCTACTGGTTTGAAAATCTGCCATTTGGCATGTCTGTCAGTCACTTCTTCCCCTTGATGTAACATCATAAATTTGTAGACAGTAAATTCTGCCTCATCATCCAGGCCGCTGATAAAGATATTGAGTAATACCAGCTCCAGTATTGATCCCAGAGTATGGTTACATCTGCCAAATGAACATCAAGCTATTGATTACTGCACCCTGACCTTGGCAGGTTGGCAGTCCAGCTGTTTTACGACCAGTGTAACAGTCCTATTGCACAGCCCACAGTTCCTCTCTTTTTCAATAAGACTGCATAAGAGCAGGTGTCAAAAGTCTTACTAGTAAACATACAGTACCCTGCTCTCCTCTCACACACATTTCTTGTCTTTATAAAGGCAAGCAGGCATGTCAAGAGAAATTTGCCCTGGTAAATTCTTGGTGAGTAGTTTGATTGTCTTCTTGCTTGGAAATTAATTCCAAAAGGTCATGTTTCCTTATAAGAGACTGCAGAGAAGCAGTCTTGGGTTCTTATTTTTTTCATGATAGCAACATTAGCTTTTTTTCTTTTTCCAGTTATTGGAGACCATGGGTATCACAACTTTTCATAGACAATGGACACGACCTGTGCTGTCTCTCTTGGTATCATGAGTGAATCCTCTTGGAATTGTATTTACATATGAAACTTTATCTAGCTCCTAATCTGCTGTTCCCTCCCACGCTTTGGTCATTTTCTCCTTCCTAAACCATGGCATAACACCCTTAAAAATAATTTTCCATACATAGTGCACTTATGAATACTACCGATGTAACTTCAAAATGTTTTCCTTAACCAGTTTAAAATATCTTACACTTCCCACTGTACAGAGAAATTTTACCATTGACAATATAAATAATGAAACTGTGTTGGTTTTGTTTAGTAGAAAAGCTGAATAGAAGTCAGAAAAAAAATCCACTGAGGCAGAACTATTTACACATACTTGCAGCAAGGTCATGACATTATCTTATCAAGTAACATAAGAACAGATACCCAAACATTGAGAGGAAGGCAGATGCCATTATACTCCTTGCAGAAGTGGCTGTATATGCAACATTCTCCAGCTCTCTCTTCTTGCTGTAACTGATACTGCTACAACTGTCAAAGTCTCAGTATTGCTTTTATTTCAATTACTTGAGGAATAATTTCTTGCCAGGTTATATCTGATGATCTGACAGTGCAGCTCCCTCCAGTCAGGCTAAGTAATAGATTAAATAACTGATCCTGAATTGATATTATGATAGAAATATAACAAAATAAAAAGTTTTTGAGAGACTTCAACTGAAATACCCAATTTCCTTTAGGTACTGTTTGCCAAAGATAAATAATGAATCTGAAGAATCTCATTAATATTGTAGGTTGAATGAAATAAACCTTGGCATATAATCCAGATATTATTCCTGTTTCTCTTCTCTGCAAATAACCTAAACTGGCCATAATACACTCAGAACAGGGGATTAACAAGGACAAACAAAAAACAACTTCTCATACAGACATAAGTAAAATGTGAATAAGTGTTAGAAAAAATTCCAACAGACAGTTGCATTCTGATTTTATTGGTGTATATTTGGAATTTCTCAGCATTTGAGATTTCTCACTGATATAATCTTAGCAGTGCAAGTGTACACAAAAGTGAGCTTCAGAGTCAAGGTAAACAAGGTATTTACCCTATATGAAGAACTGCAGGAAAAAACTGTAGGATTTAACAGGCATTGGGTATGCATCTATATCATATATTAAGTTTGCCAAAAACCACTGTGCCCTATGTTAAGGTCCAGACCACCACCTTTACGAGGCTGACTCATCCCACTGACTGATGCCAAATGTTGGCATGTATATTGCAGCTGTAATTTCCACCCCCATAGGAAAGCTACACTACCAACACTTCTTTCTTGTTGCATTCCCTGCATTTCCTCAGAAAAAATGGCAATGTCACTTGTACTTTTCAGATAGTTGTTTTGAGAAATTAAATTAAATTATTCCTGAAGCCTGGTTAAGTCAGAATACTATGCACTAGTGCTGTCATTACTATTATTGTAATTTGACTTGAAAATTTCTGAAAAGCTTATGTATTATAGGATTTCAAAACATGTTATTCCCATCTTCTTTTGTCCCTCAGAAGAAAAGGAATATTTCCAGTCACCATAAGAAATGGCTTGGCTTTTTAGGACAGAACATTTTTTCCACTCTCAGCAATGACATTTTCAGATAATTCATAGAAAGATTCTCTTTGTGTCTTCCTTCTGACTCTTATTTTAAAGAGTTTCATATTTTTAAATGTAGATTTTGGTTAGAGCAGGTGGATAACCTGAATTATGTGACTAGTGTGCCTTTCTCAGGCTGTCATACCTGAATTTGTATGTTAATTGTTCCTGAGTTTCTACTTATTGTTCATGAGTCTTAGTTACTGTAGATTCAGTTGAGAGAAAACACTATAAAAGAATTATTTTTATTACTATTTAAATTACTTATTTTAACTGATCATGTGGCATAATGAAGTACATTTACTCTAAATGAGTCAGCTAAGAGTAATGTTTATGGAATTAGACTCTGAATAAATATCAGAAAATACCTAACTTAGAATGGGAAAACATTAATATTTAAATCAGAAGTATTATTCCAGGAAGTTTACATTAAATTTAGAAACATGAGACAGGTGTCAACATATAAAATAAAATGCACTAGTTTAAAGTTATTTGTTGCAAATTATTTACTCATATACTGCATTTTGAAGACCTCCTCCATCTTAAATGCAACAGCACATGTCATGCAATGCATGACATGCTAGTGAGTTGCACAAGACAGATCCAAAAATCCTACTGAACTATATACCATAGTATGTATTTTTGAGAAAACATCACTGTCTTCAGTGTTATTAAGATAATAAAAAGAACTAAGAAGAAAGAAATGTGAGTTCAGTTATATGCTGCATTTAGACAGACACCTTATTTTCAAAACCAGTGCACAAGCATTAGCTAACCAAACACTGTAAATTGTGTTTTTTCATCAGTCCAGAACCTCAAAGTTAAACAGAAACAAGTCACTGCCAACCTCCAAAATGAGGAAGATAACTGGAAACACAGTAGCATGCGACATTGAATTGTGCAGAATTTTGAAAAACAAGTTACTTATAATACTTATTAGCACACATATCATTTGAATAATCTAATCGTTGAAGACTAGATTTTGTTTTTTGAGTCTTAATTGTCTGATTACAGACAAAGAGAGATTGAACATTGGGGGTATGTACACTCTATATGCATATTCGTTTAATACAGGAGAATTTCTGAGGTGCATTCCAGTACTTGAAGTGCTATTCGATCTTTTGTTCTTTTCCTTGGTGGAGAAAAAAAAAACAAGAACAATAAATCAGCAATGAGAGCTCTAAAATTTCCTTTGTAAACACAGACAAACTGTAGTATTCCTGAGGACTAATTTAGGTCTGATTCAACCCCACTGGAATTACTGTATATATTTAAATGTATTTCAGTTAGACATCAAGAACAAGTCTTTAACAAGGTTCAGATCAAGTGCCATCAGTAGAACTAAGATAAAAACTGGGTCAGTTTTCTTCATTTTTTCAGTCCTGACTACTCTTTAAATAGCAAGAAGGGAAAGTGTTACCGATGCAACTCCTTCACTGGTAGCTTGCCTGATAATAACCAGATACCAAAAAACTGGGCATCATAGAGCACAAGGCCAGCCATCCAGAAAAAAAAAAAGTCCACTAAAGATAGAAGACTGTCACTAGAAGTAGGTGCTGAATAAGGAATAAAAATAGTCAAGTAGATGTCACATCCCTGAGTTTAACCATCTCTGATAAATTTAACCATTTTTGACAATTCTCTGCTGAAGGGAAATACAGAGCCCAAAATGATTTTCCCATTTAGTGGCAACAGATTGGAAAAATATTTTGAAGAGCAATCTCCCCTTGAAATGCTGTATACTTTTTACATCTACAACATCTGTTTGAAAAATCCTGCAAGTCTGTGGCCAGTTGCATAGGAATTCAAACCTTAAAGCCTGACAGGCTGTTCCCCCTGCTAGCCTTACATGATGGCCCTTGCTTTTCTATTGGAGGGCATAGTGGATAGTCCTTGCTTGCTCACTATCTTAGAATGTTTTCAGTTGGAAGGGATCTCGAAGCCCACCGTTTCCATTTGCCCCTGCCATGGGCATAGCTGCCGTACACTAGATCAGGCTGCCCAGCGCCCTGTCCAACCTGTCTTTGAACACCTCCAGAGATGGAGCATCTAGAGCTTCTCTGGGCAAGCTGTTACAGTGCCTCACAAGTCTCTAGGAATTTCCTTACTTAAGATTCTGTAGACTTCCTTGTACTTCTAAACAGACAACCTAGTTGAAGGATTCAGAGTCTTTAACACTATTTTTCTTTATAGGTTTGTTAACAGAAGAAGGAATACATTTTTAATATTATTTTAAATGCTCAACAAATTGCTACACTATAAAACAGTTGACAATTTAACAAGTGTATCCATCAGTCTTCTGTCTAGGGAAGCAGCTGACAGGAATTTTTATTTTTCAGGATTATACTTTACTGAAGTTTATTATGCCACTCTTTTGCAGAAGCACATTACAATTTATTTTTTTTTAATTTCTCACTGCTGTAGTTATTTTGAGTATTTGCTCCTTTTGAAAGACTGTGTGCTGTCTCCTTATTGAACATTTATGAATAAGACTAGACCTTGAAAGGTATTAATGGTATCTACGCAAACATATACTTGCATGTTTAATATATTATTGGGTAAGATTCCCCTGGGAAAATGTCCACATGGACAAAGGAACACAACAGAGCTGGAAGCTCTTTAAGCACACCTTTCCAAGTACACAAGAGTTCTCCAACCCTCAGTATAAGAAATCAAGCAGAAGAGGCAGAAAACTGGCATGACTCAATGAGGACATGCTGGTTAAATTGAGGGATAAAAAGGAAATGAACAGACAGCAGAAGCAAGGATGTGTGGCCTAAGAATACAGAGATGCCAGCTGGATATGCAAAAATGGGATCAAGAAAGTCAAAGCACAAATGGAACTCAACTTAGTGTGAGATGTGAAAAATAACAAGTACATTGGTCAGAAGAGACAGATCAAGAAGGATGTCCCTTCTCTGATGTATGAAAAGGGAGAAATGGCAAAAAAAGACACTACGAAGGTTGAGGTACTCAATAAATAAGAAAAAAGGAAACATCACTCCCATTTTTAAGAAACAGAGAAAGGAAGAGCTGGGGATCTATAGGCCAGTGAGCCTCACCTCTCTGTCCGGACAGATCAAAGATTAGATATATAGGCACATACATAGGACAAGGAAGTGATCTGTGGCAATCAGCACAGCTTCACAAAGGGTAGATCTGCCTGACCAGTCTGGTGGCCCTCTACAATGGAGTGAAGACATCAGTAGATAAATGGAAGAGCAACTGATGTCATCTACCTGGATTTCTGCAAAGTCTTTGACAAAGTCTCATATCATTCTTATCTCTAAATTGGAAAGATGCAGATTTGAAGTGGGGACTATTCAGCAGATAAGGAATTATTTGAATGGTCACAGCCAGGAGGCTGTGGTAAATGGCTCTATGTTCAGATGAAGGCCAGTGACAAGGGGTTCATCTTAGGACTAGTACTCCTCTATGGACACTTCCCACCCATCGTGTATTTTCTCTTCACAAACACTCTTGAATAAGCAAAGAATTAATGTGTGATTATAGAAAATGTGGAAACTACGGCATGTACTGTCAAACATAACTGGTGAGATTTATCTGAATCCACTTATTCCTAACAGTCTTTTTTTAATTGAAAAGGAGACAGTTATGACTGTGTAGTTTGACCTTCACAACAATTTCACAAAATAACTTTTGAAACAAGACTGTTTTACCTGTATGAAGCTTCCATAGTACCCATCAGGAGCTACCAAGAAAAATAATCCTTTAATAAGATAATCAGATGGCTTAAAAATCTACAGTTTTCAAGAGTGCCAAGGAAGTTCTATTTGACAAACTACATATTACATTATAAGAATTGTACTGAGTTATATTACTACTGAGTATGTCATATACCTTCTCTAATCTAATCACCTCATGAGAGAGGTACAATATCATTTCATAGCTTGTGATTTAAATAATGATAGGGAGTTTGCAATATATTCAAGATTGAGATAGTTCAGTGCAAGTAATTTGATAAGAACAGTGATTCTGTATTAGAAATATCTAATTTGATAGATTAATACATTTTAGACTGAAATTCAGGCTAAACTGCACAATCACCTAGTATATCTGTAGGGTAGCTGAAAGTTTTAGAACTTATGAAAGTTTCATTTTGTCCTTAAAACTGAAGGATTCTTTTAATCACTGAAAGTTTTAAATGATGAGTTTTTCCATCACTTATAAAGCCCAGTCTTAACATTTACTATATTCAGTTTCAAAGCCACATGTGAAATAATCACAACAAACTCTTCCTTTTGTTTCTGCTGTAAGGCACTGGACAAAATGACTTTTAGCTAAATGCATGAGTAAATGTTCCTGTAGACTGAACTATTTTATAACATCATTTTGCCTTAGGCTTGGTCTTTTTGAAATAAAAGACATTAATTTTGTTATTTAGTTTTTATTGCACTAATATTTAGAAGAACGATAAAAAAAACAGAAAATGAAATTAAAAATTGTTTAATTTCATAACTATGTGTCTTAGTTTATTACCTTCTCCTTAGCTAATGCTGGTCCACTTGACCAATCATTGCAAGGAATGTACCTAGACCAGTGACATGATATTTCTGACATAATTGCAAGAAGATAGGTTCATGGGAATTTTCTTCTAGCAAGAGACTGAAAAGACACTGTTTAACTTATAGAAAAGATAGACCAAATGGATCACTGCAGAGAATGCAGATAAGCAACTTGAGTTCATCTTTTTCCATAATAGACAAATAAAGATACGTCAGTAGAATGGGAAGCTAGCAAAACCAATGCTGAGAACTGGAAACACCTCTCATAATTAGCCACTGGAGGTCTGCCTCTGAAGGTACTAAGATCTTACGAAGGTCAGCAACATAACATGAAATCCAGAAGATGTAGAAACAAATACCAAAAGATATTTGATAAAAATATCTAGAAAAGGAATGTAGATGCTGGCACCTGAGTACAACTGCTTCCTGGTGAACTGCAAAATTTTGTGATAAGGAAGGAAGCAGAGTCACTCGTATTCTCCATGGACATCTATTACTTAGGAGTTATTTACTGTTATGTAGACAAATTTCAAGTGTAAGAAAGACCCAAGACTGTGAATTTTACCCCAAAACCTTGACTGTAATTGAAAAATAAAAGAGTAAATTGGCTTAAATTTTAGCTCAAGTAGTTAGCTTACATTTTCTGTAAGGATAATGGATCAGTAGGATTTGTTTATTCCTGTTTGCAGTTCTCCAAATATCTGTACTTAGTTCAAACAACATTTCAGGGATTCCATAGCTTGGTCTTCCAACTGCTGTACATGTATTTATACAGCTTTGTGCACATATATGCCGTCTTGTAACAGCACACAAATAGATTGACACGCATGTATTTTCCACCCCAGGCACTTGGACTGTACAATTTGCAATAACGATTCAGAGTCCTCACATCTTACAAAAGAGAGACTTTTACTGGTTTTCTAGCAGTGCTGTGCTGATTGTTTCACTCTTTCAATTACTTCAGTAGACAGAAGGTGAATTTAACCCAGAGTTTAGTCAGTAATGCCTTGAGAAAAATACTTGGAATGGATTCAGTACTGAATGCCACATACTGTTCACAGATACATTCGCAACACAACATTGAAATCACTATACTAACGCCAGACTTCCAGAGAGTATCAGAATATGTAATTTAGAAACTCCTAAAGAAGGCCCTTCATGTAAAGACTGTGAAAATTCATTGGGCTTCAAAATAGAAGTGTTTTTATTCACTGTTAAAAAAATCTAGGACTTATATTGATCTAAATTTAACTATAGTGAGAAACATCTCTATCATGTTGGAAAGAGAACCAAAACCATTTAAACTACTTTAGAAATCTTTCTCCCCCCCACCTTGTGCTCTTCTCCATTTACGTCATGCTTGTTGATGTGCAATTTGTTATATTTATGGTAGAAACAGAAAAACAGTCTTTTCACTTACAGATAATGAAAAGATGCTATAGTTTTATACTTCATGATAACTCATGACACTTTTTTGTTCTTGGAGCATGATTTTATTTTTAGTTAAATTTATGATAAGGTAATGTCATACTATTTAATTCATTAACTGTTTTCACATTAGCATGAAAGACAGCAGAATCAAAGGTCTAATAATGCAGTAATGTACCATGATATCTTTATTGTTCTAATGTAATTTTTTTGGCCAATTCAGTATGTATTTTATTAAAATGCAGGAAATAGACATTATGTCCACTGTGTATCTTGAAGTCTGGCAAGTCACAGGCATTTGCCTAATGCTAAAACAATGCCAGAAGTTTGCTCTGCAGCTTCTACTCCTGCTAAGTAGTATTGCTGAGTTCAGTGCAAAATACCATTCAGAACTGCACCAACAGAAGAACTTGGCTACGGTTGTGAAATTTTAGGACACATCCCCAGATAGTAAAAAAAAAATAAAAAAATTGTTCTGAAATAAGTAGAACTAACAGTTCAAACCTTAATTTCTGACTTTAAAAAACATGACAGCCAATATTAGTATTATCAGTTATAGTTGTAGTAATAGGAGCAGTAGTATTACTGTTACCACTTATTACTGTGCTGTTATTACTACTTCTATTTGTATTAGCAGTAGTTGCTACTCTTATTACTGTCTTGTCCTAAAAAAAGATTATAAATGCTATTAATACTAATTATAACCTGAAATAAGCTTTGCAGTAGTATCTTAAAATTTTACACAATTCATTGGAGATAAGGAAATATCATGCAGTAAATCTAAGATTATTGGTAGTAATCCCACTTATTTATAAGAATACCTTATTAGTTAACTTTCTCTCAGAAATCCATGTCTTTGAAACAAAAATCTGCTGGAATAAATAATTAAATAAAAATCATGGGAGGCTGGAGGGATAAAAAGAAAAAAAGAAAACCTCAAACAAGAATAAAAATAGTAGTAGGAGATTAAAGGTTCATTCACCCTGGAGCAAGTTGATCCAATTTTGTTCTTACCTAAGTTGCAATTTTTTTTTTTTTGAGCAGTGGAAACAGAAGGAATGGGAAAAGGTTATATGTATAAAACATAACTTTAAAGCGTAGAAGTAGGTAACAAATTTATTGCTGCAATTTTTTAATTTTTTTTTTTTATTTTTACACTATGTCAGGCTGCAATCCCAAACACTAGATGATTAACACATGGAGGTTTTATAATGTGAAAACAACATCATCTTCGGAAGAAGATCAGTGTTAATTTATTTTGTATCCTATTACGTATAGATTTTCACTGCAGGGTGTTAGTGAATATTATGTTGACTATGTTTCAAAACACTGAGGAAAGATTTTACAGGAAAGCATAAGGAGCCTAGTACTTAAAAGAAAAGGCATGAATAAGGCCAGTTCCTGTCACATCACTCAGCTCCATACTTTTACATTTATGTAAAGGCAACCCACAATCTATAAAGCCCCCAGAACCCATGACAGTCTTCCTATCATGCAACCTATCTCACTACTTCTCAGTTCTTTCAACAGTGTCAATTCTACATGCAGAGCCTCAGCTTTACTTTTTGTTTCTCAGGCTCCATATGTTTATGTACAGGTGTTAAAGGCGAGTCTTTTCCACTTGCTTTGTTCATCCAGAGGGATCTGTGTCTTCCATTATCCTGCTTCATGCATTTTCCACTGCTGGCTTCACTCACCTAATTACAAAATACTATCGGCATGCCAAGGTTAAAGCACCCTCATCAGGATGGCAAGATTCTTTGCAAACATGCTATTACCCACTGGGTCAAGTGGATCCCATCGCCTGCTATCTGTATACCTAAGTCAGGAAAGAGCTATCAAGCTACATGAGGCAGAATTTTTTTAGCGCATTTGAGTCTCTGGAAGAACAAAGTCTGCAAATGCTCAGCAAGGCTTTGGCCTTCTTTTTGTTTTAACAAAGTGAAGGAATCAGTTGCCCCTCTCTCATTGTCAAATGTTGCGAACATTAATAGAAGTACTGTGCCACTGTTTAAGTGCCTGGTACGTATAAAATGCATTGACTACAGGATATAGATAAGGTTTAATTCCAAACACATACAAAGCTAAATCTTAACAGTAATCTTATTTTAAAAGACAACTCATAGTATCAAAAAATAAAAAGATTTATTAGTATGATGGTAAAAGACTTGGAATAAGGGATACAGAAAATGTAAAAACATGAATAGAAAAGAATTTGAATCCAGTTAAACAGTCTGAATAGCATATAGGGATAAAATAAAGCACCAGTTCTGCTTCCAGTGAGAAGTGCCCTCTATATTTACATACATTATTTTTTCTTCCTATCCAATTTTAGAGAACTTCGTATAGATAGCAAAGGAATTTACATCATTTGCTTATGAATTTTCAGCTATTTTGATATTATCTTTTGATACGGTCTGCAGATTTCCTCACTATTCCATTTAGCACATGCCTGAATCTCACTTGACACCACTCAGCTTATTTGTACCATAACAATTTGCACTATATCAAGTTGCACTGCGAAGAATTTAATATGTTCTTTTATTAGCTATCAGTTATATTTTTAGTTCAAAAGAAGCTGTTTTTAAACAGGTGTAAAAAAAAATGTAAATGCCAGCAGACTTTGTGTAGCAGTTGTAAGTACTGATTATCAGAACCTAGCTAACAACATTTTATACTGTCTATTATCTTGGTATTAAAATGTTCTCAGTGAAATCACACCTACCTCATAACGTGCCAAATAGATTTTAGAAATACTTTGCTTTGCTGATAAATGCAGATTTACTGAGTGCTGCCACCTCGCCTGGTTGGAGGCAGAGCCATTAAGAGAGGGAATATTGTCTGAAATACAGTTACACCCATTTTTTGTTAATGACTTTGACAGACTGCTTAACCAAACCCTCAGTGAATTAATTAGGACACACTGTTCCACAAACAGAGACAGCAGTACACATGGCTTCTCCTGGGCCCCAGCATCTGCATAGACTGCCACACACACATTTGTCAGCTAGAAACCAGTTTCAAACTTAGAGGCAGTGAGCAATAGAAAAACATTTGGAAGTGAATAATCATCAGAATCATCATAGAATGATTTGAGTTGGAAAGAACTTTAAAGCTCATCTGGTTCCTGCCATAGCCAGGGACAACTGCCACTACATCAGACTGCCCAGAGCCCCATTCACCCTGATCTTGAACATTTCCAGGATTAGGGCTGTCTCACATACATGTCTGTAATATGATGGAAAACATAGCAACAACAGCAGAACAGCTAGGTCCCAAGCTGCAATAAGTGAAGATTTACTCAAATACAACAGGCACAGAAACAAAGAAAATAAGCTACTTACCTTCAGAAGGCCTCAGGTATGTAGAGATCACCAGCAAGCTACTGCCAATCTTTAAATGAGTTTTGGGAAGGGGTGGAACCTGGCTCCACCCCTTTTGGTCACTCAGGTACATTGCGTGCACCTGAACTCCTCTGGGTTGGCCCTGCCTTCCTACCAGGTGCTCAGTTGTTGTTTCAAGCCATGTCTTAGCATTTCCACTGCAGTGTCTCACTCTCACAAAAAATGAGCAAGCTCATTCCCACAGTTGTTTGTTTATGAGTTCTGACTGAAGTTGGTGAGAGTTTTGCCAGGGAGCAGAGAGTGGGTTCAGCCCAGGAAGGATGAAAAGCATAATGTCCTATCTCTGAAGACGTTCAAGGCCAGGACAGATGGGACCCTTGGCAGCTTGACCTAGAGGGTGGCAACCTAGCCTGCAGCAAGGAGTCTCTTCTAACTCAAGCCAGTCTGTAATTCGATGATTAAGATCCAGGGTATGGCTATAACTTCGTTTCATGGATGTTTCTTCACTCAGGCTATTAATATCTTTTTAGCTGTAGGAATGCATTCTTAACAGTTTTCTGATAAATAGCAAGAATGCAACCCTGGGCCTATTCAAGTTGCTAAGACTTCTCACAAACAATGATACAATCCTGTTCTGTTGTATTTTGTTCTATGTCCATGGAGCCAGTATCTCTGACCAGCCCTCCAAATCAGCTCCTGGCGTGCGGTCTGGGTGCCACAAGAGCATCATTTGGTTTGGAAGGGAAAGATGATGTTGCAGGTGAGAATCAAATCACTCTTCTGTGCGCGCCCTCAGGTGATTTGATCAATCCTGTACCTGAGCCTCGCCTGGACCTGTCTCAGAGTTCAAACTCACACACAGGATAGCTTTTAGGAAAATAGAATGTGATTTTTACATTAAAGACAGAGTGAGTTGTGACCACCTCTGTTATTTGAATCCCCATAAGGAAACTGCTTTTGTTGTACTTTAGTTTCTAGATGAACACATTATTTATGAAATGTGTTTTCTCGTCTAAATCTTCAGTGAAAGACAAGTAGATTACTCTTCGTAGATCTTGCTAAAACTAATCTGTATGACTCCATTGTGTTTTAATCCAGCAAGTAGCTGTACCACACAGTACCACACAGCTGTTCATTCACTTCTCCCCACCCAGTGGATGGAGGAAGAGAACTGGAAACAAGATGGAGCATGTGGGTTGAGATAGAAACCACTTGCTAAGGTAGAAAATGAAAACCAGAATGCAATGATAACAATATATACAAACACCCACACTACCATGGCCCCCAAGTCCTCATGTGAGAGATATAGTGTCCAGAAACGTGCTACAAGGTAGTTAGAATGAATTTTCCAGAAATATCTGCTCTTTTAGATTTGGACAAGACTTCCATTATTGAATACAAATATGCTCCATTCATTCCCTTAGACAGTTATAAAAAGCCATCTATTAGAGAAAAGATGAGAGATGTCTTCCACAGTTCTTTCATTACATAATTAAGAGAATAAGTATTTAGGATCTTCAACCGCTAATCGATCAGTGGATGAAACAGCAATTTTCCAGAAAGGAGAAAAAAAAAAAAAAAAAAAAAAAAAAAAAAAAAAAAAAAAAAGCCTTTTCATCATCTAATAAGAAAAACATCATAATGCGGGAAAACAACAAAATCCACTATTTACTCTCCTCTGTAATTTGTAACATGAACTACATTTTAGTAGAGAGGTGTTGGCTCCATCTTCTCTGCGCTTTCTCCTAACTTGCATTTAAAATGAAATTCCATAGTTGTGGAGCACAATCAACACATTCAGGTAATGAACCTATAAAGACTGCCTTAGGTAGAGTGGTAACAAAATCTTTCTGCTTTCCTCTCTGTGAACTGGAAAGCAAAACAGACACTGAGTCAGCATCTGGCTTTGCTTCTGTGCTGCCAGAAAGAGGTGGCATAACTAACAGCTTCTGGGTTCTGTTCCAGATTTTGCAAGGCACTGTTTTCTAATATTCTTTAACACTGATAAAACAACATACTTTGCCTAATCTCATTCTCTGAAATAGCTGAGCTATTTTGTCTATTTGGAATAGGATACTGCCTGATGCATAAACCTACTGTGGAAAATTTCAATCCAAACATTTCAGTTTTGGCAAAATCATAAGCTGTTTGAAATAATGCCAGACATCCTTAAAAGGGGATGTTGCCAGCTCAAGTGCTACAATCACACCCACTGCCTGCATACACAAACTCATAAATATACATACAGACGTATACATACATAGCCACACAAGAAAAAGCAGATTTTGTTAGTGTCCTAAATGGCAATTTTCCCCCAGATTGTTTAAAACTCAGATAGTTAAGATTGTAAAATGTGAGTTTCATTACTCTGCAAAGCCCTGATGGTGATGGCAAAAGAAAATAAAAGGACAGCTTTTCAGTCAAAAAGTATTACTTTCTTCTAATACAACAATAAAGAGAATTTTATCAAATATTTTCTATTAAGCATGTGAGGTCATAAAATTCCCTTAATAACTTTTACTTTATTTCTTTTATTGCAAAGTAACATACTTAGAGCTATCATCCATCTTCACTGTGAGCTCAAATAATGAAATTTCATTTATAGAAAATTCTTTTTCTGAATTGTTCTGCATATTGAAGCATGCACATATTCTACCTAGACAGAAAAGAAAAAAGTATTTGAATAAACTCTTGGCTTTTCTGTACGATCATAAAAATAATAAATCATAAAAATAAAGAAGTTTGAATGTTTGTCTTGGAAGATGTCTACTACTGTTTCTAAAAAGATATGTGTGTAGGTGTTGTAATTTAACCCAGCGGGCAGATAAACTAACACAGCTGTTTGCTCACTCCCCCATCCTGGAGGGAGAGTGATGAGGTGAGGGAGATAATCAGGAAAAAAACAACAAAGTAGAACTTGTGGGTTGAGATTTAAAAAAAAAAAAAATAAATAAAATAAAATAAAATAAAATAAAAGACGACTCTTTACTGAGACAGAAAAGAAAGAGAAAAGGAAAACAATAATAGTAACAATAATAATGTATCTTCAAAAAAATGATGCACAATGCAATGCATGCAAACCACCTTCTTTGCATGATGCCAAATGTATTTGTATTTGGGATTTCAGTGAAGGAAGAATAAGCTCTTGGTGTTTTCCACTAATGTGTGGTACTTCTGAGCACACTACTACTACAGCGTGACCTCAGTAGATTTCTTTTTTAGCTGTGAGATTGTAGTCAGCACTTCTAGGCAGACAACAGTTTAATAAAGTCTGTTGAAGAAATTCTTAGTGCAGAATAAGTCTTACCAACATTTTCCTTGCAGTATGAAAGTCGGTCATGATTTAATTTTGAATTGAACTCCTGTTTCTTTTTCAGGTATGTACCGTAGCTTTACAAATGCTTAAAATTGAGAGGCTGGGAAGATTTAACTCCAACTGCATTACTCACAAAAAAAAAAAAAAAAAAAAAGGAAAAAATATGCTCAATTTTTTTATATGCTTATATTAAACTCTGTCTCCAAATTATATTGTAAAGTGTCTCACTGAATTTTTTCCCATCAGCCTTTATAATTTGCATACTCTCTGGGCTTCAGATGTATTGTGTATTTTAAACAAAACATTAATTTGCTGTCAGAAGTTCAGTAAATTAATAATTCTCTATACCAGAACAAATGTCTAGCTGTCAGAGATTTAGTGAATTTCAGCGTGCTAATATCCCTAGATGATATTCATTTTCCAGGAAGTATTTGCCTTTCAGACAACAGTCTATATGAACTTTTCACTCTACAATATTAAATATTTGAAGTTTTGGTTATAGAGATAGGCTTTTTAAGTCTCTTGGCAGACAATGACCATTACAAATCTTTTAGACTTCTTGGAAACAAGCAAAATGCAAAACACAAAACCAAAACAAATGAAACAAAAAACCCTCCAGCCAACCAACCAGCCAAAAGTGAGGTATTTGAAATTTAAATAATTAAGCTTTCCATTTGTCATGGCTTTATGGCCTGTAAACCGTTAATACCATTGTAAATGTTTGCACCTTTCTCTGCAGGTTTTATAGAGGACTGTATTAGTTGAACATCTTGTTTGTGATCCTGAAAGTACTAATTATTCCCTCTGGGGGTGGAATGAAAGAAAAAGCTAAAATGACCTGGAATGATTGTTCTCTCTCTTATCATCAGTCTCAACAACTACCCATAAGCACTCTCACTGCAGATATAAACATATAACTATTGCAAATGTAGAAAACATGGTTTATTTTTCTAAAGCTGACCCTTACTTTGAACCTCAGTGCTGGAGTGGAGTAATGTGAACACAACACAGGTCATTACCAGCCTTAACAGAACATCTCTTGTGGAGCACTAGCTGTGTGCTACACCAAAGTAATAATCCTGTTAGCAGTACCTTTACTGTAGTACAGAGGTGTAGAGAAACATGCAAAAGATGGCAGCTTAATTTGATAAGCCTGAATTTTATTTAACAGAAGATGAAAGGAGGAGGAAAGTAAAACTGGTGGAGAAAGGAAATGAGAAAGGAAATGTAAAGATCTGACTGAAATAACAAAAGGCCCATGTTCCAGGTGTTATTTAGGACAACAAGGAAGCAGGTAGCTTTCCTGTCTTTCTTTCTTGCCAAACCTTTTCATGAAGTACTATTTTCCCACGGTAGCAAAACTTCAGGACTCTCAGGATGAATCTCAGTGCCACAACTGGGGCATGAGACCCAAGGCTGAAAGTCAGGTATGGTTTTGGCAATCGTATCTAAATCCTGCTAAATCCTGTTGCATGTTCTTGCAATGGTATTTAAAAGTAGGGATGGACAGACTAGCCCTTTGGGTTTGTTCTGGCATAATTGCTAATTAAGTTTATTTTCTAACATAAGAATTCTGATTTACTGCTTTCTAAGGTCAGTACTCACAGGGAATCTCAGGAGATGCTGTGGGTCTACAAACAACCTGCTGGAAGTTTTCAGTATCTTTATTCTTTATGAAGGCAGACACTTCGGGGAGTAGTTCCATTTTTCTAAGTGGTGCTGGGGAGCAATAGCTCTGTCCTATCCTGCCTTGCAGTAGTCACCAAAAGGGCAAAAATGTGAAAAGACCTGCTCTTCCTCTCATTTGCAGCCTCTGCAGTTTGTTGCTTGCTTAAGAATTTATGTTCTTTCATTGGAGAAATAGTGCAGGATACAGACAATAATTAAAAAGTTGGAATTTTTAAAGAAAAATCCCAGCTGAATCTTTATGACCTTTTATCTCCCTCTCTCCCTTTCCCTCTCCCTCTCTCTCTGTTCCTCTGCTTAAATGAAAGAAGTGCTCCTAGGCCTTCACTAAACAACTTACATCTGAAGGGAGGATTATTGTATTTTACAACAAATGAGCTGGCAAATAGAAAATTATGCCAAGAAATTGAAAGATAATGATCTGTAAGCACAGTAAAGATGGATGCTGCAAAAATGCAAGCCAGTTCTTTCAATGAAACAAGCAAATATAATTCCTTAAACTTCAATGATTTCCGGGTACCATCTCTTCAGCCTTCCGGGGGTTTGTATGGTTAATTCTAGATACTCTGAGTTGCATAACTGTTCCTTTTAGCTTATGGCTGTGGAGTCAACCTGAGGTCAAGCTGCATCCTGCTGGAGGCTGGCATGTAAATAAGTGTGAGACAGTATTTCCTAATCTAGATTATTTGGAGTACATGAGGTAAAGCTGCGTATTTTTTATTCTTCTCTTTGCTTCACAGCCCACTGTTTAATATGCAATTTATTTTTTTTTAATATCTGTGATGTTCTTCCTTGAATACATTTTATTATTTTTGTACTTGCTGCTGCACTGAAAAATATTTCAATTCACTTAATCATCAGTGACACTACACATTTGTAAAATGCTGCTGACAATGCAGCGCATTAGAATATCAATTATATATACATTAAAAAAATTTCATCCATTAGAAAAAAGACTTTCCTAAGAATATAGTGTATGGCAATGGCAATTAAAGTTACATGTTTCATCGTGGGTGATAACACAGAGCTTAAATATATAGCAAACTCCTGGAGAGATCTGTTTATTTCTAAAAACTTTTAATTAAATATATTCTTTAAACTGAAAAAGCAAAAGAAATCATGCTACAAATATATTTGTATTTCCAAATATATGGAAACAATTCCCTAACAGGAAAAGACAGAGCAAACCAATAGATGAAGAACATGACATAAATAAGAAAACATCTTCTAAAGCAACTTAGAGCACAGTTAAAACAATCGAGAAATCCAAATCTTTTAACAGAAAACTTCTTGTTATTTCCAAGCGCAGCACTCAGAAGTTTCACTTTCAATATATAAGCAGAAATGTCAACTTCATTTTTCTCCCAGGGTGTTATATAAATAAAGACATTATCATTTCCAATTTGGTAAACAGAGCAGACAGTCAGCAGATCCTGATGTGATTGACAGTAAAATCATACATGGTCATATGAAGAAACACATTTCCCTGAGAGACGAAAACCTGAGCTCTTCCTCCTACTAAGTGGTTTGCCTCTATTTAATACTCTTAATGCTACAAGTTCTGCATTGCTGAGTAGGAGGAGATGAACTTTTAGAAGGAGCGGCTTTCTTTAAATGCATATCTGTCTACCCAATGCAATAATTATGCTTTCATCATTCCTAGAAATAATTTGCTGCTATGATTGACATCATTTTGCAGTTATCTGCAGTGCGAAACCCTGAAAATAAATGAGTGTACATCAAAAGTAAATGCCTTGCTTATTTCTGTTCTTTCACATTATTTGTATCGCTATTTGTGACAGGTAAGATTAATTCAGCTTTTAGCCCCTATTCAAACAATATAAAGAATGAATCCCTCTTGCTTTAATTGGGGATTCATTTCTCATTCATGGACTTTAGTAAAAACTATTTGTCTTTATTTTGTAGTCTCTTCCTTCCATCTATCTTCTTAACCTCCTTTGATTTCCTTAGAGATATCCATACGTATGCAAGTGTGCGTATAGTTAGTGATGTGCCAAGGTAGGATTCACTTGAATGCAGAACCTGTATGGCAGTTGCTCAAATATTTAAATAAGTCAAAGTTAAAAACATTACCATTTACAAGACTGCTGAAATAGTGCACAGGATAGGAACTGAATATTTAATTTAAGGGCATATTTTCATTTGTGCAACAGCCTGTGTTACTTTGAAGTGCATCAAAATTTTTCTTCCTTAACCCCCATCTGTGAGAGGGAAGGAAAATAGCCTTCTGCCACATTATGTTCAGATGGCCACCAACTGCACCTTTAATGTTTAGGCCCATTTGGTCTTAAATATCAGATACTATATAGCCAATGCATTCCTAAGCCTCAGAGAGGCACATGCTTTCTGAAAGCTGGATTAAGACGCCAATGTCTTTTCACAATATATAATACATATATGTAAATCTAATACATTCTAAGTTATTTTTCCATTGCTTCCTGCTATTTTAACGTACTATTCAAATTTACAGATTAGGAATAACAGTCATTAGTAGGACTATCAGATACAAGATAACTCCCATTTATGAATAAGAAATGTACATTTTGGAAGTTGCAATTAACATTAGAGTTTAGATATTTGAAAAAGATTTTTAACTTAATTAACTTTGAAAAATTTACAGTTGTTGACTTCAATGATATCACGTATAACTGCAGTCTTAAGTCTGGAAAGACAGATGTTTTTTGTCTTTACAGTTAAAATGCTTTTAGCCAATGAGGAAATGTTAGGATTTGATTTCTTGCTTCTTTTTTATTTTCCTCAAGACAAGAAATGAAAATCTATTATAAAAGAATATTTTGAATATAAGGACTAGCAAACAAACAAACAATCAATCCCATTTTATTTTGTCTTAGAGATTATGTATTGCTTGACATTTTAAAGTATTAAACTGCAAAATCACTGCTTGCAGCAACTATAAATATTTCTTTCCTGGTATGTTTCTATGGCAACTGTTCTAATTTATTCAGAGACCTTTGCATTTCTTTTTAATTTAAGAGAAACAATAGTATCTGTACTAAAATTGTTCCTAGATTTGACATTTTGATCCTTTCTGAAAATAAAATGTGCTATGAGGCATTTTTAGACAAGAGCTACATGATTACACAATGAGTGGAGAAGATATTTAAGACATCTTTTGGTAAATTTATATTACATAGGTTTTCTGCATACAGATACAGATATTCACACAACTGAAGAGTTCATAAGTTGAGAAGACACTTCTATCCTCAGCCAGTCACAGCCTTTGAACTGAAATGTCTCAAAGACTGAAATTGTCATGAGATGACACTAAGCATCTCAAAGACAATACATTTTGAACACTTTTTGTTATCATTCTGCTTCACATGAGGAAGAAAAAAAAGGCACAAAGACATTTAATTCTCTCCTCTTTCCTTGAAAATGCTCTTAGCATCAAAGACTACTGTAAGCAGTTTCTTGTGTCAAAAATGAAACAGAACCAGACTCCTTTTCAGGTACCTTATAACAAATGCCTTCAGTTCATAATGTTCATCAAATGGACTCTTAAAGAGATTTTGCTTTTGGCCAGATGTATGCCACATTGGCAGGACAGTATTGCAAGCTTTGCACAGCTGCTGCTCATTTCACATATAGCCTGTGTCTAAATGAAGAAGTTCAGCCTCCAAAGCTGTTGATTGAATGCCATAAAATTAGCCATTTATCCTCTGAACATAAATAGTGCAAATTGATGATAAGTACAAAAGAAATAACTTCTATTAATAACAATTCTTTTATACCGAGCTCGGAATCAAATTAAGCATTCAAAATTTCATTGCCTTTTTATAATTATTAGTATAACATTGTTTATTTCAGGTGTACCAAAAGATGAATTTGATATTGAAAATCATTGACTGAAGAGAAACCTTTGTACCCTTAGCTTTTGACTACAGACAAGGTTGTTTTTGAAAGACAGACTAATTTTAATTGAAAATTCAAGCTGCATGTCTAATCCCCGGAGCCACTGGGTGCTGGTGGCAAATAACTAATCTAAAAAATTGCTGGAGTATTCAAAATCCTTTCTGTAAGAAACTGTAATAAACCAGTTAACAGCTTACATATTCATACTGCAATAGGTGACTGTATGTTGTAAGGTTCTTCTACTCAGTATATGTACTCTTCACATGTACCTAGGTAGCTGAAATTTAAAGCCTGCACCAATTTACATAGATCTGTTATGAAATCACCTTATTATTCCAACTATTCAAAAGAAATAATTGTATTTCTTAATTTTAAGAAATTTAAGAAATTTTAATTCATTTAAGAAAAGAAGTTGTATTCATCTAGCAAGTGAGAAGATTGTATGACATGTAATTTCTCATGACTGCAGAAGTTTTAGAGGTTGAACCTCCAAAGATACTCCCTATGGGGTGCATGCCTATGTGATTTCCCATAATTATGATAAATAACTCCAGCTGCAGAATTAGACAGTTGTGTTCAACGTGGATGTTATTTACTTATTTGCAAGGATGATCACAGTAATACCTAGCAGTCCAGCAAAGGTGTTTTGTGAGATATTCCTACACCCATGTGTTAAAAAGCTTTTTGTCTTTCTATTTAGCTGATAAACTCATTAAAGCAAAGACTGTATATGCAGAAAAGCAGATATTACTATGATTCTCAATTTACAGCTGGCTAATTGAAACACAAAGTAATTAAACAGCATGAACAGCATGCCTGTGGCTGTATTGTAACTTTGACCCAAGTTCACATAAGTCTTAGTTTTCTTAACTAAATGAACTATCTTGCTCTTTAACACTTTATCTAGCAATTGCTTTGAGTATTGCTCAGGTTGAACATTTGTCTCGCTCCAATTTATAGGAGGGAGAGGAGGTTCTTTTTAATATATGTATACCCGGCGTGAGATTAAGAAACAACAGTTCAA
>JAOWBP010002392.1:42723453-42757868 GCA_028571105.1 Tragopan temminckii
GTTCCCATCTTCCGGGCCTTGTCAGCAGATAAGAGGGAGCAGGGATGCCCACCTGCATCCTGTTTTTCACAGGACATGATGGTATCATTCCCCAGTTTTTCCATACTAAGCTGGAGCTATTTAGTCACAGGCCAGATCTTCCGCCAGTAAACACTTCTGAGCACTCTCTTCTGGACAAAAGCAGCTCTGGAGGAAGGTGCTTTCAAATGTGCACAAAGTGATGTCGATTATCACACGGTAGCACCCATCACTTGCCTCCTCAATAAATCAGTCAGAGTCTTATCACAAGAAATACCTCAGGAAGCAAGCTTTGAGCCAAAAAACAAAGAAGGATTCCCACAACATTGTCCATTAATGCAGAATTTGAGATATAATGACAATTTCAGCCAAATTAATTAACATATTTGTGGTGATAATTTCTAAATCAATGTTGTAAGCAGCTTTTGTATGGACAGTTGTATAAAAATCATTGGAGGGCAAATATATAAATGTTATATATGTGTTTATAAATATGCACATCTATATAACGTATGTATACATATATGAAGATATATATAGTGTGTATGTATATGTATATAGACATATATATTTATAACGTATACAACTCTTCATCTGTGCAAGGAAAAGTGATATTTTAAAGCGTGGCTCCATCTTGAGGACTGGTGCATATCATGAACTTGAAAGTCCTTCTCATTTTTCCTCTTACAAATTCAATTTATCTCAGGAGGAGACAGCTGGTTTTCATGCTGTAGAATCAGCTTCATGCTTTTGGATTAAAGAGCTGGGAGAACATTCAGATAGACTATCTGCCATGAACTGTACTCAATAGAAAATGGTTTCAAGTACTAAGGAACGTTACTCAGTTCAGAAATTCATATCATTGCTTCTAGCTCAGCTAGCAGACCAAAATCCTGTCTTAAAGTTTTCAGTATGAAATATTTAGCTCCAAGGTATTTTCATATCCCTTCAGCGGTACAAACTCTGTTTGCAGCTTTGTGTGCTACATAATTACCAAGGTGTTATACCGTCTTACATTATTATTACTTTGAATGGGAGATCTCAAAGACCTTCCAGCAAACCTACCGTTGACAAACATAGGACTTATTGGTCTTTTCTGATTCCAAGATCCTTACAGTGTTGTTTAAGCACAACTGATGGATAGGCTAAAAATAGTTTATAATATATATAATATATAAACATATATAATATATTTAAAAAACCTGTTCTGTGTTTCTTGTGAGAGCAAGTGGATTTGTTGGAACATGAGATAATTTAGGTTGAAACAGACCACAGAGGGCGTCTAGTCAAGACTCCTGCTCAGAGCAGGACCAGCTCCAAGGTCAATCCAGCTCCATGAGGAACTGACCCATTTAGGTCTTGAAGACGTCGAGAGATGGACGCTGTACAACCTCTCTGGGCATCCTGCTGCACTGCAGAACTGTCTTTGTGGGGTAAAAGCTTTTCTTTATTTTCAGTCTGAACTTTTTTTTTTCAGTTAAGTTCCCTTGTTACTTCTCACACTGTGCGATATTGTGAAGAACCTGTCTCTGACATCTCCATCCTCATAGATAAAGTAGAATACACTCTCAGACTGTAGACAGTTTTTGATTCAAAGCTGACATTTGACCACATGGAATTGAAATGAGTGCTAAAATGTTTCTTATATCGCACCATCATGACATATTAGAGTTTTTCAATCTAATTTGAAATTTATTAGAGCCAGTGATGAAGAAACTACATAACTGTAGAATATTTAACTTTTTGTTTCACTCACTGCTATATTTTGCATGAAAAATTGAACTACATGGACACATTTTTCAAGAATTAATTTTACCTCTGGCCAGTTTACATGTCAACTGAGTTCCATATTTTTCAACCATTAATTTTACCTCTGGCCAGTATATATGTCAACTGAGTTCAACCACACTGAAAAATTAATGTTTTCTTCATTCTATATTATTACATAAACTTGACCTAAAGGCATAGTTATCAAAAATCTCTCATGTTAATCTTTGGTTCTTAGGCCTATTCTTACTAGAAGACCCCAGACGATCTCTCTTTTGGACCAGTTAAAATGGAATGTTCAATTATTTTTTAATGACTAATGGAAATTCTTAATAAAATTACTTTAATCTATGTGTATTTGAGATTCATTGGGAAATCAAGTTACCATGGATGTTCATTTAGAACCACAGCTATTTTACAAGTAGTTTACAGTACTTGAAAAATATTTTATATTTTATAAATATATATATATATAATATTTATAATATTGCAGTGCCTTGCAAATGATTCACAGAGGTTCTCCAGCACAATTAGGTAGTGACAGTTGCAGACATCCTTCTTTCCTTTAAGACACTTTATTTACACCACTATATCATCACTCATTAATGAAGGTACCCTTTAACTAGTACAACCGGAAGAAACTCAGACTCTATCTTAATAACATAAAGTGATATAAAAATCTTAATTATTTTGGTCTCATTGCTGAATGAAATGGACAAGAAACCAACTAAAATACTCATAAACATTACTTAAGTCATGAGATACTAAAAAAACTGAGACGTGCTCTCAGACAGAGAAGTAGCATTCCTCCCTGCTGTGGAGAAGAGTAAGTAGTCTTTTAGGATGATAACACATGTTGGCAGCTATCATTCAGATGGCCAGCAGACATGTCAGTCACAGAAGCTGTTTTGAACTGGAGATGATCTTGTCCATTTAAGAAAAGATTTTTCATAAATGCAAAGGTCTATAAGTTACTCTTGGCAGTGTAGACAACATAAACATAAGAATGTGGTTGATAATGCATTCAAAAAGGAACACTAAAGAGCATTTCTTGTTTTACCAGCTCACAGTCTGAAAATATTTGCAGCTATTTTTTTTTTTTTCCACCAAAATTTGAAACGAAATCTATATGTGAACTGGGGAGGATAAAATTTCTAAAGATTTACCAGAATAAAGAAAACAAAAACTAAAACACAATACCAATTTCTGATCCAAACTCTTTTAATACCAACATCGTAAGTAGGGGAGTGTAAACTATAAACCAAAAAGATTATATGCCTGCGCTAAACCACACTTACAATCTGACTGTTACTATACTTTTACTGATCAGCTTTTGACTTGTAGAGAACCACCAAAAAGACTGAGAGTCTATTTATTCAGATGACAGTAGAAGTTATCCCTTGTGTGTCCATTAGCATATATTTATTTTTGTGCATGTACAGAAATAAGACATTAGCAAAAAAAGAAAAAATCAAAAGTTTCCAAAAGACTCGTGCAGTAAAAAAAAATAGCAAAAATCGCTTTAAAAGTGAAAGGACAAAAAACTGCTAATGAAGAACATTTAGTTCTTTGGGTTCATGTAATTCCGCTACATGGTGCATGTGGGTATTCTGAGATTTCTGGTAGCCTACAAGTTCACTACTGGGAACCAAGGCATATCCAAGCAAGCATGGCAGAAGAGTTATTTACTGCAGAACCTTGACCCTGCATACGACAAGATGGTACAATAGTGATGAAGAACTTACATGGTTCAGAGCAATCCCATGCTAGACAGGTATACAAATACAATACTTGCAAATGTAACTGATGTGCAGATACTTGCAATTAGCTTTATACAATGCAAATTAAGTTGTAATTTGATAGCTATTAAATTAGCGTGTGTGTTTTCTTTGCTGTTTATTGAGAAAGAGACATTTGGGCATGTTTGCACCTGTTGTACATAACAAGTTTGTACATAACAAGTAATATGTTTTGGAAGAAGGAGGTGTGACAAAACTTCAGTAATAAATATCTTTGATGTGTTCTCTCTCCTAAAGTCTCCCTCTAAAATATTTCCTCATCTTCTCTATTAAGTCAAAGCATTGAATGATATGTGGAAAAAGAAGCCATGATAAAACTGAAAAGAGGGTATATCCATTCTGATATAGCTCATGTTTACCTGGCTCTTCTGCGCAATAAACTACAAGTACTAGAGAAAATCCACCTAAGAGTGTCTGGGAGCATCACCTTTAGGTATCTTTTATCTGTATTCTTCCAAAAGTTTTTTAAATCTCTATCACCTTCCTTAAACACTTTCCTAGCCATTAAAGTTCTAATATTTTTGTAGCCATATTCATAGTGTACTGTGTGTCTTTCAAATTTTTAATAGATATTTCTGCTCATGTTCTACTAGACTTATTGCTGCCCCAGCTATATGCTGCAGGCCAGAAAGTTGTCTATCACAATAGGAAGAAAGCAATTTCTTACAAGTGCTGCTATGAGCAAACTTTTACTGGGCTCTAGGTAACCTCTTGTTTTAAGAGTTAAACTGCAAGCGGATCTGTCTTGAACTCTTGATTAATCTACACAAATACATAGAGAGAGAGAGAGAGAGAGAGAATATATATATATATATATATATATAGATGTATATACATCTATATATATATATATATATATATATATATTGATGCATTTATTCCAAAATAGGAAGCATTTGAACTAAACAAACACACTGAACAAATATGTACATTTTTCCTCTCCTGGCCAATACACGTGGGCAAAGAGAAAGTGAAAGGTGACACAGTCAGCTTATAGATTAATTTCAAAGATTTATAAAGCTGGATGAATGAAGAAAAAGAGGGAAAAGAGAGGAAAGGGGGAGAAGGGTGGAGAGAAGAAAGAAATGACGGAGGGAAAAATAAAATGGCTTTTACCGGGGCCAGTGGCATAAGGAAAGCAAAACAGATCAGATTGAAAGAAAATAACTGAACAGTGAGTTAGTAGTGCTTACTGGTTTACTAGCAGCTCTGAAGAGCAGAGTTCCTGTGAGTTTTGAACAGGTAGGTAGACGTGTAGATCAATCAAGCAGAAGAATAGGCTGCAAGTGAAAACAAAGGTTTACCATTGGTTTGTGTAAGTCTAAGCTAGTATCTGAAATTGAGATCACTATGTAATGAGAAACCTTAAAGGGAAGTACTTTGAGTCCATACAGTTAAACCTGTACAAAAGTAGCATTTCAAAATAGTTCTGCAGGTCCTGATGTCTAAGATAAACCCTCAAATGACTTTGTTTGCCTATATCCCATATGTACCATGTGTACCACTGTATGCCACAGAGAGTCATCTATGACTGTAGCTTTTTAAGATATAACAAAAGAAAAGGAAAAACCATGGTGAAAGAAGTCATACTTCAGAACCTGTCAGTCAGGGAACAAAGAGGGATTCATTTTTAAGGGATATGAAAGTCACTTTTCTAAGTTCCAAAGTTGAGTAGAAAGAAGATTTTAGGAGGAAAAAAAAAAAAAATGCACAACAGTTACAGAGTGCAGTACAGAGAATTTTCAGTGAGAAATGTCTTGTTCAAATCCATTTGTCACAGATCATAAGTCCAAGTTAGTTTTGTGAGTGCACAGACATGATATAAGCCTATAAGCACTAAGACAACATAAACAGTAAATAAGTCCAATAGGCTAACTGGATAAAGTACTCCCTAGTTAAAATCTTGGGCAATCAACCACTGATACCTATACTTAATGTTTTGTTATTATAGGTTAGTTATAGGTAGTGACCCCATTTAAATATTGTGCCAATTTTTCTTTCTAGTTCCAGATATGAGTGTTATTGAATTTAAAAATAAATGCATGTACTAACTATACACTGTTTATTAAACTGCACCAAATGCATTCTGTAAAAATGCCCATTTATGTTTATCACCTTCTCTTGTGCAGAATTAACACAGGCATATAGTACTAGTAATTGGTTCAAAGGCCATTGAAATCAGTCATAAGTTACCCAAATAAATTACATCTTGGATCAGGTTGTAAGTCCATCGCTGCTTTAAACAAACAAAACAAAACAAACAAACAAGCAAATATATAAATAAGGAGGAGGAATAGGCTATTGCATTTAAAAGGCAAAATGAAATCCTCCAGCTGTGTGTGTTTCTGAGCCTTGGCCATGTCCTAGTTACATATGAAGGCACATGGGGCGCTCCTATGCCTTGGTTTCCCTAGAAAAGAACATGACCAAAAACAGAGGTACAGATACATTATAATAAAGTCCTTTCTTCAGCTTCCCAGTGAAACAAGATCACACACTGCAATCTGTGCCTAAAATCAAGTTATACATAGTCTATTTTAAGAAGATATGATATTTCATTATAGCCTTTTTTTCAGTATATGTGAGATTTAAGTATTTTTTGTAACATTTTAGTGATGGCTGCACTTCAACATTATTTCTGCAACGTTTCACTATTTCCTGTGTTCAAGTCTCATCCGCCACTGTTATCCAACACAGTATTTGATTCTGTACTCTATGAGAAACCCTTGTAAGTAATATAAATAAAGCACCTATGCTCAGTTCAATCTAGCCAAGCACAAAGGAGAAGGTAATAAAGTCCAGAGAAGTTTTGACAAAGATCAGTATAAGCACATCCATCAGTATGAAATGATCACTCACTGTAACTTAAATTAAATCTTTGAATGAATTGGATGAAAAAGAAATGTCTAGAAATAAAGTCTAATGACTTCTTACAGCCAGAGGAAAAAAAAAAAGAAAAAGGAATTGGATCTTTCTTCATTTCTCCATGTTTGGGGTTAGAGAAGAGAATAAAAGATGCATAATCTAGTTCAAATTTTGTAATTGTAAAATGAGAATTTTGTTCACTTGATAGGCTATTGATTAATTTCTTAAGTATAATTTAACAGATTGGAATTACTAGTTTGATAAACTTACTATTTTGATGGAATATGATGTGCTTTGTTGAAAGCACTGAATGTTTTCTTACTGCCTTTAGCGTTAGCTTCCTGTTTTTTCCAAGAAACAATCTCTTGGATCAGAAAACTTTGTTAATCTGAAAAATATTACTAATTTACCAAGAATCAAACCAGTTTGCAGTTTCACAGATGAAATCTGAACACACAAGCCTGTACTGACTCTTCCAAACAATTTCTGAAAAGCAGTGCTGGGACAAATTTACTGTAGAAAATCCCCATTTAATTGCTTATGACTTTTATTTACAGTTAGTTTGCAGGTCATTCCTTCACATATTGAAGCTCTACATACTCCATGTCCATGATCTGTCTGCATATCTGGGTGGAATGGCAGCCATCCCCTTTCCCAACTCACTCTGCTCCTCACATTTCTGCATAGCAGGAGGACTCACTCACCCATCCTGCATTTCTTACTACCCCAATAGAGGCAACACCAGGACCTCACTGCTGAACTCTCTGACAAACAACCTCAAAGTTAAACAAACCAGCTACAGCAAGGCCAACTAAAAGTAATATCAGTAATCGTAGAGATTAATATGTGGTTAGTAGATCTCAAAGGTTCTCCAAAGCAGTTGGGGTCAGCATTGCTTTAGCAGCGAAGAGGCCCAGTCATTTTCCCTTATCCTCAAAAGGAAAGACAGGGCTGGAGATCTGCAGTGACAGACAGGTTCCACAAAGCAAATAGAAAAGGGAATGGTTACTTGTCCCACACGCTATATCCTGGGTAGTGCCCAGAGAAGTCATGGCCAAGCTTAATTGTTTCCACTGAATAATTTTTCTGAGACAACACAACAGTGTCTGAGAAGCAAGACATAGAAAAGGCAATTTAAATCCCAACCTTTAAAAATATTTCTACATAAAATAAATTAAGATAATTGTAGTAGACTATACTCATAGCAGGACCAAGTAATCAACTATGAATGTTCAGAACAACAAGTTCTCAGTGGTGAACATTAGACTGTGTAAAATAGCTTCAAGGTATAAATAAATTATTCTCAAAATGCAGAAAGCACAGTCTTTTAGACAAGTTTAATTACTTTAATTCATTAGACAGAGGATAAGTGAGGGAAAATAACGAGTTTGTTGATCCATAAAGACTGGGGAAAGCTTATACAGTGGGAAACATTCATTTAAAAATAAATTCTGCTTTTTTGATCAGTCACGGCTGTATGGAGCTTTTGGACTAGATTTTGTCTGTTTGTTTCTTGGCTTTTATGGATAAATTAATGAAGAACAGAGTGAGGAACATGGTTTCTAGGAATTCTGAGAGACTTTTCTGTGGTTCTGACCATGTCTGCATGTTACCGGTGTTTATAGCCAGCCTCCACCCAGGATTACTTCAGTGACTAGAAGGTATGCATCTACTGTTAATCCAAAGAATCTGTGTTTCTCCTGCTTGGATTGTAAGACACTATTGAAGGTGTATTACTAAGAAGTGGCCATGACCTACAGGAAATGTAGATAAACAATATTTAAACCACAATTAGTGTGATCCAAGAGGCAACTAGGAAATCAAGTCAAAGTTAACAGAAGAGGGGGGAATCATAGGTAAAATAAGTTTCTATTGTGGAGTTCCTAGCACATGCATAGAAAATGAGACAAATTTACACCACAATGAAGAGAAGAAGAAATCAGGGAAGACCTAATTAAAGGGACAGATTTTAGGAAGAGCCTTGTAATATAGTATGGGTGAAAGTGAGAATTTAAAAAATCTGCAGTGGAAGTGGGAGAAGTACCAGTAGAAAACACCTGTGAAGAGGCATTGTGCCTGTAGCAGGTAGATGTGCTCTCAAAGAGTAAACAGACACAGGACCTTTAATTAGGTAAATTAAACAACCACCCTGAAAAAAAACAACTACTGTTTCTCCATTTCTCCATGCATTGCTTTGCTACATTGAGATCTGTGCTCTGCAAGGATACCCACACTCTAATCAGCTGATTTTAGATACTTTTCAGCTCCATCAGTTCTTCACAAATCTACTTATCTGCAGAGTTTTTGAAGTGCACAGCTAGAATTATTAAATCACATTTTAAAATACATATTCCTGTGAAATGTAGCCCTGAAATGCTGATAAGCTCTCAGGGTATGTATGACTTGCAAAACAGACCACTTTGTCTTTGAATGATCTTTTTCTATTTCAAACTCTCTAAGACTGTGAGTGTACTGAAGAAATGCAAGTGCTGTTAACAGAATTGCAGAGTTTTATCCAATTAGTTGAGTTCTTCACCATTATTATAAATGATGCTGTCAAAAGCCTTCCTGTGGAAATAAAAGTAGAAGAAAGTTAAGCAAAACAGAATGTCTTAGGCATCGTGTGACAAGCACTAAACCGAAGCCAAATCTCTAAGATGAAACACAACATCTCTTTTCTAATGCTATACCATTTATTGACTCAGAATTTTTTTTTCAAGGGAAAAAAGACTATTCAATTTAAAAACTCTATTTTGAAAAACTGGATGTCACATAGTTGGATTGCCTTCGTGTTGGCATGTCTATTTAACGGGACTGAAATGCAGTCAAAATAAAAATACAAAACCTGAGCAAGTGAAAATGTGAGCAAACAATCAAAGTATGCAAGGAATTCAGGAGTATCTTATAAACTATAAAATGCCCATTACTTAACGTTCACATGTGTTTCAGGTCTTTATAGGCATGATGCATATAAAAATTGAGATATGTGGTAGTAGTGCTTGCTTATAAAGCAGAAACCCTTTTATTTGTAAGTCATCAGTTAGAAAGGCATGTAGTGTCGTATGTTTTATACATATGCATGAACAAGTCTGTTTTAATGTGTTTGATAGACTAAATTACTAAATTTCCGATAAATTTCACTACAGCTGTTCTTCTCCAAGAAGAGTGGCTGTTAAGAAGCAATATAAGTGGGCCTAAAATGAAACAAGATTTTCATATGTATATGTGAGAGTATGTGAGAGGGAGAAAGAAAAAACAATGGAGGGACGTATGCAGGTTGCTCCGAATGTAATGCGACCTATTTATTTCCATGGTGAGTACAACATATACAAAAAGCACAATAACACCACTTGACTGAGCAAATTCTCAGCTACAAAACACTACTTTTCTGCATAGTCACCACCATTTGCTATATATTTTCACCAGTGATGTAGAAGAGCCTACATGCCACACTTGTAAAAATCTGTATGGACATCCACCTCACTGACTGGTCTCTGTAAACGTTCAGTCAGTTCAAAATATTTATATGAACTCCTTGATATCTCAGAATATTAAGACGAAATCTTGATACCTTTTCTTATGGATAAATTCCAAGTTTATGATGGTTTTCAGGTTTACAGATGGAAAACATAAATTCAATTGGATCATTCGGATTCCCACTGAAATCAATGTTTCTGACACAATCATTTTGAGTATATTTGAACATTTCCAAAAGCTTAGCAAAGAAGGAGATGGATGGTTTTTCTGGCAAAACCAAGAAGGCCTTTAAGAATACAGTAAAGATGAACTGACAGAACGCCTGAGCCAGAAGGATGTGTGAAATAAGAATCTCCTTCAAAGGGCAGCAGGAACAGGTATTTGATTGGGAAGTTCCCAGGGAGCTTAGTAAAAACAGTTTAAGTACTGTGGGCTATCAGACTCCCGAGCACAGTGCATCAGGAGAAAGCTGAGCAAGTCCCCTGAGTTCTGTGAGTATTCAGAAGAGCTTCAATCAACTGCTGGGAAGTATATGTTTTATAGCCTCATGAAACCATTAAGACCTATAGAAAAGAAAGTTGTAGCAACTTTCATTTTCTCCCCAGATTTCAAAGGAATTTAATTTTTTGGAACTTTAAGAATGACTTCTTGTTAATGATGTGATAGTGTTCTTGTCCTGAATTCACTGTTGTATATGACTGATCTTAACTTCATGATGATCAAAGGTTTTATTTTCTCTTTTTTTTCTGACCAGGGATTTAACTATAAGAAATTGCAAGCCATTTGCAGAGCAGTAGCAGTGTTATCAAATGAGATAGGCATCTCTTTTTCCCTGTCATGTTTATATCTCTTGCTAACTTAAGACAGATAAACCCTTTCAATCTTTAAAATTAGATTTTGTGTGTGCTTATTGTGTAATATCTTACTTTTGAAGAGGAAATGTTTCTAAAGTGAGAAATGCCTCTCAGCATTTTTGAAGGTAGACAAGCCTCTGAAGAAATACTATTTTGAAGTCAGTGTTTAATAATCTGGAATAAATAAATAAATAAATCATGAAACTGCCGTGATTTCAGGACAGGAACACTATACATAAAAGTTGCCTTACATTTTTTTAAACCTCCCACTTAAACTAAAATAAAAAGAGGCTTACTTCAGTGACAACATGTAATTAAAGACCTCAAAATCTGGAAGACTGAAATATTCTGGGGTGCAAAATTGCAGAGGAACAGCTGTAGTGAAGACGGCCTCTGCTGAGGCATTTTGAAGCCTGAATTTCTGTTCCTATATGGAGGCAAGAATAACAGTCTGTAAGGGCACAAAGTGAAACAAAGAACAAGATTGCTTCATAATGTTTGTGATTCTCTTAGAATATTTAGTTCAGGGTCACCTCATGTTTTAGCAAAGGTTTTATCTCAGGGTATTACCACAGAATCCCCTGATTTGTTTTGGTACTATGCAGACTTTATGAAAAAGGCAGTCCCTTCCCAAAAGCATTTCCAGTCCAAGTCTGAAACTGGAGACACAGTGACTTGAAATGACTCAGTAGGGTCACTCCATTAGTCATCAGCTGTGCTGAGACCAGAAACTAGGTTTTCTCATTCCCTGCCTCAGCCCCAATTTGTTAAGCTATATTGCTTTCCAGTCAGACTGGTTGTGGTGACAGTACATAATACGCTGTGGTTTTCTCTTTTCAGCCTTTTTGTTCTTCCCTAGAGTAAGGTTTATATGCTTCAGTTCAGGTCTCTAATAATACTTAAAATGTAATTATTTCAGTTTTACTTCAAAGATACCATCACAACACTATTCTTACATTCATAATATTGTACCAAGTTACAACTGTCCCTTTTCAGTGGCTCCTGAACTAAATAGAAAGAAAATTGCTATCCTCTTCACTTCAAGTCATATTTTCCTTTTATTTACTAATCAATTTTGTTTTATCAGCTACCCGAGTACCTGCTTGAAACCATTTTTACAAAGTAATTGTTTTCAATGTGAAAAATGTGTTTTACAAATTCTAAGCTTTCCACCAAAATAGGAAAAATTAAGTAGGATAGGGTAGTCATGAGTTTTGTCTAGAAAAACTAAAGACTGTTCCTGCTCCAATCAGAGATTACAAACAAAAATGAAATGTTATGTTGAAGAAAGCCATTTTCTAATCTCAAATCACTAATACAAATCAAGGACCTAAATTAATATCTGAGAAATTAACCATCCCTAACCACTTCTAGTATACAATACAGAGAAAAACATAATTCCTTAAGCCTCTGTAGCTCAGTACTGAAGTGTTTAGTTGTCTATATAAAACAAGCTATGCTAATATGAAACAAAATTTCTCAGCTGTTTGAATGCAAGTAATGTAATATAATGTAATATTTCTCCCTACTTCTAAAACAACGTTCCTAAACAAATGCACTGATCTTTAACTGATAGAATTCCAATAAGCTAAGTGACTTTTAAAATGAAGCAAGCCAGCAACAATGTTTTCTTACCATTATCTTACTCTTTCTCACTGATGTTAGGGATGATGATTTTCTCTACGAGTGTTTGTATTGATAAAATTAAATACTTCAGTACACATTATTAGATAGATAAGTACTTGTGCTTTATTGGTGTGAGAAGTTTGTTCTTCTTACAGAATTACCAAATAGGAACTCTTCAAGGAGGATAAACAGCAGTAATGGAGTTTGTGTTTTTACTTATATATATATATATGTATGTATATATATGTATATATATATATATAATGAACTTCAGCCAAAACTGTGACAGGATTCAGCAAACGGGCAACAATATGCCCTTTCGCAGCCTGCACAGAACATGGCAGTGACCCTACTCAAAATGAAATCTGAAGAGACAGGGCATTTGAGAAGTCCTAAAGAGACGGAAGTACTCTGCCTCTGTCAGAATTGAAATGTGTACATTCTGGTGGTGAAGCAATACAGAGTGACAGTGAGCTGACCTCTAACTCAGTTGATTCCTACAGAGCTTTGAGTAGCCAAAATCATATTACTGAAATAGGAAGTTTAAAAATTGTGTATAACATAGGGCTAAGTTCTACATGAGATTTACCTAAATGGCTAAAGAGGTTACATTTTTTAATATGACTATATATATTTATTACAAGAAAAGTATCCTCTTTCTAAGAGTTCCGGGCAAAATATCAATACTGCTTACTATCACTTATGGGAAAAAATCAGAGAAGGGTCAAATCAGGCATAATTCCAGCAAGTCTATATTTTTCTTTCTCGGATTCTCTGACATTCCCATAGACCTTTTAAAACTTCTTTACTTTAATTCTATCCATATGAGTCAACCATAATATGATTAACTTTCATCTGAGGGTATATATTAGAAGCAATCCTAAATCAGCGGCAGATTACATCCATGAGCATATATTTGCTCCATTAACTCTGGTAGGAATTGGAAGTGCTTGGGCATCAGGAGTCTCTCTGCTTTCAAGAGACAAGGCTTTTTTAGTCCTTTAAAGGTCAAATTCAGTTTGAGAGTCGAGAACACAAATTCCAAAGTTTGCAGAGAATGCTCCAAATTTCCTGACCTTTGAATCTGTGAGCTGTTCAAGTACCACCGTTGGTCTCAGTTTTATTTGCAGCCTATAGGGAAGGATGCAGGTTTCACTTACTGTTTTAAATGAGGAGTACTGTGCTTGACCTCATCCTTCTTACAGAAAAACGTGTGTTAATCACTTTTGAAGCAAAGGTGAATGAGTAATCCTGTCAGGTGCTCATCAATTGTAGTACTGATGTGTAAATTGTGATAGCTGTGATTTGTAAAAATGAATTATAAAATAGTTCACCAGAATATGGAACTATTTCCCTCCTATTTATTTATTTAGTAAAGTAAAAGAAAAATACTATAGACCAAAATCTGACTATATTCATCTGTTACAGATGCATTCCATATTGTGTTCATTGCCTTGGCCACAGCGATGTGTAGCAGCTAAACCAGTTGGCGTATTCAGTTTGTCAGGCTGATTGATTTCTCTTCTCAGAAAATGTGCAGTGAATTATACTTGCAATGTAGCTTAATTTTATTGCCGCTTTGGTAAGGGAGTTAAGCATTTGTTTAACACCTATTCATGCCAAAATACTATGGAATAGGTTGTAAAAGACTATAACATATATAATACAATTTGATAGTGCTGAAATACTATTCAGTTACTATTCATGTGCCCATTATTTTGAGCTATTCCATTCAGATGACAGTGGTGCTATTTGGTAAAATCATTTCCAACTCTAGTGAATCAGATTGATGTTATTTCTGTTCAGCACGAAAGATCCGTGCATTTGTTTCCTTGAAAGTGATAAGGTCAAAAACATCATTGGGAGCTTCTATAATTTATTACATGTAAGGATTTAAATATAAAACTGAGGGATGGTTTATCTTTTTTAACAGGTTTCTATCAGCAAAACTTTCTAACATTGTAGATGATGAAAATTAACTTATTACAGATCATGCATAAATACATGTTTATATTCTTTTTATATTCTCCAGATAAAGTAGAAGGGAAAGTTACACTTTCAAACATTCTCTTTCAGCAGTACTCAAGGACAGATTGGACAAATAGGAACAAATACTTATGTATGAACCACAGTATATGAGAATAAAAGGAATGCCAATCATTTATGAACTGACAATTAAGACAGTTCAAGTGTAGAAGTGCCTTGTACAGGAAGTGAATAAATTAATACTTAAATGTAAATGATGTGAATTCATATGATTCTGTGTAAAATATATATGACAAAGTTATATTTTCAGTGTTTTATTGCACTTCTAAAGTTTATCTCAAATTTTCTCTCCAAGTTTTCAGCCACGCACTCAGAGTAGACAAAATATAATCTCAATTGCTGGAATAAAATTAACTTCTGTGATAAAGATCTAGCTTTATTAAACCACAGACCTACCAAATCAATTCAACTGGCAAAATGGAAGCAAGAAATCATACCATATTTGCATGTATATAAATATATACACCTATTTGAATGAAAGTACGTGCATATATACTTCTCTATTAGGCCTTTTGAATAATGAACTATAAAATGTGAGGATTGTTGATAAAGAACATTCATTGTCCCTGTTTCCTCTGCAGACATTCACCATCTGTCACTCACTGCTGTACATGCTACAGATAGTCCCAGACCCTGATATCCAAGAATCTATACTGAAAATTCAAGCAAAGATTTAAAGTCTAAACAAATTCATGACAGTATAACATTTTTCTAAATAATTGTCAGCTGTTCCTCAGATTTCAGTTTCTCACTGCTCAACAGTAAGGGTAGATCTTTTACACCTAGATCTTATGTTCCTGTCCTCATCCACTCCTGTTTGTTTCAGCATCTCCCTCTTCTCTCTGAGTACCACTAAACACAGGACTCCTCAGTGCATGGGGCACAGGACTTCTTCCCACATAGCAACCCTCAAACTGCTCTGAGAGAAGCAATTTTGCCTGCAAAAATACTGAAGAGACAGTGAGGTACAGAGTTAATAAGAACAGATCATCATCACTTTCTTCTCCATTATTCACTACCTTTCATTTTTAGTTTTTTGGGGGTTTATTTTTTTGGCGCATACAATCAAAAAGAAAGCTAAGGATTTTGGTCTCAGTTCTCCTCTTCTCCTCGAGACGCACCACCTTCATCACCCTTTACACACAAAGGTGTACAGGTAGGCATCCTTCAGACATCTGCAGCTTTACATCATGAGCAGTGACAACCTATGAAAAACTTAACCAATTGTAATGAGGCCCCTGATCATACTATACTGTAATAAGCATTCGTCTAATGACAGGAGGCTCAGTCCTCCCTGAGTCTTTGAAGAGAGCTGAGATGGGATGTGAAAAGTGTCCAGAGTGCATTCCACTCCTCCATGCCCCGGCAAGGGTTGAAGAGGCTGGCTGTTCCAGTACAATGCCCTGTGACACACGTTGCCTAAAAGTAGGCACTCTTGTGCATCAACTGTGATTGCAGCTGTTCTCCAAAAGCCCTTTTTAAGGACACGGTGGGCAAATTGCTATTGCACTTCAGCTGCTGTAGGAGCGTGCCTGCACTTGGGAACATCAGCTCTTATGTAAGTAAGGCTGTGCTCTGCACAGCTCAGCCAAAGAAACCTCTGCAGCTCTAGGGCACAGTGTGACTGATTGTAAACCAGAGATGTGCTGGCATGCAAGCCCTGTTCACGTCTGCTACAAAAGAGGTTGATATATTGTAAGCATTCTCCTGGCTCTGGTTTACATAAGTAAAATATGAGAAGCATTAATTACACTGAATATCCAATAGCTTTCAACTGCAGCATTGTTTCCTAATGTAAAAGAGGAGAAACAACCATTAGGAATTAAATAAAAATATAAGGGCACCACAGAAGTTACAGGACACTTCATACCTTTGGATGTTATACTATATCAGTCAGAGAAATCCTCCAAAAAAAGTGAGCAAGAGGTTTGCCTCAGAGAATGAAAGTCCTTTAAGGGTGACTCTGCCTGGTTCAGGTGGGAGGTGGAGTGATTCTTCACACTGTGCAGCATAAACTGATGGCTACCAGTGGCTGCAGGCTGCTCTGATCATGGTAACCTCTGGGCCACGGAGGCTGGCATGCATCAGCTACTGTGGCACTATCATGAGAGACAGGAATTTATAATATTTTTGTTTCACAGTTCTCTGGTATTTCTCCAGGATATTTTGTTTCAGATAAGTTGCAATTATAAGGATGACCCTAATTCTGCAGTATCAGAATAAACTTGCATGTAACTCATTTCCATTGTGTTTATCACATAAGAATTAGAGACAAGTAAAGTTTTGCAAAACAAGGTCATTTCTACCTGCCCTATACTCAGCTAAGTTTTTACTATATAACATTTTGCTTCTATATGTGCCTTCATTTTTAATTTTAGCAAGTTTTCTGTCATCTATCACTCTCCAAGCACAGGTACCTGATAGCATGACCTGGTCTCAATAATTCATGCTCAAGACATTCTGATCTTTGCTCAAGACATATTGATATATTTTTTTCTTTTTTTTTCCCATAAAAGCCATCTCCCAGAGTCTTCAGTATCTGCAGGCCAATTACCTCTACTGACATCACAAGGTGTTTATTAGGTCTTAGGTCTGACAGTCTCTGAAGGGCTCAATTAGTCTTTCCACTCAGTCTCATTTACTTCATAGCTTCTCTAAGTAGGAGTATCCAAATGTAAAACTTTGCAGGGCATAATAAAGTTGGTTTTCAGCAGCTGATTTTTCAACTAATAGTTGATTTGTTAGAGGAATTTGTAAAAATCAACTATGAGAACAGCATCTGGTTCCCACTAATGATAATAGCTAGATAGTTCAGCCTTCCCAAGTTCCAAGAAAACAGCTTTATTTCCTACTTATAGGGCTGCAATTATCTTGGTGCCTGAGAAGGTACAAGATCCCGCAGAAGCTTTTTTCCAGCCATGGAGACATTTATACCTCACTGTTGTGGGCTTGCCAGTGTCTAATTAGCTACACACTCACAGCTGTCATTCTCTCCATCCAGGCACATCCCGATTCTGAACCCCTCTCCTTGGCTGCTTACTTTCACAAAAATTGTAAGAATTTATTTTTGAAACCTCTGTCCATCTACCTATTTTGGATTGCAATTAGCCAGAGGATTCAATCATTATTAAAGAGGAACAAAAAAAGGCTTATGATATAATCACAGAAGTCATGTTTTCATAGGAAATCAGGCTAAGAATGTTAAAATAAAATCATGGAACTGGGAAAGTATATGTTAGTAAAAGAGGAATAAGTGCCTGATAGTTAATTGGCATGCAAAGATAAACTTTCTACCAGAAGCCAAATACTGCAAAGCCCAATGCTAGCTACATTTACTATCCTTTGAAATTCCCATTCCTTTGGTCTACTGCAAGTCAGCTGAGAATGCTTCAAACTCACTCTTGAGTTATACAAAGTAAAGTACTTACAGGAAGAAATTTCAAGTAGCTTTTCATGGGAACATAACAGTACATTTCAAGATATTATATGTAGATATATACTGAAGATATATATAAGGATAATATATGTTTAGATTTAATACACATCTATATATAATCAGTGTGTGCATGCACTTCTTGCATTTCCTATTTCTCAAAGGTAACAGTATAATGCACAATCAACATTGCAACACCAGTCTCAGGCCAAATTGACGCAAATAGGTTTTTGCATCGTAGGAGGGCTACAATGTATTTGTATTATTCATGGATCCAAGAAACATATATGAAATAAAGCAGCTATTTAAGATTCAGATAGTCTAAAAAACTGCTCAAATTTTATGTGTAAGGGAGCGTTATCAAATGCTGTTCAGACAAATTATAGCATCATGTTGGATTTTGGGGGATCCTCTTTTTATGTAGATTCAGAGAACTCTTGTCTGATATCATTAGCAGAGAGGCAGGTTGTTTTGACATAATAAAAATAACAGTGACTGGATACAAGAAAAAGGTGTTTGTTTTTTTTTTTACAATAAGTGAGGCACTGGAACAGGTTGCCTGGAGAGGTGGTAGATACCCCATCCCTGGAGACACTCGAGATCAGGCTGGACAGGGCTCTGAGAAAACTGATATAGCTGTAGGTGTCCCTGTTTGTTGCAAGGGACTGGGACTAGATGGCCTTTAAAGGTCTTTTCCAAATCAAATGATTCTATGAACTACTGTTCATCAGACCATAGATTGTGTTCAGCTATATAAATATATTTGGAGCATCACTAATATCTTCTGGCCCAAATCACTGCTTATCTTACAGTAAGGTACACATCATCTGTCATCATTTCTAATACCTTTGAAAAACATAACATGTACATCACTTATGAAATTATCTGAGGAAACATCTTTCCACCTCCCTTGAGAAGAATGCAAAAAAATTTTCCTTTCTCTGAAATAGTCAATTTTACTTTTCAAACTTGTTTTCAAGTCCGAAAAATAGTGAGCTTAGGCCATCTTCAGCTCTGATTATTGCACAAAAAGTATCACCTTTTTCAGGTGAATTCTGGGCTCAAAAAATTCAATTTGCAGCTATCCTCAGGAAATAATGGGAACCATCCGGATTGATTGGTATCGAAATCAAAACTAATTGATCCTACCATTTTATAGCCTTTTACAGAGCGTGAAAATAGACAAGATAATATTATGATTTCTAGAGTTAATCAAAACTGTACTTCAACTTATTCAGTGGTAGATTATTTAAAATGTTAGCATTACATTTTATGTTGTTAAAAAAAATCTAGTTTCACAAAGCCAAAAGAAATTCTGTTTCTTAATTAAAGGAATCTGTTACCAAAGGGTGACCAAAGAACTCTTAAAGACACCAAAAAAAATTTTTTTTGAAGAGTATACATCTTTTTCTCTCCATTATTATTTTTTTCCCCACTATTTCCATTTTAGCTCAGATCTCTTCTATATCTTCCCACTCAACAGTTGTTTACTGTGATCAGAACAGAGATTTTCTGTCCACACACAGAAACCTTCTGGTAGCAAGAGACTGCATCCAAAGGCAGCAGTCTGCCTGTGAAGAACAGAAGTAGTGTTAGAGCTGCAGATTTTGTTCTCCTTGGGGAATGACCACTGTGTGTACTCAAGTCTGGGAATGAGGACACAGTGTCTCTCTGATCTGACCGAGCTTCATCACATAAACACAACATCCCCTAAAGAATCAAACTTTTGAAGTTCTGTAAAATAAATGTATTTGGTCTGAAATAATAAGCTTGAAAGAAGAAAACAGGTTATGGTTGAATCAGAGTTTCCATATCTCGTTGTCAGAAGTCAGTAGTAATGGATAAGCTACAGTTTCTTAACACTCTGAATAAACACTTACAAGACAAAACATAATTTTCATCCTGGATTGTCTGTATTATTTAAGAAAATCATATCAGAAATGGCAAACTATATTACTCGAGAGAAGCTCAGAAATCAGTGCTGTGAGATTGTCACTACTTGTAACACCAGTTCTCTCTTTGATAATTAAGCATTGGTGCTAATCCTAAAGCCTTCACAATGTAACAAGGATAAGAAATTGAAAAAATTCTACTTCCCCATGCCTCTTTATATGCTGAAAAGTAGTCTTTGGGTGGAGGACTTGGGACAGCATGATGTAGATTATTATGTCTTTAGTACTGTCAGCAAGTTATTGCTAGAGACATCTAAAAACTAGGCAGGTTTCTTTTTTTCCCCCAATCATAATGTCCTTTGTTCCTAAAGCACTTTTTTTCTCATTTTGTTCAGTTAATATTTTCACATATGTGTGGATATGCATGCATAACTCCCTAAGCTACTTAAGATGCTTTCTAATGTTATTCCCACAGGTACATGTCTCATATTTTACTCTTGGTATTGCCTACACCAATTCCTAGTTATATTAATAAGCTTGCCATGACACTGAAGTCCATTCATCAGTAATTTGCAAAGGTTGGAAAAGCACGGTATTATGGTATTGCATGAGTATAGATGTATCTATGAAAATACAGTAGCCCTCAAAACCTGAAAAAGTAACCCTCATTTTAAAAGTAGAAATGCATGGAAGTCTAAAACTTCAGATAGCTGAGGCTTCTGCAAGATATTTCAGAAAAACATTTTAAATACTCCAGATGCTCATAAAGGCTGTAGCCATTATTAATCAGTAAGGGATTTGATACTTGAAAGAAGTTCTAATACAACAGAAAACTACATTTTGAAAGCTGAAGATGAGAATTTAGTTTACATTTAAAAAGGTGGAAGAGGAGATAATCATACTTACATCTATATATAAAAAATAATCTAGTGTATTCCATTGATACCTATGCATTTTAACTGTCATGTAGAAATTTAGTGTTTCTAATCTATCATAAGTAATAATTTTCTTCATTGTTTCTAATTTTGTAAAATATTTGGTTTTGTAGTAAATAGAACCTCCTTGATTTTGTCATTTCAAGACAGCCTGGAAAATCCAAATTCCTATTTGGATTAGGAAATACCATCACTGGGCTACTAGAGTTCTTCAAGTATTTCCATTTTCTTTGTGAAACATGACTTTGAACATATGTGGGTATGGGATATAGCTGAGGTCTGAATGGTACAAAAATGTCATGTGACATCAGGAAGATTGAGATTTCTGAATCTATTCTATAGAATACTCCATAAAAGACAATTTCTTTTACAATAAAGTAGGAAGAGTTTATGGCATAGAAAGGGTTTCGGTTTTTTAATTTATTTTTTAACAAATATTAGAATGAAGCACTGAAAATCCATTAAATCCATTGTGTCTTCTATATCTCCCCAAACAGACATTTTTAGGTGAAATGCACAGCGTCTCACTGAAGGCAATCAGATTTCACATTTGAACGACTGAGGCTGAGGGACTAGGCCCTAAAACTATGCTGTTTTTCTAAACATATACAAAAGCACATTCGTTATGAATCCACCGAGACACATTTGAAAAGAGTCTGGGACTCAAGCGCAATGCTTGCTCTCTACAATGGAAAAAAAAAAGAAAAAAACAGTGGGGAAAAAAAGACGACAAGATATATTTATACAAAACTTAGAGACACTATTCAGCCAAAAATCAATGCCATTTTAAAATTGATAGCAGATTTTCAACTAAAATAATGCAGATTTGTTTCTCCATCTCTGATTATCCAGCATGGTTGCTAGATGGCATATCAAATTTCCTGGATGGCTGAAGTGACAACGGAGTACCTCATAGCTACAGTTATTCCCAAACTGCTCAGAATAACTAATTGACTGAAAATCTGAGGATAAGATGTCCTAGTGGGCAAGGAATAGTGAAATTACCTCAATAAGAATCCAAACTTGAATTATTTAGTCTGAGTTGAGAGAAAAATGTTCACTGAATAACATTTTAATTCCCAGCTGGTGAAGAAAAAAAGACAAAGACAAAAACTGTGCATGAAACAAGCTAAAATGAACTAAGCTAAAATAACTTCTTAAATCTCCCAAGGGAAAAATTATTGTTTTTCTTTTTTTCCCTTAATGCCTCTGCTGATTTGAATACTGTGCAAATCCAGAAAACTTCTTGTTCAGTTGCTGGTCAAGTTTAGGCATCTCTTAGGTTGATTCAGCTGTTTTGCTTTGACTTAGGGTATCAGAGTAAGGATTCAGCTTCCTCTTTGGCTTGAGCAAAAAAAAAAAAAAGGTTTGAAATGAACTTTGTTCTGGCTTTTGTCCTGTTCTCTTTTTCTTTTGTAGCTAATCCAGCCCAGAATTTCTCTGTATTCCCCAAGGAAAATTACCTCACGATGTACTGTTTAAACTCCACATAAAATTGTCATATACTTTACTTCATTTCAATGACAAATCAGCTGACTAAAAAGAAACATCAAATTGGAAATCAGAGTTTGCTGTTACAGAAAGACAAATACAGGACTCTAAGAGTCTCAAGTGCCCCAGGGCTTTATGGCTGGTCTTCTTTTCTTTCAAAAGAACAAGTATAAGTATAGCTGAGAGAAGACATTAAAAAAAAAAAGCCTTGCGCTTTGAATAGCAATTATCTTTGTTGTTTGACCTTTGTTTATATAACAAAATAGAGGTGAGTTTCTCAAATCTAGATTACATCCAAATGACTAATTTGCAAAATAATAATAATTAATAAGAGAAGGAGATTTGATAAAATGACAGTAGGCATTTTTCTCCTCCTGTTTGGGGTATTGTTAAAATCACTATGATTTTAAAATGAGACAGTGGTTAGTATTATGTATTACAATAAATACAACTAAACAATCTGAGACCTAAATCAGGCAAACATTTTTCACTACTTCTCCCAGCAGTAAACCCTGGTTAAAATTCAGGTGTTTCTCTTGTATAGTTTTCTGAAGAGAAAGAAAGTAAATAGTGCTGTTCTACATTAATTAATGATCTAGAACTCTATTGACTGATAAAACTGTCCTGATTTGTAGAAACCATAAGGTCATTTACTTGATATTATTAGATGTTATCTTCATTTGTGTTCATCTCGGGAAGTGAACAGGAGTTTTCAATGTATGTTTAAAAAAAAATATCAAAACTTAACTCTTTTAGAAAACTGCCAGCTAAGGCAACAAATAACTAAAATTTCTGTCTCACAACTCACTGTTTTCTTTCTTTCAGAGATTTTGTATCATTTAGCCTCCTTGGTATTTGGAAAACATCATGTGAAACTCATAAGGCTCTGATTAGATAAGAGATTTTGAACAATATTTTGCTGACTTTTGACAAGACAGCTCAGGGCTAGAACCAATAAAAAATACATTATACTTCTTCATTGTGAAGCTCGGAAAAACATTGATTTTTATATTGGATTGGACCAATGGCTTGTTAAAGAAAGCTAAGTTAATAACAACACCCTTTCTCCCCATAGGAGCTATCATTCTGTGTTAAGAGGACTGAAACAGTACAGCATATACAGAACTATTACCTAGCCTTGTGGGGCCAGTGAGTTATCTTGCAGCACAGCCTTAGTCACAGGGCTCTGTGCTGGAACAAGGAAGAGGGGCAGAGGACTCCTCAGGAAACAGAAGATAATGAAAGAAGTCTTCTCCCATCCTAGGGCATAAAACAATACCAGAGCTGTTCAGCAGCCACTTAACAAGACCCATGTCCTCGTTTCCCAAAGAGGCCTATTTATAAAGCAATGTTTCATTCCTTATATTCATTTGCCAAAGATACATAAAACAAATATAGAAAGGGACAGACCCCTGTGATATAGTTCACTACATTCTTCTCTTCAGCTGAATAGTTAATATTTGTTATGCAGACCACTTGAGCACTCTGAATCCACTTGAAAAGACTTGTTTACTTGAGATCAGAATTCAGAGAATACTATTCTCAGCCCAAACCCCCACATAAATAATGCTATTTTAAATCACTAAGTACGTTCTCATCAAAGTTTGTCTATCTTTGTTCCAGACTGATGTATGTTAATATACTTTGTCAATATCTGTTTTCTTAACATCTGATTCCCTTGAGATGCAAATTCAAACTGAATGTAAGAGTAAGCAAGAAACAGTGGGAAAACTTATGTGATTGGTGTGTCAAACTTGGTAGTAAGAAGAGGATGAATTCTTCACTTTTCCCTTTGCCAGCACTGCTCCTGCCTCTATCACTATCCCATATTGTACAGAAAGTAAAGGAAAATACCCCTGCCTGACTGACAAGGATGCTGCTGCTTTTCCTGGCCTGTTACACATGCTTCTTAACGCAATAACAGGACAGACCTGAGCAAGGAAGAGATGGCATAACCAGGCCACCTCCTCAAACACCTGATTACCACCAACAGGAAAATGGACATGGATTGCCCTGTGTGGATGAAGAGGGCAAGATGGATGCCTAATACCTGGAAATATGGCTGTGCTGCTTTTCTGTAGCTGCTAGGACCTGAAAGCCAAGGCATTTCTCATTAAAAGAAAAAAATTTTTAAAAAAGGAAAAAAATATAACAAACCAAAAACAAGTCCTTCCTGCACAGATGCAAACACTTGCAATTTAGATGGCTGCAAAATCAGCACTGCCAAATACAGTGGAACAGTATCAGTTTTCCCAATTTTATTCAGATCTTATCTGCTTTGCATGCACTCTGTTTTGAGCATGCAGAGAATGCATTATGTTGTATGTAAATAGACACAGAGCATGCAAGGCTGGAGTACAGCATCATCTTTGAAGAAATTAAACTGTCATTGCAGTTAATTTTAGACCCATACACTAAAACATTTTTTATTGTAAATTAAGAGACAGCATTTCTATTTCTTTTGAGACTAGTGATGATCTTTCTCAAATTCAGTTGCAGTAGAGACACTATTTCACATTCAGGGTAATTCTATCAGATATGCTATACTTGGGCATAATAGCTGGCAGAGTGTGAGGAAACAACTCATGAATCTTTAGTAAATTAGGTTTACCCTTTTTATCAGAGCTACGTGGATCTTGCCTGCCCTCAGCTGGATTTATGGAGGGATCATTGAAAAGTGGTGGTAAGAAATATATTTGAAAAGAAAAGGTATATCACGTTATATAAGAAATAATGTTGTCAACCTGGCCAATGACATTATGTTCTAGTTAATAGAGTCCTGCAGGAATTTCTGAGAGGGGGAAAAAAGAAATAAATAAAAGTTATAGGAGAGAGAATGAAAATGAGGAACGGTCAAACAAAATGTAGGACTAAACAACCCAGTAAAAGAATGACCTTTCTGGCCATGGCTATGCATAGGATAACAAATGCCTTTATTTCAGTGGAGTCAAGTACCATCTATTTTGCTGTCTTCTAGATATATGTGGTCTCCTTCAAACGCTGAAAAAGGAAAGACTCTATAGAAATAACAGAGCATTCCTTTGTGAAGCAGCAGTGATGACAGGCAATCTGCTGAAAAGTACATTCATGAATCAATGTCCACAAGTAATCATTAAATATATATTTTCTGTTTTAAATGTTGTAAAACAGATTTGCAAACCAGCAAATAAAAGCTCTGTTGAGCTGCAATCATAGTTGTCCATTTTGTTAGGTGAAAAGCACCAGCTGCTGAGATGCTCGAGTTCGATATACAAAAATGTAAGGAGTATAAGCCTAAGCCTTTCATCTTTTCTCCTTTCTGTATTCTCCTCCTTTGTTATCCTATGAAAAAGTCATTTATTGATGAAGAGTGGAATTGAGAGGAAAAAACAAATCCAAAGTCAGATATAGGATTTAACAACTCTTTTTAGATTACTCACCCTCCACCCCCATTACTGATCTGCTTCTGAAATCATTCTCCACCTGATGTAAGAAATGAAGTTCTGCATTTCGTCTCTAAGTCTCCCTCTGATGTTCTCTAGTGGAATAAAGTTCTTCCTGAACCAGAACTGTTCAGATCTGAAGCCTCTGTTACTGAATTTGGATGTTATTTTTGTTAGTAAGAGGTCTGACAAAATGTAGGAATACTACATGAACAAAAAATGAAATTATGAGAAATTCAATTCTGCTATTTCTTCCCTCTTTCTTCCTTTACTATCTGAGCTGAAAAAGCCAATGATGTCACGATACCTTTACATTTCCTCCTAGTATCTGGAAATATAATCTTTTGGGAATCAGTACCTGTAAAGCTTACAAAATCTTGACAAAATTTCTCCACTGCATCTCCTCACTGTTCCCCGAGGTGTGTCTGATAGACTGCACGTCCAGTAAACAAGAACTCTACCTAGGAACTCCATGGGTGCACTAAAAAGGCACTAAGCTGGTTGACTTAAAAATAAAGAATAATCACATGCTATCAAATCTCAAACTGTTCAAAGTATTTTTAGTATGATCTTATAGAAAAGAAGAACAGAGGAACATAGAAAAAAGTACCTCACAAATGATGCCAACATACTTCTCAATTTCATCATTAGATTTTGTGAGGTCTATCAGGAACTTGCCTTCTTACAAATCACAGAACGGCCAGGGTTGGAAGGGACCTCTAGGATCATGAATCTCCAACCCCCCTGCCACATGCAGGGCCACCAACCTCCACATTTAATACTAGACCAGGCTGCCCAGGGCCCCATCCAATCTGGCCTTGAACACTTCCAGAGATGGATGGGGCATCCACAACCTCTCTGGACAGCCTGTTCCAGTACCTCACCACTCTCATAGTAAAGAACATCCCCCTGACATCCAATCTAAACCTTCCCTCCCTCAACTTAAAACCATTTCCCCTTGTCCTGCTGTTATCTACCCTTGAGATGTGGATTCCCCTCCTGTTTGTAGGCTCCCTTTAGGTATTGAAAGGCTGCACTGAGGTCACCCCACAGCCTTCTTTTCTCCATGCTGAACAAGCCCAGCTCCCTCAGCCTGTCTTCGTAGGGAGGGTGCTCCAGCCCTCTGATCATCTTAGTGGCCATCCTCCGGACCCTCTCCAACAGCTATGTCTTTTTGTTTTGGAGGCCCCAGACCAGGACACAGTACTCCAGATGGGGCCTCACAAGAGCAGAGGGGGACAATCACCTCCCTGTCTCTGCTGGCCACCCCTCTTCTGATGGAGCCCAGGATACCATTTGTTTTCCGAGCTGCAAGAGCACACTGCTGGCTCATGTTAAGTTTTTCATCCATCAGGACCCCCAGGTCCTTCTCTGCAGGGCTGCTCTCAAGGATTGCTCCTTCCAATCTACATAGATGCCTGAGATACAAAGTTAAGATGCAGATCTTTGTGTGTCTGCTTGTGTAAATTCCATGATAACTATACTATCAAAATTAATAGCTATTTTTCTGACTTTCTTTGGAGATTATAAAGTTATTAAGTTTCTGGTTATAATACCGATAATTGAAACAAAGTAAGGAAAGTTTTTAAACAAAAAATCTAACTTCTCCTCACAAAGTGTTTTTTCTGATCATTCCACTGATAAGAAGGAGCATCTAGTCTAACTGATCATCTTCTTCAACAGTGGAATAAAAAGCCAAGAATCAAGAAAATGCCACATTCTAGTCTGATCTATTCTGATATCAGCCATGTTTCATAGTAAAAGATGTTTAAAGATCACAAGCATTTCCTTGGTATAAGATCACAGTATTTCATATGAAAAAATTTCTTAAACATTATTAATTAATTGAATTCTGTTGAAAAGACATTTTAGTGTTGCATTCTGAAGACAAGTGACCACATTTCCAATTATAACTTTATTTTTCTGTATCTGAACCACCTTAATGGATGTTATCTCTTTATGTCTAGTATTAATATCCTTATGTTGCTTTTGAGGTATTTGTGTGAACATTATTATTGAAATATTTGAATATTACTGTGATGAAATGGCTTTACTGATGTAACAAAGTGAAAATGGAGCAGTGAAGTCTATGCTTTCATCTTGTATCATCAGCTAAAGACAGATACTTCTACTTTTAAGTCAAGTAGCTTTTAATTTCCTACCAAAAACAATGCCATTATTACAGAAACATTATATTCACAGCAAGTTTTAGTGAAGCAACATCACTAAATTACTCTTCAGTGTTTCACCCTAAATTAGTGAAAGTCAGTTCAATACCAACAAACTCATACTGAATGTATGACTGACTCATCTTCAGGGTTATTTTTTTACTGATTATTGCAGAAAGTGACATCACAGCAAGTAATTAAAGGGCTTAACTATGTACTATATGCAAGTCCATTGGAAATGGTTGAACTCCTGGTATCTGCACAGCAATAGGGTTCCCAGCATCCAAAGATATCTATTTGTATTAATGGTTTTATTCCCTCTTATGAAAAAAAAAAAAAAAAGCTATTTTAATTAAGCCATTTACTGCTATTGTTCTCATTTGTATGCAGAAAGAAACTTCCACCATCTCTCACTCTATCCATCTCAAGATTTTCACACAGAACACTTATATTTCATTTTGTAATGTCATATTTGCGGAACACAATCATAGTTATGTTTCAATGTGCCACTGTAGGCTATTATGCCATTATATGGGATAAATATCATTCAATAATATTTATCTGTGCTGACTGGGAAGTATTAGACAATCGTGGTAGCAAGCAATTATGAAAAGTCCATGTAGCTTCCGATTATCTAAAGAATGATGAAAGTACATAGTATCTATTAATAAAGCCCTTGAAGAGAGAGGAGAGGATACTGTCACTAAGTGTTATAAAAGTGTCAAAGTTCCGCCTTTACCCTGCTACATTATTTGATTTTTATGCCTACTGGCCAAAAGTCATCATAGAATGGCTTGAGTTGGAAGGGACCTTAAAGTTCATCTGGTTCCAACCCCCTGCTGTGGGCAGGGTTGCCACCTACCAGATGAGGCTGCCCAGGGTCTTGAACACCTCCAAGTACAGAGGATCCACAGCTTCTTTGGGCAGCCTGTGCCAGTATCTCACTATTCCTTATAGTGAAGAATATCTACCTTTCTGCAGCCTTCTTTCCGCCTGCATCACAGTCTACCACACTTCTTCAACCTTTCCTTCTCTAGACTATTTCTTCTGTAATGCTCTTCAGTACCCACTGCCCAGCAGTGGCCAGTTCCAAATTACATATTCTACTTAGAGTTTGTCGTGGCTTTATGATTTTTGGTTACCAGTATTCTACATCATAACAACATGTAGTGCACTGGGAGTTAAATAGTTAATGCTCCAGCTCTGAGTACCTGTCCCCAAAGAGAAGAACTATATCTCTCTGAGGACTGTTTGTTGTTCTGTTACTGTTTCCACTTAGACGGAAAGATAAAAACTGTTCATAGATCGAGACTGCCCTTTCAATCTTCTGGCTTGTCTCTGCCCTCAGCCGTAACACCTCAGCTTACTTCGAGTAAGACCTTTGGTTTTCAAACACTCTCTCATTTTCTTTGATTTATTATCTTCGATTCCGTTTATATTGTATTATAGTCTGTTATCTTGCATTCCAATCATTCCAATATCTTATTTAGTAAATTTGTTTCTCCTCAGATTGTTGCCTCTGTTTCGTTTTTAGACCCATCTCTCCACCCTTTCCCCTTTCACAATACCAGGCTGAACCAGCCTGTAAGCCATTGACATTCTTGGCAGAGAATATGGGCATTGATTCCGCTACCTCTCACACAGTTCCATAAAACCATGACAGAGTTACTTGTACTGTGCTTCTACACTAATCACAAACAACACAGGTGTTGTTATTATAGTCTTTAGCTGACTTTATTAGGAATTTTTAGAACACCAGTTGGAGGAGATTAGGCTCATGGTGTGCTGTATGATTCTAAAACAAAGCCTATGCCATCTATCCCAAGAATAAAAATTTCTCAAATTTAACTCAGAGCTATTATGTAAGTGTCAGATGAGCACAAAATCATATTTCCTTGAGTATAAATTAACAGTCTAATATTTTATTTAAACAGATACCAACATGTTTAAATCTTCAATTAAATTTAAGAAATGCAAACCTACTATGGGAAATTAATGATACTTGATATATTTGAAAAGTCTTAACAAATTAATCATGGCAAGAGCACAGATGAAGTACTGTAGTTACATTCAGATGTAAATTTGGAAAAGTTGTTAAAATTATTGACCAGAAATGGTCAAATCAGAGCAGTCATATCTGATATTAGTCAAAATTACAGCATTAATGAGAATGATATTGGTTCTGAATTATGAAATTTCACTGCATTACGCACTCATAAAACATAATTGCATTTGACCAATACAAAAATACTGTTTCAGAGAAAGAGAGCCACAATTGATGGATGTCATGACCACCTCCAGTACTTGATTACTGTGGCTAGATCAAGGCTCATTAAAGTCTCATGTAATTTTGCACCTCTTTTGCATTAGTAATGCAGAATTTTATTTTATTTTTTCCCTTGGTTTTGATATAGGTTCAATTCTGTCACATTAGCTCCAGATGCAACATAATTTAATGAGTTGTCCCAATGGCAACAGGGGCATGACTACCTAAATAGGATGCCAAAAGTTAGTCCATGAAAAGATTGTTTAGACTGTGGTTACTATGAAGCATTTTATCAAATCAAATATTGGGAGAAAAAAAAGAGAAGAAATTACCTTGCAACTCTTACCTCTGCTCATACTGACAGAAAAGTACTTTCTCTTTTCTCTACAATGTACACAAGACCTGAAGGACTTGCAAAGTATCAATCTTCTTTCTGCAGTTACTGCGTTGTTGTCAAATATGAAGTTTAATCCTGTAGTAAAGAGGAACAGTGAGTTTTGATGTATTTTCTAGCTTATTTACTCACTGCATACTGATTTGAAGGTGTAACACATTAAAAGAGGAAAGACTAAAATAAGGGAGCAGTAAAAGTGGAATAAACTGAAATAGTTAAGTGGACATCAGGAAAGGAGTGAGCTAGAACTGTATTTCGGTATGAGGTTGTCACAGCAGGCTGAACCACAGTAGATTTATTTAGCATTCAAATGCAAAAGCAATTGTTGTAATGACTATTGGGAAAACAGTTAGAGAGTTTTAATAACTGCAGGACTGAACCATTTAATGATAAAGTCAATATCCCCACAGAGAGTGAATATGCATCAACAGTGCATTTACTTTATTGCTTAACAGTTTCAAGTTATATAATTACAGATATTTAAATTTATTCTTTCTTTAAATCTTGTTGAAGAAAAAAAACAGTTAAATATTAGCTCTAAATAAAGAAAAGACTTCTTAGAAAATTAAAATAAAAGAACTTAATGAATTTCAGCAAAACAAAGCAGTAGAAGAATCACTGTGTACTTCAAGCAAACACAGATTATGTGCTTGGTGAGGTATTTAGAATAATGATGATATGTTGACTCGTACGAGAGGGGTGCATACTTCAACTAGAATAGACTTCACTAAAGCTAATGCAAATGAAGAAAGATTATCGTATTTAGGAGGTGAAGAGGGAAAAAAACCAGCCCTGGTCCTAATATGTTATGTAAGCACGTAGATAAAGAAGAGAGGCCTGATTTCCCCTCCCAATAGTGCAGCCATTCAGAAGCCAGATGAAAGAGTTTCGACCTCTACCAGTCTGATGTGAGAGTCATCTGTAGTTTGTCCTTGACAGAGGAGATAATGCCATCTTCTTTGTTATATTAATACAATCTGAAAGTCGAATTTTGCTTCTTCCTAGGTAACTGTTCAGAAATTACATATAGGAGCAACTGCTAAGCCAATTTCTGTAGTGAAAGTCAGTTTCTGTGACAATTTTTTTTTCTACTAAAGCTGTTTAGAAACTTAAAGAGCTTGAAGAAATCTTTTCATGATAAGTATTTCTTGATATAGTAATGTTGATGTCTGATTTCTGTTTAAAGCTGGTCCCTACTGGCATTTTTTATTGGTTTTGTTGTTTTTTTTTTGTTTGTTTTTTATTTTTGCATAAATTCAATTGACATTTTCTCATTACTGCTTGCCTCTGTTTCCTATTGAAGACCTCTTCTTCCTTGGCCATTTTACATTATAGATGACTCAGCTTTTAAGACATTAGACTTTAAATATTTCTTAAAGGTAATTTAAGATTTAACTATATAAAAGGAAGATATTTTGAGATTCCCAACTGTTAAAATCTGTCAGTTCAGGCAGACTGCTGTCATATACTCAAAGAAGTAGATCAAATCAGACAGAAGAGCAAAGGCAACATGGGTACAGTCTAACCTAGGCAGACAGAAAGGGACTAATTTCAGCAATCTTTGGTAATCACTAGTGTTTCATTCTTTCTGCAGATGAGTCATGTTGAGAGTAATGATCTTGTAAAGCATAACCAGAAATAGACTATAGTTCACCTGAGAGCTCGGAAGGCGATTTCAACAGGAAATCCAATCATCTGATGGCTTCCTTGATGTTTTAAGGGTGGAGTGTTTTATTTTTTTTGTTTGTTTGCTTGTTTTTAAAGACAGGGTAGGGGAGGGAAAAAACTGTCCTGCTCAATCAACATCTCAGAACAGAGCTCTGCAAAATGCAATTTTCCAGACATTCTACATTTGGAGATTGCAAACACTGAATGGATATATCCTCTAAAGCCTTCACACCCGATTTTCTTTCCTCTCATCAGCTTAACTACATTCTTTTTTCCCCCAAATTGTGTTCTGTCTTTAAATAATGCTGTAACAAAAGTTTTCTCTTAAGGGTCTAGGAAGTTTCATGGAGAGAATCCCAGTTGAATTGTCTTTTTTTATAACTTTTAGACTTCTATTTGAAAGGGAGGTCTATTGATTTACTTCATAACATAAAACAAGTAAAAACAGAATGATAATCTAAATTAACCTCTTAAAGCTTGCAGCCAAGAAAACAGGTTTTATTTGTGTTTCTACAGCACTTACTGTAAGTCACAGAGCCTCAAAAGACATTTAAAGTGATATTGATTCTTTACCAGCATCTCTTTGAAATGCAGTCCTTCAAAACCACCTGCATCCATTGGCTACAAAAAGGAGATGTTAAATATGAATTCCAAATCACCTTGGAAGGATCACAAAAGTAAAAGGGAAATAAGAAATTTCTAAAAGCTGTATGGTGAAGACAGTACCAACAAATCAATGACAGCTAAAATGAACAACTGAAATCTTTATATTTTGATTTATTTGGTTTTCAGACTTGACAAGGTAATAACATACACAGCATATCAGAAGAGGAAAAGTAGAGGTTTACAGCAGAGGAGCTTCTCAGGGAGCTTAAAAAGAAAAAAAAAAAAAATCAATAAAAATTTGAACTGATTATCTGGGGCATACAGACTAGCTCTTTAGGCCAATACAAGAAACCTGAGTGCATTTATCTGCTGTAAGGACCATAGTTTGCAACAAAGCATTTTAAAATCAACCATATTTCAAATTCTGGGTTTGCTTCCATTAATAGAAGCTAAATCCAAAAATGTTAACATGGTTTCTACACAGAAGCTTCCCTTGCCAAAAATCTGCTTACTGACTAAACAGTTACTTCCTTTATAAAATAAGTCATCTTAATTAAATAATTGTTGTTACATGTCCAGACAAACTTTGCTTAGTGAAAAAAAAGCTTTATCTCTTCCTTAGATTGAGATGGACACTTTACTCCTCAGTCAATGATTCTTCATTTCTGCCCAATCCTGCTGGCAGGAAAGTTCCTCACGTAACAGAGATTCAACAGGTTGCTGACTGTGATAGCCTCAAGATGTCACTTGAATTATAATGTGCTTTGAGGCCTATTGGAAGAATCAGATACTCTAGGTGATGGATTCTTAAAATAATCCTCTTTTCCACTGTCCTGTTATCACTGAGGTGAAAAGTGTTTCATAAATACTTTGTTCCTTATAAAGAATACTCATCACAGGTAAGAATGTTTTGACTGCAACCAGCAGGCCAGTGGTTAAATCTCCAACAGAAGTATCTGAGCAGCAGGTCCACATCAATCTTGCAGTTCTTAATTATTTATATAAAAGTGGAAAAGTTCCAAAAAGAGAGAAAACAGGTGTTGAGGCTAAAACACTCAATAGTTTAAAGATGGTGTATTCCTGGAGGATAGAGATTGCAATTCCTAAACTGAGTTCAACAGAAGAAGGATTTGAATGGGGATTTGAATTCAGGCCAATGCCCTAATTACTTAGATAATGCATATTCTAGGAGAAGAGAAGCTTTTTGTTTTATTTAACTTGCACTATTCACATTGAGAAGTTAAGTATCTAACTCCATGAAAAGTTTCTTTCCTCAAGATCCTAAGCATACCAGATTCCTATTTCTAACGTGGGCCACCATCCTTAAACATTTTAGCTTTTTTTTCCCCTCCCCTCCCAAAACAATTAGCAGCAGTCTCTATTTTGGAGATCATCATTCCAACTTTGATAACTTCTTTCTTATGTGAGTAACAATGAGGATCTACAGAAAAATCTACAGAATGACTTGGAGATTTCTAGATTTAAGCACTGTGGCTATTCAACATAATTTTAAAGTTTCAAATAAACCAGGAATTCCCTTTTTTTTCCTTAAGCTATAGTTGTCACTACCAACAGCAAAATGTCTTCACAAGAATTTGGATAACTACATGAAAATCACAGAATCACAGAATCACAGAATTGTAGGGGTTGGAAGGGACCTCAGAGATCATCGAGTCCAACCCCCCTGC
>JAOWBP010002392.1:42757968-42768388 GCA_028571105.1 Tragopan temminckii
GGTCCCTCTCCGCAGAGCTCCTCTCCAGCAGGTCACCCCCCAACCTGTACCGGTGCATGCGATTATTCCTCCCCAGAACAAAATTATATTCCTCAGAACAAAATGCTGATCACATCAGGAAAAAGTGTGGAAATACAATTATGCTTTCTATTTTTATGCTTAAAAAAAAAAAAACACTAGCATTCTATAAATGCTCTTTAAAGCCATTAGAGTATTTACTTTGTCGAGTTAAAATCATTCCTTCTACACTGTTCAAAAGCTAGAATCTGACAGGCAGTTCTAGAAGCGTTGCTTGTTAGTGATAGTAAAAGTCGTATAAAAAAAACCATAGAATCATCTAGATTGGAAAAGACCTTCAAGTATACATTCACAATATCATCTCCTAAAGGGTCTGAGTTTAAATATGCATTTGTTCTAATCTGATACTTATAGTTACAGATCTCCATAGATTAGTTGAATGCCAGCATCATGTATAAAAGGACAGCAAATATCTCTATTCCAACTGTACTGTTAGGTGGCAAATTCATGGCTTTTTCAAATAAAGTAAAATTTTCTATCTAATCACTTTTATGAAAGACTCATCTTTAAAATTTTTTTTAACAGAAAAAGGATTTGTTGGCAGACAGTTACAGAGAAGTGTAAAAGCATAGAGAAAAATGTCTTCAACTTGGGTCTCTAGGCATTCCTGATTTCAGTTGTGAACAATTCTATCATCTCTTCTCCCCTTCAGTGAAGTAAGAAGCATTGTCATTTATTTTATATTGCTGTTAGAATAATTTTTTTTGTCTTGATACACAGCTTCTGAGAGAAACTGTACTCAGCAAGACGGTCTTAACAGAACCCAATGTTTCAAAGGCGGAACTTTTGAGGTAACAATTCAAAAAGGAGCAGAGTATGAGCTGATCTGACAGTGTTCTGATCAGAAAAAGGAAAGATGCAACTAATTTAAAAATAAAATACAACTTGAACACATTATGTAACATACAAAATTGTATTTATGAGACAAATAGAGAACGTACTACACATTTATATCATTAAGAAAGGGTTTTAGGTACTTTTCTGTTATGTAAGAGCTACTGAAAGATACTAATGACTTTAGCATTCCAATATCTGACAGAGTTCACACATTTTCACCTGAGAGATTTTTCTCATACAAAAGAGTTTTCCACTTGCTGGAGCTCTTCTGCCTCTTTGTGCCTTCCTCAGCATTGCGACTTCCTTATGCAGACACCTTGTTGCATCTATAACCATCACTCAGGCCCTTAATAGATCTTGACATCTGTATTCTTTGGAAGTAGCAGGATATCATGGAAGGAACTTGCAGAGAAATTATAGTTTACTATTTGTATCGTGTTCTCAATATGCACCTTGTCCTTCCTGAAGGCTACTTTGGTTTGCCATTGCAGAATTTAGCAAACACTTCAGAGACACAGTATCTGAAAGAGAACTCCCTATTCAGTAGCTAGTTCTACTTAAGAGAATCCAAAAATCTCCATCAGCAACTCAGATTTCTGTTAAGCTTAGAAAGTGTATTTTTTCTTTGTAACTATTATTTCCTATTCACTTCCACAGGCAACACTGATACTACAAACAATGACAGGAAACAAAAACCAAGATACAGTCAATTACTCTCAGTTATCTCTGAGGTGCTTCAGACAGAGCTTGAAAATATTCAATGAAATAACAGTGCTCTACCCACTGCAGTCCACTAAGGTACAACAGTACTGAAATAAGATTTCCATCATATTCTTTATGGTTCCTTAATACAAAAAACAATCAGGCAAGACAACATAAGCCATTGTTTTTCATCCTCCTTGGAAAATGAGGATTGCCTGTTCTCATTAGTAGATGACTACCCAGGATGATGAACTGCTGTAACATTTTTGTTTGACATCATTCATACTTACAACTGCTGGTTTTCATTAGAAATGCATATTGTGTCTCCTTTTGACCTTAACAGAACTCTCAAGACTTCCACTCACATCTTTAAAGCTCTGTTTTTCATTCTGCTCCATGAAACTACAGGAACGTCATATGTGAAACATGAGAGAGATCTTATTTCTCAGTTAACTAGTTAGCATCATACAGATCACTGTATTGCTGTCTGAGAAGAATCCCACAAGATAAAAATGAATGATGAATTATTAACTGAGGTCATGAATGCACTATCGAACCAATCAAAAGTTTTATGTTCCATATCACATCTTTTGAACCTCTTAATACTCTCATGCTTCATATTCCAAATGTTTTTAGGCTTCTTTGCCTTTCCTATTTCATTTGGGATTTTGTTTCTTCACATTTTAGAAAAGTGTTCTAAAGAGTCCGTATGCAGTGATAATTCTGGTTTGAAAAAAATCACTTGCTTCATAAAAGAATAGTTCCTGTATTTTTCATTCCCTCTGAGAATTTTAGCAGCAGTTGCACGTGGTGATGAGTAAATAACAGCAAACAGCACACTTGTTTATACTAACACAAAGCTAACTGCTTTTCCTGAGTGCATTGACATCTGAGTAGGCTTTTGATATTGAGTGATGCAATATATATGTTGTTAAAGAATTTGATTTTATCACACTGTTGAAGGACTACTGACAAGATCATTGAAAGCATGCAGAGGCAGCATTTACCTGTCTCACAATTAGGACCCTTTTATCTAAATTCTTATTTCTTTCAGGTGTTTTTTCAAGATTGCATCCCACATTCTTTTTCTCCACATCTATTTTTTGCTTATTGCATCTCCCATTTACACCATGGGAAAGAATATTTACACTCCTCTCTCAGTGTAGGTGACAGTATTCCAATAACATTATCTTGAAACACTTTTAACACCCATTACGTATTCTAAGTGAATGCTACGTCTTATTGGATTTATACTCAAAGAAAATGAAGGGTTTTTTTAATAAACACAATAATACACATATAATTAAACAAGGTTCTACAAAAAAATAAATTAGATTTAGAAAAAAACAACCTCTAGCCAGCAGGATTTTCTTGGTGGTGCAAGTATCACAAAAACTTCTGAACTTCAGACACCAGAACTCTAGTCCTCTAAGAGCATCTCAGTAATCAACATAAGGAATTGGAGATGATTCAGAAGGTTTTAGAGATTTTTCATTTTCTAAAATTGAGGGATGTAGAGAAGAATATTTACTCTGCTTTTCAGTGTAGAGACAAGTAACTCATACCATTTCCCATGGAAACAGTTGTAATCATCACCCCTGGTATCAGAGTGGTCACAAGGAGCCATTTGCATCAACAGAAATAAGAAACTAAGGAAGGACTGCCCCTAGGCTGGTATAATGTCTTCAATAAGCAGAAAATTAAGTTGACTTCTGAAAACTCTCAGAAAAGTCAATTTTCCCTGAGTAGGCTAGAGTGTTTCATCCCATAGCACTTTGGCAGACTGAAAACTCTTCCAGGATTTTTTTCCCCCCTCTTCATATGGTATGAAAGCCATAAGGAGTAAAAAATTAGGGTGATGAAGAAGGCAGTTTTACTGTATTCATACAACATAGATTCCAGTAAACATTTTTTCCTCCAAAATTTTACATTATCTTCTAATGAAAGCATTACAGAAAAGTACCTTTCTTTTTACCACTGAAAATTACCCTGAACACAAAACTCTAACGAGTTAATTTGAAAAAAAATTTAGGTTGAGAATTATGAAGAGCCCATTCCACTTCGGAACTCCAGGTGTTACTACAATAAAACTAACCCTCAATTACATATAAATTAAAATTAGAATCTCAGCTTCACAATTCAATTTCACTTTAATTCTCGTGTTCCCTAAATATTCTCTAATGAGTTTAAAGTAAGTATAAAGCACACAGTCTTGGTAAGATGTGAGAAGAGATCAGGTCTAATTAATATTTTCTGTTAAAGAAAACTGTAAAATATTAAGAATTTCTTTTAGCTTGCATAGTCAGTAGTTTACAGTGATGAATATTCTCTTATATTAATGTTGTGAGTATAAACTAAATTTCTGCATGCATATAATATTGTGTAGCTGTATAGAAATGGTACTGAACACTATTACAGCTCTGAGATTAGTCAAAGGTATGTATTTACATAGAATTTTCTAGTTCCTTTCAGCCCTCCTTTGCAGAAAAAAAAGGCAAACTGAGAAAAACTTTGTAGCTTAAATTGTTTACTACGACTGTTTTTTAATCATGATCTAAAGGAACATTCAAATCCTTGTTCTGTAAAGACATATGTTACTCAGTGCCCCAAATGTGGTAGAAGCGTATAGCTTCCTAAAAACTAAAGCATCAAAATAAATCCTTGTTAATCTTTATTTAGTATCATTCAATCCTCATATAAAACAAGTAAAAACTAGCCCACCTTACCCCAGAAATTTTTTGACACCCTGAAGTGCAACTGAGCTGACCACCAGAATAAGTAAAAAGGTTAAGAAATCACGGAAGAGAATCTAGCGTCACCAAGAAGAAAACTTTCAGATTCATTATACCAAAGTGTTTTCAAAACAAGAGTCACTTGCCAAATAGTAAAATTTGATAAAATAGAAATGATATCTTAGACAAATATGCCATTTTTGTCATGTTTGAGAATGATGGGTGTATCACCAAAGCAAAATAACCCTACTCCACTTTCCTGGGTTGCTTTTGTCCTGTTACTACCAGGAATTCAAATGCCTTAGAGTAGAAGAAAAATGCTTTGCTCAGACATCCTCCCAGGCTGTAGCAGCTCTGCTGCATCCTGTAAAACCAACTTGAATATGTACCTTCTTTAGCTGGTCCACCTCCCTCATAGATTGTAAATTTACGTGAAAGAAGAAAAATATATTTCAGTATCATTGGAGAGCCCACAGGATCAGAGGGACTATCATGGATTCATCTATTATCCTTTTTTCCATCAGTGAAACCACATGTAGGTCACAATGTCTTTTTGAATCCAGAAGTTTGTACAGGGACTAACAAGGAAGTCAGAGGAAGCGCTATCTTGAGGGTAGCTCTGCTTACAGTACAAACCCACTTCAGCTCATCAGAAGAATTGCAACTATCACAGACATTGTTGCAATATTTGATGAAAGCTGTTGAGGGTCAAGAAAGAAAATATGCTTGCTACAGACCTCCAGCATCCTTTAAAGTCTCACTGAGTGTGCAAACTGTGCTTTCAAGTTCAAGGTAAACAAGCAAAAATTTTAAGTGAAAATGTCTTTTTCTTTTGTACAAAGTATAGGCAGGAGTAAAAATCTGCTGTATTTGAGGGAAAAGAAATGTAGGTGCGCCATTAACTGTTAATATTATATATATTATATATATTATTATAACAGAAATACGTTTTCTGACTAGTAATGATATTATTTAAATAGAGAGCAAAGAGTTTCAGGATTTTAAGTAGAGTCATCTTTCTTGTCATAAGAACAAACCGTGAGAAGAATGGTAAGGCTACACTTGTTTTCAAACGTGCACACAGAATAAAATAAGTGCAGCATATACTATCTGTTGCAGGTGTATATCTAAAAAACACTATCATACGCACCTACACTCACACAAGTTTTATAAGCCACGATATCTTCAGTTCACCCCATTTTTCATTTCTAGCTACCACAGCAAAGTGTATTGTACTCAAATTGTTTGAAAGACAGAAAAGAATAATCCTGAGGGATAACTACTCCATAACTCCTATGCCTTCCTTTATTGGGAAACAGCATGCAAAGCTACCTAAGAAGTTCTGATAGCTTTTTTTTTTTTTTTCCTTCTTCTTTTGCCTCCTTTAGGTGCCCAGGACAAGATCTCTAATCAGGTGATTACAGTACGTATTTAGTCTCCTCTGTGTAATTGTTCACTTAGAAATTGCCACAGCTCAGAAGAATCAGGGCCAACTTCTAGGTGACAGCAGCTACAGAAATTCTCAATACCAATTAGAGGATCTCATTCTGTGTCAGGACAGACACATGGGATAATTCCACTGTGTTTGCTATTAGAGGTAGCCCCAAATGTTTAAGTAGTAATTTTAACATTAATTGCACTTGCTTATTTCTTTTTAAACTCACTTCAGCTGCATATGCATGACATTTTCTATAACTGGCAGAAATACCCTAGAAGGTCCTAGTTTATTCCTTGAAGCAATGAATTTTATCTTATGCTAAAATGGAAGATGTTTTGTAGAAATTCAGTGTTTAAATACATACATATCTCTTGGCCGCATGTCTTGAGTCTTTCTCTAACTGATCAGCATATTTTCAGAGGAATGCAATTTGATCATCTTGTAGTTGTTTCTTCTCAGTGTGACTATTGCAGTTGATACTGGCAGAAATCTTTTCTACAGAAATGCTGTGTTTCTGATAAACATAGTATTATCTCATTCTCAATTAAGCCATTTTGCCCTAACCTTCTCTCAGCAGTGATTTTATTTTCCTTCTCTGAATATCCCCACTGAATTAATGATATTGAGTACAGAAGTGAGGTGCAAAGTGTTTTTTCAGCTCCTCATTAGTAGAGGTGCCTTTCCATATTTGTCCTACCTTCCTAAAACATTAGGGACCAGACAATGGCTTCTGTCTTTCCACATTGCTTTTTTAGCACAATACTGTTGATTGTGCACTCTTTGATTTTGTAATATAGGCACATTATTTTCCTGTTGTGAATTACAATGAATTTCTCAAACTCATTAAATATAGTGTAACATATTACATTTCCCATTATGATGGGATATTCCAGAATTCACTTGTCAGTGCAACTTGCTTATTACATCAGTTCCCTTGGGAATTAGTTTTGTTAGTGCTTTTAAATCCTCTGCTTCTGATCTGAATGAAAGCTATCTATACATAGGGTCATAGTGTTATCGGAAACATTACTTAGTAGTGCTCTATGAAGGAATGTTCTTCTGCAGTTATATTCAGAAGTAAGATATTTCATAAAATACTGTATAATGACTAGAGGCACACATTTGCTTTTTAATGCCAACACTGTAGCATTTGTGGGCAAAAGCAACTTCTGAAACAAACAAGTTAGCAAATGCCTGCCAGACAATAAATCTGTTTGAACAGATCTATAGCATGTTTTAAATGTAGACATACTAATTTTTCAAGAGGGGATCATTTCAGAATGAATGGTGATGGTTTTTACCTTGGAACTCCTTCCCAGAAAAAAGCCAGTAAGTGCACTACAGCCAGTTACCAAGATACCACCGAAAGATACAAGGATATCAGAAGGCAGTCAGATGGCTTGTGGTTCACTGACAGCTTCCATAAATCACCCCTGTACCACAAACTGATCTTAAAATGAACAGATAGGCAATTCAGAGCATTACTGCTACACTTCCAGATTCTCCTGTCTTTCCAGAGATTTTAGACCCGTTTCTCAGAAGGCTATATTATTCTTTGTAAACATATACCAGCCAAAGACTTGATGAAGTTGGTTTTCTGATGCCTCAAAAATGTACCTTCTCCACCTGACCTCTGTAGAGCTTTTTCCCCCCATTATTTCTTCCCATATTTTTCTGTCACTGTTTTTCATTGAAGGACTTTCATCAGGTTGAAGGACTGTTGATAACATGCAAGTTGTACATAGTTGAAAATATTATTAGTAAACTGGACATATTATTTTATGTATTAAAATAATAGAAAAAAATCAATCTTCTATGCATCTCTGTTCAAATCACCCTTCTTGTTTTGGACCAGTCAGTCACTGCAGAACTTTCATGTAAAAAAAGTTTAAGCTTTTAATGTTTCTGTTTGCAACAGCGATCCTGATAGTTATGGTTCTGAAAGATGAGTAACTCTTTAGTGTCAGGAATTATTCACTAACTGTGAATAAAAAAATAGAGTTTTGATTGGAAGGACAATTTGTCTGATTTTCAAACTTGAAAACTTCATTGACTTCATGAATGGGTGCAGATGTCCAGAGTTCCTACATTTGTGAAAATTACTAACTCCTAAAGCAGCTTAATCAAGAAAAAACACAAATCCATGGAGAAAATAAGAATGATGGTGTGCAACTCCTCCATGAGGCAGACTGTTTCTCATAGCTTAAATTGTGGCCATCTGAATTTTTTTTTCTTTGAGATTCATTTTATAACTCAGAACATAAATACACAGCCGAGTGATTTTGTAAACAGAATTCTAATAGCAAGTAAAGATTATTTCCTAGCTACTGACTTCCGCCTTCTGTATACTGCTACCTATTGTCAATCATTCAGTTCACTGTCAGGCTGTATTTCAAGACTACTTGATAAAACATGAAGATTAAAGATTGCAAATGGCATACTTAAAAATAATCCACTTACTGAAGCTTTCAAAACTGAATGAAATGTCATTCTTTACTCCAAATATTTTCAAGAACAATTTCAATAACACAAATATATATACTCAATTTATCAGAGAGAACTTGGAATTCTCTAGATGCTAAGTTACAGCAGGTATTTCCACAGTATTCTATCATTTCATAAGTCAATTTATTGTTGCATTTTAAATGTTTTGAGGTGCTAATTCTGAAGATGCAATAGAAGTCGCAAAACATTATCCCTGCTTTGCCATTCCTTTAGTACCATCTGTATTTTAAAAGTGTTTAAGTCCTCTATTTTGCAACAGCTGAACATTTCAAGCCTTTCCTTCATTTACAAATAAGTCAGTGATCTTGGGAAAGTGATAGATAAAGCTTAATAGTCCACAAACATTTAGAAAGGTCTGAATACACACCAAACAAGTGAAAGTATTTCTTAAAAGAAAGGAGTATGTGGGAGTCTGTGAAGTGTAATCAGTCAACTAAACTGATCCATAATTGCTTTTCCTTTTCATTGCTGAAGTAATCATGTTAAAAGTGTTCAGAAACCTTGAATTTTGTTTGATTCAAGTGGGAAAGTGTTTTGAACCAGTCATAATTTTAAAAAAGTCTGATATTTGCAGAGAAGAAAATTGAGTTTCTATAAGATGTAGATTCTTCCTTCTAATATTCTTTTGAGAAATCCCTAGAAAGACGTTAGCACAGTAGTACAGATTAAGGAGGAGGAGAAGGTTGGGTGGATTTGTCTGTAACTTTGTTATACTTTAAAATGCAATAACAAAAAATAAAAATAAAAACCTGCAAAGCAGTTCTAAGAATGGTCCTTTCTTGACAGTAACACATTTTTGTGCACTAGCTAGATATTATTGCTATAGGAAAAACTACCTACTTCAAAGGCTAATTTAAGTATGAGTCACCCAGATCGTTAGAAAGAAATACAGATGGAAATGTGACACCTGCACAGAGGTGGAAGCAAAATAGTTCATGAACCTAAAGAATGTGCTTTTACATTTGGCAGATCCAATCAGAGAACTTACAGCTGCTCCAAACACCATCATACATATTCTTACACTTTTTAATTCAGCCATTTCAAAAAGAATGATGGTATTTGAAATGTAACAATGATTTTTTTTCCTTGTTTCTTAGATCTGACACATTCTTGAATGTAAATGCAACATAAAAGCAAACATGCATTTTTATGACTGCTGTATGTTTTCACTTTTCTATTTTTTCCCCTTAGTCTTCATTCTTGTCTTCTGCCTTCAAAGTATTTTCTTTTATATTTCTGTTTTCTTCCTTCAGCTCAGTTTTTCCATATATTTTTCTTCTCATCTTTGTCTAAAACTCAACTTTTTACAGAGAATTACAATGAATTTCAGCACAAGCAAATTCATAGTTCCACATCAGGGACATAATAACACTGTGTAACAGCCTGTGCTGAGCAATTATTAGAGAGTGGCTTTTCAGAAAAGAACCCAGTACACAAAAAATCTGAAGAAGATAAACAGCAGTGTGCCCTTGTAACCAAGCCCAATTGCCTACTGAACTTTAATAGCAGAACTATAGCCCACAAAACAAGGGAATGATTCTTTCTGTGCATTAGATACTTTTGAGCACATACAGGACAACATTTGGGCTTGAAAGCTCATGAAAGACTTTCAACAGTTGTAGGAAGCCCAGTGGAGAGCTATCAAGACCATTGGAAATCTAGAACATGTATCCTCATGTTAGATGAACTGTTCAGCCTTAAGAGGAAAGGGCTAAGGTACCCACTAATCCTGTCCAGTTATTTAATAGAAAGCTGCAGAAACAATAAAGCAAAACTGCTTTTGAAGGCTCAGGCTGATAAGACATGAAAGAACACAAGCTGGAACACTAGAATTATGATTAGGTATGACAAAAGCCTTTTTCATTGGAGAGATTCAACAGAATCATAGAGTGGCAGTGTTTGCAAGTTACTGCTAGATATCACTGAGTCTAGCCACGCCACCAAATCTCACAGTAGGTTGCACAGGACAGTATTCAGACAGTTCTTGAATATCTCCAGAGAAGGGATCTCGGGAAGGAAAACTAATGCTCTCATTAAGTTACAAGATCCACGGCGGGGGGGGGGGGGGGGGGGGGGGGGGGGGGGGGGGGGGGGGGGGGGGGGGGGGGGGGGGGGGGGGGGGGGGGGG
>JAOWBP010002392.1:42768488-42825290 GCA_028571105.1 Tragopan temminckii
TGGGCACCCATGCCCCCCCCCCCCCCACTGTCCCCCCTTTGCTTTCTCAACTTCCTAAGCCACAGAGATCAAGAGCCTAGGTGCAGCTGAATCCACTCCTAGACCCAGTCTCAGTCAATTGTTTATATCAAATGCATTATAGGTAGAAACATAGAACTGCTCCTGTTGGAAAAGACCTTGAAGACCATCAAGTCCAACAGCAACCTAACCATACTTCCTTAATTTTAACAACCCTCTGCTAAATCACGTCCCTGAGCACCACATTCAAATGATTTTTAAACACTCAACTACCTCCCATTCCAGTACTTATCTACCATTCCTGTAAAGAACTTTTTTCTGATATCCAACCTAAACCTCCCCTAGTGCAACTTGAGTCCATTTCTCCTCATCCTGTGAGAAGTAAGAAGAGACTCTTGTTACACTCACCTTTCAGCTATCTGAAGAGAGCAACAAGGTCAAAGGCTGAATCTCAGCAGAGATAATAAAGCTTACAATCACCTAAGATGCAATTCAAGGGAAGCTAACAAAGCCTAAGACAAAGTATTAGACACTTACCAAAGATCTGCATCAGTAAGGTTCCTTAACATCAAGATACATGTGATCTCTATTCAGGCATAATCTCAAGAAGCATATCTGCTTAAGGGAAGCTCCTATCATACAATCAGCCACCATACAGGAAAGCTCAGCAGACTTGGAGGTACTGCCCATAATTTGAGGTGTAAGATGATTGACTTGCAGCCATAGGCTGGTTTTGAGGCACATTCTCAATTGCATTCAGCTGTTGAACCAGGTGTCTGCTAACAGTTCTTTCAGCCCTACCTAATTTGAAACAGCTTTGTGGTTGTTATCAGTACTGTTGCTCATTATCCTCCTAGGCAAGGCCTTTCGTGTAAGGCTATGTTGGAGGAAGAAGTTGAAGAAAAAAGATGGTAATTGTGGTAGGGTGAGCATTCCATGATATTCAGATCTTTCCTCATCACAACAATTTACATCTCCACTTCTTGTTATGTTATCATGAGTCTCAATTTATCTTTTTTTCTTAAAAAAGCTCAAACCTAAAGGCAAGCGTTAATGTAATTGAAAGATTTCTATTAAAAACAGAGCTATGTTTCTAAGTTTTTACAGAAAAAAAAAAAGAAGTGTAAATTTATCTTCAAGAATCCACAACTACAGTAGCTAATTGAAGGATTAGAAAGAAGGGATTATTTGCTTTCTAGTTTTATTTTTCTATGTGCCTTGAACATTTGAGTCCTCATTTTTAATATATTTGATGGTATTTTTATTCCTTTTTCTTCCTATTCTCTGCCTTTTACCGTGTTATTATTCCCTATATATGTCTCCCTTTTTCATATTACCTTTCCACCCTATCTTCTCAATGTCTATATAAATAAACATCAATCCTTTAGCCTTGGTCACCTCCCACATTTGGAAGAGCTTATAGCAATTCAGCTAGGAGTGACCATTCTACAGTTACTCTTTTTCTTTCAATTTTTCTATATTCCTGCTTCTTCAGCATCTATCTAGTATTCCAGATTCCATGATCTTGTTGACTAAAGGCATTCTTACCTTCTCATCCTCTTATGTTTTTCTTGTCTTCTGATCAAGATGGTATGTATTGGAAACACGGCCAAAACATAATCTCTAACCCTTATACATCACAGGGCAGGAACAACTTTCAAGAAAGGCTCATCCTCAGAGAGGAAAAATGTATCAATATCACAGTTGTGCAGGTAAGAGTCATATTGGAGGCGAGCAAAGAGAAGCTGCAATCTCAGTGAGGGCCATTCCAGCCACCTAGTTACTGGTTGATCTGGCAAAAGTTCACAACCCATTACTAAAGGAAGTATTTAATGCACAAAATCACTCTTGTTCACTTAAAACAAGAACAGGAGTGCTCCATCTTGTCCATGCATAACGTATTACAAAGAGCAGAATCAGGGAAAAATAGCAAATGCAGAATTCCCCTTTCAAATGATTTTGTCCTTTCACACAAAATAGAAAACAGAATTTCATGTGCCTAGATAGTAGTAGGTAGCAGTTAAATGGTCTAAAATTATCTGAAAATGAAAAAGGAAAGTGTGAAAAGGTACAAGAAACCCTCTGAGTAGGAGTTCTAGAGTTCAGAGACTGAATTCCTATATCTAGCTCCATCTACTCTTTCCTTCCTAACATCAGATATTCTGTACTCTATTAGGAAATGACAGTCTTAAGAATCATTTGTCCTGTTCAATAATATAGCTACCTTATATACAGAAGAAATATTAGCTGCACCTATCAATATGTCTTCTTTATTCTGAGGCACACAGCCTTGTATCACTTACTGGAATATCAGGGCTCATAGTACTGAGTAAGCTAAGCCAAATGCTGAAAGTTCTGCTGTCTGGATAGAAAAGTATGATTGGTCTGAATTGAAAAATATGATTGATAAATGCTGTGTGTCAGTTTTGGCAAAGGAAAGGTTTTATTGTGTTCTGTCCCCTCTATTTCCTTTACCAAAATCCTTTTATTTTACCCTTTGCAGTTAGCCATTGTTCTTTTTTCAGTTCGCAACTTGCTCCCCTGATTTCCTGCCATGTAAACAGCTTTGGTTTTGCATAGCTTCTCATGCTAAATCAATGTTTAAAGCTCTTTGATCGCTATCTCTGATCATACACAGCAAGAAATATCCAGCAGTTATTGCCATCCCAACATAATGCAGTTAGAGATCTTAATGGAGCCATGACTTAAACTGCTATTTGTTTATGATCTGATCTAAGTCGTTTCTCTAATAAAAAAATTGCTGAGGTAGGGGAATAATGTGGAACAAGGAAAAAATATAGAGCAAGAAAATAAAAAATATATATGCATTGAATCAAATGTACCCATAATGTAACAACATTGAAGTAAGTAGTTTACTCCACACAATAATTTCTGTCCATGATATGCATTATCAACAAGGATTTTTTCACAGCTACATGAATTTGAAATATAATTGTGTAATCTTACTACATGTTTTCTATTTGCTAGAATGGTTATGGGTAAGTCTTCTGCAAGGGAAGGTAAAATATCCTGGGTTTCTAGATCATAGGCATCATTCAAAGTATTTTTGAAAGTCAAGTAATGGCATGAGAGATTTTTGACCTTTCACACTCTTATTTTTGCCTGAAATGCAGAGAGGCTGTCTCAGTGAAAGTCTTCTCTGAGAAGACCCCAGGCGCTAGTGATTTTAGAGGTCTCCAGGGTGCTGCATTTCCAGTGACCTTCCTCTGAGGTTGACCCTGTAACCTCCATCAGGCAAAGTATCTAACATCTTCTGGACTGAAGCATGAGTGTTAAAATCAGCTCCTGGATCTATTGCAGGTCTCCATGGTTACAGTACAGTCAGTGACTGGTTTGTACACAGGAATAGATGGGATTTTTAGAACTCCAGCTGCTTTTGCAGAGCCGCAGTCCAAGCTGTGACTTTTCCTTCTGACATACAGAGAAAATATAAATCAATTTTCACAAGAGATTATAAACATAAAGGCAATGTCCATTATTCCAGCCCAGACTGACACAGTGCTCAGGAACAGAACTGTTCATCAGATAAAGAAGTTCAGAGTGCAGGAGTTACAGAAGGAGAGATCTGCTTATAGGGTTTGGGAAAGAAGCCTTGTAAGAAATAAATAACATCCATTTGTGCAGCTTTTTCTCCCCAAAGCATTTTATCAGCAGGCTAGACCTTCGTTTATTTAAATCTCACAAAAATTTCTGATGTATATGAATTGCTGTCCATTAGCATAATGACATAAACCCAATATTAATGTTAATTAACTGTAGTTATGCATTGTCAGGGCACAGATTATACTCAAATCTGTTTGAAACTGTTAAAAGGACATTAGGAACACATACTCAGCCCGTTTTACATTAAGGAAAGAAGAAAATAATCACAAATAAATATGCCCATTCTTATATGTTTTTGTAAAATTATCATTGTGTTGTATCTCAGCAGCTGCAAGGGACCAGAATAATAGCTTTATATTTTGAAACACCATCATCAAAATGCCCTGTAGCAATACTGACTTAGTGGAGAGGATGCCACCTACTAAAATATTAATATCTCTTGCTCTGGGATACTTTTCTTCATCACTAATTGTCAAAACAGAATTGACAGTGTTACCTAGGGAGTTGCTAAGTTTAAACCATATTACTACTGTTCTCAAAAGAGATGAGAGACCTCTTCCTCACATCTCTTCTTATACTAGAAGGAGAAAAATAAGCTATTTCCAGCCTTCTTAAAACAAAACAAAAACAACCACGAGGGAAAAAATAACATGTCCAAGAAAGGTAATCTAAGTCTTTTCCCTCATTTGATATTTTTCATTCTCTCCTTCACAGATGGAGAAAAAGTATGTTCAGTTCTCTTCAACAGCTTTTTTCCTACCTCAGAAAAATCTGGAAGGGCATATATTTTACAAAAGAATAAAATCTTTGTTATTCACTATGGAGTATGGATAACTTGAGTTTCCTCAAGGACTAATAATGCTGGTGAAAGATAGAGGGTCTTAAAGAATAAAAAGGACCAATGAACACACACTTCTCACTGGCAGAACTCCTTAAGATCAAATTTTTTATTTTTTAATGTTTCTTGCACTGTCAAAAAAGCTCATTTCAAAAGCCTGAACTATTAAAATAGGATGAGAGCTGACTTATATAACAGTATTTAAAAGACACTGACTGCACAAAGGCAGCTCAGGGAACTGAATAAAGCTTTAGCAACGTCAGGATTTTTGGTCCCTTTCAAATAAGCCATTCTTCAAAATACCAGTCAGCAGTGTAATCCTTCACTTCTTCATTATGGAAGGAGTCCCCAAAAAGTTTTCTTATGTACTAATGCACTTGTACCTCAAACTGATCAATAATTTTCTTCCAGGACAGGAGATAAAAGTTGTTGAACCAGACAAAAGCAAATAGACACAAAGATTTAAAATATTGCTAATGGATTTGAAACGTGAAATAGATGACAACATAAAGAGATTTTCCTTTCCTTTTCATTTGTAAAACAGTATGTTGTCCTTTTGAATCACAGAATTGCTCAGGTTGGAAAAGATCTTAAAGGTCATCGATTCCAACCACAACCGAATCAAACTACCCTAACTCTAACAACCCTCTGCTAAATCACGTCCCTGAGCACCACATCCAAACGGTTTTTAAACACATTCAGGGATGATGACTCAACCACCTCCCTGAAGCTAAATAGCTAAAGAACTCATGCAGTCCTGTCTGATTTAATAGAGTCCAGTCAGATATGAAATAGTTGTTTATCACAGAAAGAATAGCATCCAAAAAAAAAAGTGCATATTAATATACTTTGAGACCATTACCATTCCTCTTCTTGAGTATGGTGCTATATTACAATGTTCAAGTATGGAGTATATTTATAATACTCAGGTTGAACGTTTGACAACCAATCTAGTATGCCTTCCAGTAAATAGAAAAGCTTTTCACTCCAGCGTGCTCCTCATCACCTTGTAACTCCACACTTATCCAACCTATAAACCCAGGGCATAATGCGCCATGCAAATGTATACTGTGAGCTTGAGGTTCCTCCTCTGCTCCGGTTTGATCGGCCAGTTTGCAAAATACAGAGCTAACATGAGAGTCTGATGTCATAGCCACATTTCAGCTTCATAATATCACCTTCAGAATGTTATTTCTTCTTCTTGGTGTTCTGTCTTATGTTTGAGGCACACTAAAGATGCATGATAGCTGGCAACAGGCTCTCTGCCTGCCTATGAGCAAGGTGGTTAGCAGTGCAAAGGTACAAAGGAATTAAAAGTGAATCCTTTCTCTGCTGCTGAGCAAAAACGTGGAAGAGCATCCATAACAGTTATAATCAAACTTCATTTCACTTACAATTTTCATTCACTTGCACTTCATTTTGCTTTTAAATGAGTTAAAGTAAGCACTGAACTAAAGGTGATGAGAGTGGCCATTGGGACTTCACTTTGTCTGCTCATCGTGAATCACTATTTGGCTTATAGTCAGACAGCACAAACCTGCAGAGAAATGAACAGTTTACTGAGCAAGAGTAAAGTTCTATGAACACTCAGTTGCACAAAGATTTTGACTGACGAAATTGAAAAAAAAAAAGAAGAAGAAGGAAGAAGAAGAAGGAAGAAGGAAGAAGGAAGAAGGAAGAAGAAGAAGAAGAAGAAGAAGAAGAAGAAGAAGGAAGAAGGAAGAAGGAAGAAGAAGAAGAAGAAGAAGAAGAAGGAAGAAGAAGGAAGAAGAAGGAAGAAGAAGAAGTTCATATGAAAAGTTTTCATTTTCCTTAGTTTTGTATGTAGTTGAATTAAATATATAAACTGAAATGGAAATCTTTTTTTAAAAAATTGCACACATGCAAATATTTGAACACAGTGTATCACCTGAGTTTGTTGCAATGACAGTGAGATTTCCTTCCTTCTCATGCTTTTAGATAAGTTAATTATTCCCAGCCACAGGGAATGGATATGTGCAATTACAGATGAAGCAGCGGGATTTCGTGTTTTAAATAAAGCATTAATACAAAAATAAGCTTATCCAAACTGATGTCACTCACTTGACACAATTAGTCAGAAGGGATCAAATGAAGAATACGATATACAAGTTTTATAACTGAAAGTATGACTTACATAGCACACACATATAAATATACTAAAGTTTGAGAAATGTGTTGGTATTTGATTTTGGCTTGCTTTTTTTCTTCTTTTTTTCTTCTTATTATTTTTTTTTTTTTTTTTTTTTTTTTCAGGGCTGCATTTGTCTGATTTTAATTTAAATTCCATTAAAAAAACAAGGTTATTTCTCTGTCCATTTACTTTCACTTGCTTCTCTTATGCAGTGCTATATAAATGGAGCCTCTGTAAAATAAAGTACTGTTTTGTTGCTGATGGCATTGATAAATAAAGAACAAGATACTATAAATATTTTATTTAGTTCCTAAAGGCTACATTGGCTTTTAGATCTTTCTGTACCAGAAGTAGATTTACTGGGAGTTTGTTAGCTCATTCTAGATTTGGTCTGTTCACTCTGTTTCATTAACTCACATTATATGGCAGCAGCTGATTTTTTCCCCAGCACTGTCACAAAAGCCCTACACAACTGCAGCAGTGATTACAGCAGAACAAGATGATGTTGCTCCACTTAAAAACAACAGCAGAGAATAGTTTTAGTAACAACCGGTGTGTGTAGCCATGACTGAATTTGTATTTGTTATGTAGAAGTTACTGAATAGTTACAGCTATGCAAAGAATGGGTAGTGCTGTGTACTAGCTGCAATGTGTAAAACTAATGGTTCTTGTGGCATAAAATTACCTACCGGATGGATACACCCCTACTTTTTGCATGCACATATTAGTCAAAGAATAACCAGCTTTATGAGCTTTAAGTGATCTGACACTGTCTTCTGAGCCCAACCCACGAATGTCAGTCACACACCCTGTTAGTTGCAGAAATTTTATTTGGTATGTTGTATTGCAATTCAGGTTGTTTAAATTACTATTTCACTAAATTACTACTACAGTTGAAAACCATTATAAAGCCAATGAAGGATTTATCCAAAATACCATGTGTGTTGCCATGTTTTTAGTGAGAATTATATGACATATTTCTAAGGCATATAACATCTAGAATTTACATTCCACAAGTAATATAACATCACCCCACCCGCAAAAAATGAATGATCAAACTGGCTGTTACTAGTTAACAGCCTTTCCAAAAAGGAAGACCAAGACTCTTGCTTATTTATTGAAATGACTCAGCGTCACTGGCTTTCCAACTACAGTGTCATTTCACTCTTCCCCCAAAAGAAGATGCAATTACTTTTCTACAGTTGTAAATTTAATGAAGAATTGTTTTCTCTAACACTATCCTTTGTATCTTAAGTTGTATTTAGAAGTGACCAAAATTGTAGATTATACTCCATTTTTGGACTTCTTTACTTGTAGGTTTTGAAGTCCTATGGAAAGAGTAGAAGAAAGGGTACAGGGAACAAAAGCAAGAATGCACAGGAGGAAGTAGAAAACAAAAGGTCTAGAGGAACAGCTGGATCTAGGAGTGGTAAAAGTATCCAATATCCAATTTCAATTCTGCACCCACTGTCCATGTGCTACCCTTTTATAATTAGTTATCCCTCCTTGGTCAACAAGTATCAGGGCAATTAAGGTTCAAATTTCCTTTCCACTTCACCAAGGAACAGAAATACACCAACTTACTCTCATTAACACCTACTGGAAAAAAAAAATCTTCTTTCTGTAGAGTAAGACAGCCATGCACAAAAGGAAATCGTTACTCATTCAGCACCACTGTTCCACCTAAAAATCACTTTAACTTATATCTATACAATCACTTGAACCTATATCTATATCTATATTTTTCTTGTGTCTTGTACTGGTCCCAGTCCTGTATGCACCATACAGTAACAAAGTATAATACAGAAGGAAGCTTTTATTTGTTCATTTATTTATAAAATCAAACCCTAGTTCTTCCTGCAACCTCTTTTGTAATCCCTGCAAGCTACAAAAAAGTGTGTGTGGTGAAATACACCTATCCAATTGACGTTGCAGAGAAAATTCTTCCATAGAAGACAAAAAACAGCGTTGATCATTCAGCAAGCAAATGTATCTACTTTTAAGTGCTCATAGGTTTTTTTGTTGTTGTTGTTTTGGTGGGTTGTTGTTGGTTTTTTTTGTTGTTGTTGTTGGTTTTTTTTTGTTGTTGTTGTTTTTTGTTTCTAACTTGTTTCACACAGCAGCTGAGGCTCACCATCTGGTCTGGGCTGACATTACAGAGTGCAGCCAAACTGGTCAGAATCATGATGTTTTGCCAATGTTCAAAACACTAGAAAATGCTTGGGGAAAACTAAAAATAAATCTGGACATACTATATCATAACTCTGAAAAGAGTGAGAGGAGATGAAAACAACACAAAGGACTTTCAAGGGAACTGACTTATACAAATAATTGTATCTATTTCCATTACATCTTTGAATTATTAAGTGGTCAAAACACTACTGATTGTCTTTCAGATGTACTCCTAATTTTTAACTCAATATTTCACATGATATTGGGCCAACTTACATAATGACTAAACATTTGTTTCTTCAATCTCAGTAGTTGAAGCATAAGCCTCTAAAAGCATTTTTCCATTCTAATTATCTTTTTTTCTTCAAAAAGACATTTAAAACTAACCATATCTCAAAAGAATTCTTTCAAAATCCATCAAAATCAAACTTGCAAGAATATGGTGCATCTTCTCTTTGACAATGATATTTAATTATAATCACAGAGATTACCAAATTCATAATTATCTGAAGATTCTACTTGATTAAATTTCATGATGCTTGTCGTTAAATTTGTAGGTTGTTTTTTTTCTGATTCCTTCTAAGAGATGAGATTAAATCAAAATATTGGAAGGCTAGGTATTTCATAGAAGAGCATAGCTATATAAACATTACATACACATAAACATACATGAAGACAGACACTGTAAATTCAAGTATTTTAGGAATACATTAAATATTTTGGTCCTCCTGTATTTTTGTCATGCTGCAATATGTAAAAAAGTTTCATATGACAACATGCTTAAGTTATTATTACTGTGCACTTCCATGCTTAGCTAATGCTTCTGTTGTGTTTTGTTTTTTTTTTTTAAAATTTATTGTACATTTCTATCTTTAATTGAAATCTATTGCAAGACTCATGCGAAAAAACTTTCTCTCCTCCAAATAGCCAGAAACAATAGATCATAAACAATTTGCTGGCTGCAACAAGTAAAGAATGATTTCACACATGGGTCTTATGAAGTGCCCTCCAGATAAATGGTGTTTTGATCTGTCAGGATTTATAGTTGAAAACCTGAAATGTTGAAACGTGCACATTATTTTAACTTTTTTGGCACCAACAGTATATATTTACACAGGTTATCTTGTAGATAGCTTTCACTCCACTGCATCACTAATTACTTTCCTAATTGAAGAGCCATGCATATAAGTAGGTTCTATTTTAGAAAGCCAAAGCTTGAACAAAATACATACAGAAGTATACATTTAGATTCTACAAAAGAGAGGAATAAATCCTTAAATTAATACTGGAGATTTGCATGAATCCTATAGTGTCCAAGACAAAAAATAAATATCTCCAAAAACACAGCTAGATCAAGTTAGAGAAAACAGAGGGAGAAAATTTTTGATGCTCAGAATTAGGATGAAATTGATTTGACAAAACTGCTTTCAGCAAAAATCTGTTTCTAAGACAGGGCTTAGGCATAAAAAAAGATATTTGTTTTGCTCCTGGTAGAAAAGAAGTTATACATGCTGTGATAGATTAATTCGTCAGTGCAGGAGAGTTTGTGATCCATTCACCACAAAAAAACAACCCAGCAGAGATCAGGTCTGTCATTGTGAAAGCCTATTTTTCTGTCTCTCCCACTCTCCAGTACTATCCCTCTTTTGATACTTTGCGAATATTTTACCTTCATTCTATCAGATTAATTTCTCTCCGACAGCGTAATAAACCAAGACATATTACTCCATCAGTCCTATAATGTTCCACATTACTTTTTAATGGTGTTCATAGAATCATCAGCATTGGAGAAGATGTTAAAGATCATCAGGTCCAAGCTTTAACCTGACCTACAGAGTCTCATTGCAAACCATGTCCCTTAGTACTGTGTTCACATGTCCCTTAAATACCTCCATGTTACTATGTATCGTGTTATATGTCAATATACTCATAAAATGTGGGAAGACCTTCCAGTCTGGAAGCAAGAGCAGCAGAGTAAATTTAGTTCTTCCTCCAGACTAAGCCTAATATTTGTTTTCTTCTACAGGCTAGTATCTCATGTGTTAGCAGTATTTACTGTTATTTCTCATACTCCTATTACTCAGATCACATATTTACTCATTGGACAGAATCAGTGGACTGTAGCACCTTGAATAGCCACAGAAACAAGTAGTATTTATCTATATCATAGAGAAAAAGGATCATGGGAAGAGCAATTTTCAAGTCACTCAGGAAATTTTATCCTTGGGTCCTGCTGACAGAAAAAGGCAGTGGGAAAGGTTTATCTCCTTTTCAGAAGCACCGATGAATCTTCATGAGGCACTGACAGTAAGGTCTCACCATAATGACATGGCCATGTGGCTGGGAGGAAGTGCATTGGAAAGAGACTGCAAAACCCTCTTCAGTCACATCTGCACATGACAAAGCAAGCTCACGCAGAGACTGTTGAATGGGTGTCTCTGCATTTCTCCCATTGAATCTCCTGCTCTGCAATGACAGTCACTCCTGTGTTCTCTATTATGTCTGTACGAAGCTGCGTTAGTAATATTGTCTTGTTTTCCATAAATTAAGTCCAAGAAAAAAACATTTCTTCACTGCAGGTTTTCTTTCCAGTTGCTAATCCTAGTTTAATCTGGTCTGCAGCTATCTGTGGTAACTACACATGTCACTCTGCCTTTCAGCAACCTACTACCATTATTTAAAGAAAGAGTTTTAACAACTTTTGGCATACAGAGATAGAATTGAAAAGCTGTTATGCAGCCTGGAGTCCTGTTCTTTTTTCTAGCCAGTGAGTAATAGTGACTATGAGATACGCAGTCAATAGCTTTCTCTGTCCAGATGTCTGTTTTTCTGTTGTTTTGTTATTAGTGGGTCTTTCTGTTGCTTTAGTATCTTCACCAGGGTGGGAGGCAGAAGGTATGCTGCTGACCCACTTGTGCACCGTCCTAGTGCCCTCAGCACAGGTTCCTGTCTCCTTAGGTATGAAACTCAGAACCATCAGAAACCCCTGACTCATTCCTCAAAGTCCTGCCATGAAACTCCGCCAAAGAAAGACATTACTAGAAATCAACAGAGCTTGAGAAGATGTAGAAAATATGTTGTCATGGCAGAAAGGTAGCATAATAGCTCTGAAGAAAGTTATTTTATTGATAGCTAACATCTGCGGAAGGACACAGCCAATTCAGTGCCTCAAGCAAGATTAAATTACAGTGACTCCTGCTTGAGAAAAGATGGAGAAGAAATTGAAAGCTTTAGGACTTTGTTTTGCCTCCAGAAAGGGTACAGATATAGAATACATCTATGTTTGTCATACTGTCTGATGATAGTCACTGTTTTTAACTTCTAGATTTTGTTGTGTCTGAGATTGCACAGTTATTTCAGAAACATCAGAGAAACTACTTCACAGTTGCAGATGAGGTCCTTAAAATTTAGCAAGCAGAAGGAATGCACCAGTTCCGAGTATGCATATGTACCTCTTGATGTCTGCATAAAGCTTTGTTTTGTTTAGGGGCTCCCTGCTGAGCCAACAGAAAAACTCTTCCAGTCAGCCTGCTCCCTGTGAAGCTGTGATATCTGACAGGGTGGCAGCTAACGGCTCTCTTGTTCTATTCCAGGAACTGCCAAGCTCTCTCCAAAGGAGTAATTTTCTTTTCCAATTGCATTCCCATTGGAAGCCATCAAACTCCTATTGCTCCTTCAGAGGTCTGAAAATTCACTGGCTCCTGGGCAATTGTTTCATTTGAGGCAGGCACTTGATTGTGCTGGCAGTCTGAGTGATATCAGTGTTGAAATCAGTGGGGAAGCAACAGAACACAAAGGAAACCGCAGTATAAGGTTCATACAACCTGCCATCAAGCTAACGCCTGAAGAATTAAGTAAGCCAGAAACTATTTTGAATGAATGGATAGGAAAATTACAATTAACTCCTTTCTCAAGTGTCACACATTGTATAGACAGGGACAAATGAGGTGAATCATAATCTATCCTCATATTAGAGCTAAAATTCTTCTCAGTCTGTTCAAAGAACTGTTTCAATTATTGTATCTGACGACATTTTAATCAGTAACTGCCCTGACTGCAGCTGAAAGACTGTGAAAGGGCCAGAAGTAAAGGAAAACAAACAGTCCCTGTCCATTAGAGAGGGAAACCTTACTTACCTGTGTACAAAATGGATGACCCCTGAGCATCTCCACGAAACAGGAGATTGTACAACAGAGCAGGTATTGCATGCATCTTGCATGCACCAATATATGTCTCTAAAGTACACCAGGTAGCACTTCCCTAGGGAATAGCACAAGGGTAGAAGGACGTGTTGACACTGCCTTGAGTAGCATTCCTGTTTCCAGTAGTTAGTGATTCAGGGGCTTCTCAAGACTTTGTGATTTTAAATGTTTTTAATGGATTTTCTTCTATGAACTTGCAGAGTAACTTTTAATTTATACATCCTACAGCAAGAAGCTACACAGCTTATTTATATGTTATATAAAAACAAACTCCATTTGTCTGTAACCTCCTCCTAATTTAATTTAATGACATCTCTAGTGAAAAGCACAACTGCATACTATAGTACGTGCTCAAACAATGACCTTCTCTTCTAAAAATCTTAGAACATAATTTTATTGACAGACAAGTGATGTGATGCCAACAACTTTTCTTAAACTTACCTAGTCTTTAAGGATCCAGCTGGTTAAGGGGGGGAGGAGCTCACTCTCTGTCCTCTTAACCTCTTAACTATCATGCTGCTCATTCTATGATATTGAACTTTACAGGGCAGAATTGGACTGAAATCAGTTCTGTTGAATGGTCTTTAATAACTGGTCTGACCAGAAAGATTGGTGGAATATGCTGCTGACAAAATTATTTTAAAAATATTATTGGAATTTTGCAAATGTTTGCAATTAGCAGGCAATGGATACGCAGACAAATGGGTAGGAAATGTGCTGCTGATTGACAAGGCACTGAGCCTAGGGGTGGATCCAGAGATCAATCAAAGCTGCATATGGCATTGTAAGAGGAAAGCCAGCAAAATATATGACTATATTTTGATTTCAATATCCCAAAAGCAGGAAAAGTTGGATATATTTTAAATAATAACAAATGAAATAAATGGAAATTGTTAACCCACATAGTACATGAGTTTACGGGGTTACAGAGGAAAACCATTTATAATTTGGTAATAATTTCAATGACAATATAATCTAGGGTAATCTCAAGCAGCTGCTCTATGACTGCCAGAAATAACAGAAATGCTCAGCACTACATTTTTCAGAATTATTTTCTTCTTTTTTATTCAAAGACTTAGAAAAAGCCTCCTAGAACAGCACAGCTGTGCATATTCCTACAATACTCCTTTTTAGGTTTCCTTTTTTTTTTTTTTTTTTTTAATAAAATCTTTTGTTCTTTGTCATGAATGGAATAATGGGAATACATGCAGTAGGAGTGGGCCGGAGTACTGCCTTTCTCTGTCTTTATCAAGAAGGCTAACGGGTGGTAAACAATTATGCAGCTATTGATTTCAGTTAGATATGTTCAATATTAGACAAGACATCCTAACTGTGTTGGAACCTTATTTAAATCTCAGATACATACCCTGGGAGATGTCTCCTCTTGTACTGCAAAAGAAAAAAAATCAAACATAGCAGTGTAATTCAGCAGACTTCTGAACGTGCCTGTTAAAGGTTCAGCTCTAATACAGAGGTTAGCACTTTGGATTTTGTTCTGAGAAATATGATTCTGGATCTCAGCCTTTATGAATTGGCAGAGAAGTGTAAAAAGCCTCCGTACAAATTAAATAGATTTATAAACATGTAAGTGCAATTAGCTGTGCAATAGTGCATTTTTTTATGTTCTTAGGGGGACATATACTGTAAGTTATTTGGGAAACTTAATGGAAAACTTACAAAACAATTAGGAGCTGACACTTAGAAAATAACAGCACAACAAAACTCCATGTAATCATTTAACATTTTCAGAACATTTTTTCACAGACATTCCAAATCCCTTCATCTGTGTTTGTCAACAATTACTTTATACTATTTAAAAGAGATACAGATATGAAAAATAATTTTTACAGAAGATCTGAAAGGGGTGGCCAGCAGCGAGAGGAAGGTGATTGTCTCCCTCTACTCAGCTCCTGTGAGGCCCCATCTGGAGTACTGCATCCAGGCATGGGTCCTGGGGTCCCCAGTACAGAAAGGACACAGAGCTTTTGGAACAGATCCAGAGCAGGGCCACTAAGATGGTCAGAGGGCTGGAGCACCTCTCCTATGAGGAAAGGTTGAGAGAACTGGGATTGTTTAGCTTGGAGAAAAAGAAGGCTCCAAGGAGACCTCATTGTGGCCTTCCAATATTTGAAGGGAGCATATAAACAGGATGGGGAATGGCTGTTTACAAGGGTAGATAGTGATAGGACAAGGGAGAATGGTTTTAAATTAAGACAAGGAAGATTTAGGTTAGATGTTTCACTCAGAGTGTGCTGACATGCTGGAACAGTTTGCCCAAGGATGCTGTGGATGTCCCATCCCTGAAGGCATTCAAGGCTAGGCTGGATGGCTTTGGGCAGTGCCTGACACTTGTCTAGTGGCTGACAACACTGCCCACAGCAAGGATGAAACTGAATAACCTTTGAGGTCCTTTTCAACCCAGGCCATTCTATGATTCTGTGATTCCATGAAATGTTCGTCATCTAAAAGCTGAGAAACAGAATGAAGAAATCTTTACTTACAACACTGCAAAAAGAAGTGAATAATACAGAATCAGGGCAAAAGGGGAATCAAACTTATGACATCTTCATATATGTCTAAAGATACTTGAGAATATCTGATATTCTGACCACTGTGTGTTTATTAGAATGCAGTTAGTTGAAAATCCATTCAGAATGTTTTCTTAAATTAAATGATTCACACTGCTTCACAGCATTTCTTCTAAGCTCCATAAAGTTGTTGATTGCAAATCACATTCCTCCATCATGGCTAAAACAGAAAACAACCGCTTCATAGAAGGACATTTCCAAGTTTTAATATGAAAATTACTCAGGATAGTGGTTGCAATAATTGGATTGATAAGTAAACCCTTAGCTTGCTAGAAGAAAGATTGCATTTTACTGATTTATTTTTTTTTTTTTTTTTTTTTTTTTTTTTTTTGCTTTGAAAGTAGCTGACCTGGCAACTGCTCTACTCACTCCCTGTGATCATAGGACTGCAGTGGGTCACTGCTACACAACTCAGCATCCTTATTAATCATCCTCCACCTTCAGCTATCACAACACATATCTCTATCACTATCTGGCACACGTGTAAATTTTGCAAGGTGATAAAACTGAAATACTTCCTTCTGTTATATGTAATTAATGATCAGTTATATTCAAATTTAAAACTGTTGGATACCAGAGATATGCAGCATTCGCCTCAATTTACCTGATCCTGTAGAGAATCCATTTATCAGACTACTGAGTAGCAAAAGAAGGCTAAAAATTTAGCTGTTAATCTTCTACAGGGCTGGCATATGAAAAGGAAAGAATCTAAAGATGTTTATATGAACTGAGGTTGGAGGAGGTGGAAGTAAAATGTGAAGTGAATAGAAACATTGCGATTGGAGAAGCTATTCTCTGAACTCCATAATACATAACTTCTTGCTCATCTGAAGAAATAAAATTATGTAAATAACTTAGTTTCAAGAAGAGTATATTTTACAAAGTCAATAGTCTTATGCAAAATGGCATGTTTTCTTTTCCTCAGCTTTAATACTGTTCTAAATAATTGTTCACCTTTTTTTCTTTTTTATTTGCAAGAACTATCTATATAATTCTCATTTTCATTCAAAGTATTCTAACCCATTTCTTTTCAATCTGATGACTGAAAGGAGACTAACATCACATAATACATAGTCAGCCTTTTAAGATGTGATGCAATTTTTAGCTGTCAGTTTAAAAACTGACAATGAGTGGTCTCTGTAGACAGACAAACACTACTTGTTGGTAGAAAATAATCGGTTACACAGTTCTACCTCTCCTGTAGTTGCACAGGAAAATCTCTTTTTTAAATCAATCTTCATTACTTTTCCTTCATTTTAGAGAGATTTGACCCATCTTAATGCCACTATTACAGGTCATAGGTTATGATGCAAAGATTTGTTCTTATCTCTACAGAGGAAACTTGCCAAAGAAGGAAAAGCTCAGGAGGATCTCTTCATTGTCTATAAATACTTGCAAGAAACGTGCAAAGAAGAGGGAACCAGATTCTTTCCAGTGTTGCCCAGTTCCAAGAAAAGAGGAAACGGGCACAAACTGGAGCACAGTACGTTCCCTCTGAGCATCAGGAAGCACTTCAGTGCTGTTTAGGTGACAGAGAAAAGGTACAGGTTTCCTTGAGACGTTGTAGAGTCTCCTCCTTGGAGATCTCCAAAAGCCACTTGGATATGGGCCTGGGCACCCTGCTCTGGTGTCCCTGCTGGAACTGAAGTAAGGCCAGATGGATCCCGACATCTCTGCCAGCCTCAGCCAGTCTGTGATTCTGTGAATAGTGAGACTGTTATCTTAAAGGTGAACAGATTTTCTATGAGCCCAGAATGTCTGTGTCTTGGTGGATACCCATCAAATGGACAATGATCCATGCAGAAAATACACAGTAGTCTGGATACATAAACAGAAATTATGGGCTGGACATATATAAAATCCATATCCTGCGAAATAAGTATCCCCAGCATTCATGTAACAAAGCTATTTTCTCATTTTACTGAAACTGTGTATATCATTCTGCAATTTATAAGACACACTCTGTTCTACTGCAGTTTTGTCTTTTTCTGTAATAAGTACAAAGCCTTTTGTAGATAATTAGGGGAAAAAATGTAATGATCACAAAATTTTACATAATTCAAGGACACTTTTATATGAATTAATAGCCTATGTAAACTGCTTAAATGAGAGACTATACTGTCAAAGTTTTGCGTGTTACCCACTTCTCTGTTTACATGGCAGATGCTTTAGATTTACTATTAGCACACTAGTGGGAAGCTAGAAAGAAAAATTAATAGCTTTGAATTCCCAGTAGGAAGCAGTAGCAGTTTCCAAGAGGGTGCTTTTTGAGAATTTCTAAGCCAAATTAAAGAAAATATATACTGCAAGGAAAGAGGTTGTTTTCATTTACAATAAGGATGATTTTGATCCAATTCCAAATGCACCTAAAGGATCTTTGAAGTATGTATTAAAGCACTATTTCTGTAAGTGAAATCAGATTTTGTCTTTCACTTAATTAAAACTGAATCTATTTTGAGTCTAATACCATTGATTTTCAGATCACTGACTAAATTAAACAAAATAAGGAAACTCATGTTAAAAAGAACACCTCTTACAAATATACATGAATTCACTGTGTTTTAGGTACGTTCCCAAGCATACTAAATTCTGGCTAATAGAAGGTGCTGGAAAATATCTTTCCCAGCTGGCATCCTCTGTGACCATCCCTTCACCCAACATTTATTGATAAGCAGCATACGTACGTCCTGACATCTTTGTAGCTCTGAGATTTGAGGTATCACAGAAATAGTCAAGTTACTCTGTTTTAAAAATTATAATACTAATGGGGATGTATTTTCTGCTAAGTACTCTGCATCATCTCTAAACTAAACTACTGGGTAAGATAAAAGTAAAAGAATATGAATTGCGCATAATATCCTATTTATGTGTTTAGGGAAAGGTATCTGGAAATAAAACAAAACTGCTCTGACATCTACCTAGGCTTCGAACCTATTTATTTCATATTGTTCTTGGTGTTTCCTGCAGTCCAAAGGCAATGGAACGCACACAAGTACCCATTGCTCAGAAAACTGGTAGAACCCTGATTGTTAGCACTTTTTGCATCAAAAGTAATTATGATTTAAGTACATGTGAATCCTTACATTCCCAAATTCCCCTTAGCATTTGTCCAGTGTCAGCATTTTCCTTAAGGATTTGTCATAATGAATACTTGATCTTCTGTCTGTATCAATTTGTAGCCATTGTCCAAGAGGACCTCTTCACCTGGGACTAATTCTACAAATGCATTGCTTTAACATGTCATTTGGGTGTGTTAGATCAAAAAAATAATGCCCTTCTAGGCACAACCAGAATGTGCTAATAACTACTCCAATTCTCTCTGTCTATCACTCTCTTTCTCTCTTTTTTTTTCTGAAATAACATTCTACTGAAGGAAATGAGGTAAGATACCAGCTATGATATATAACTTCCTTGTATAAGTCACAACTCTTTTTCTGAAATTGATTTTTTTTTTTCTTTATGGATTTCTTTACTTTGTGGGAAAAGGATTATTCTATCTATATTCTGATATATGCTGATATATTCAAAAAAATTAGGGCAGAATATTACTACTACAGTATATTCATCCATATTATGTCTGCCAAAAATATATGCTTATCTGCTATCCACATAACTCATCCCCTAAACACATACTACAATTCCCTATGAGAAATAGGTTGAGGTAGTGAAATTTGGAATGCAGAATAGGAGGAATTGTACACATGAAACCACAAAATAACAAATGAACAGCACCAATTTTGAATGGATACCACCAAATGTTGTTCTCTGAGGCTGTTAAATATCAGAGGACCTCCAGACTATCAGCTGATGCTTGTATCCTAGTTCATGAAAGGAACTGCAAGGCTAGCAAGACTGAGTGGGACAAATATGCAGTAATAACTATTCAACATTAATACTGACTTCCTTACAGTCTTTGCAACATTTCAAGAAATTTGCTAGAGTTTCTAAATCTTGTGTTTTGGCAGTTCTGCTACCATAGATGAGAATAATAAAAACATTTTTGATGCTTTCCATGAAGTGGAAAGTCACATGACTGGAAGAATGATCTTCTTGGTTGTAAAGCCTCAAGCCTTATGTTGAATCACCTGTCTAATCCCTTGACATTAGACATACTTGTTGATGTTTGAGTTTTCTGTTAAAATCTTAAAAGCAAGGAGCAAGACATTCAATAAAAACTTGTAGCACAAAAGAAGAAAAAGAAACTCAAAGCTGTTTAATTATCTAATTGAATTAAATATCTTAATTATAAAAATCTGTATGTAAATATATGGATTTGTTCTACACCTTTATTTTCAATGATAAGTCAACGTATTTTTCCATCAGGTCTCTGGTTAAAATGTTAAAGATGTTTTTTCAGTGTTTACATTAATTTCAGGAAGTAAATCTAGACATGATGCAAAATAATTTGGTTATGAAAGGAAATATTTATTTGATTTTTCATCCCTTAAGACAAAAATAGTTTAAGTAATATCTCTAAGATAGTTTAGTATTTCTCAATACACATTGCAAAATGGTTGTATAAGTGAGGGCATAATCATGAAAAACTTTTCTGGAAAGAATATTAATTAAAGCAAAGAAACGAAACAAACTCAAGGAGTTTCCATTAAAATAGTGTCAATGGACTTGTTTTTGAGACAAAACTTGTTCTTTAGGTAATTAGAAAAAATAATGCAAATTGCAAATTAAAATCATCTGTTTTCCTCTTTTTCCCCCTATGTTTTGCTAGTTTCATTTGAATCTGTCTTTATCAGGAATAGCTATTTAACCCTCATACCTATGCTTTAAAAATATTTAGTGATCATTTACATATCTACTCTAGCAACAAAAGGAAATCTCTAAGTCTAAGGAACAGATCTGATGATTAAAAATATATGTCATTAGCAAATGTTAGCTGATTCATTTAATAAAGGAAAGCTGAAAAACTCCATGCAGCCTCTCAGCTTTCATGATGATATTACACAAGCAGTGAGATAACATTAAATACTCCCACATATTATGGATTCCAAGAATACAGTTGTTAATACATGCTTGAACCATTCTCAAAGACATATTATTCACATTTAGGAAATATGATCAATTTTATCTCTACCCTGAATGTGACTAAACATATCTAAGATTTTCTGACATTCCCTGCAGGATTCTGTATTCTGGTAACAAATGTTAAAAGAATAGTAGAAGGACACCAGCACCATCTTGCCCTTGAATAGCCCTTGAGCTATTGTTAATTTCTGAATTATTTTTTAATGGCTTTTTTTCTAGCCTAAAAAAGGAAGAGTTATCTGAGTTAGAAGTGCATTATTACTGAGAAGAGACATCCTTTATATGCTTAAAAAGAGCAGCAATTGGTATCATTCCCTGATCATTCAGGAACCACAGGGGCTTTGCCTCAAGCACTGTCATGCCTCTAGTAAACAAGTTCTCCTTTCTGCTTCAGTTATCCTCAGGAAGAAAACAAATTTGAATAAAACAACAGAAAATCTAATCTAGAATTTTATGAAGTGTTGATGTATTTGATAGTCCCTGTAGTCCAAGTCCAGTTAGTATAAGAAAGGTTTACAGAGATTATAATGAAAGATCATATAATCTCAAATTTTCTTATAGTTTATACTACATTTTAAGTCCTTGTGGATTTTCTTTGTGACTGATCAGGTAGTTTATGTTCAAATGGAAACGTTTCTTCATCTTGAAGTCTCAACTTCTACAGTCATTTCATTCCCTCTTGGTCCATCTCAGCCTACCCCAGTTATCAAATTTGATTGGATTAATTAAAAGTTGTATGAATTCTCTGTTTTTCAAATTGGCTGCGTGTAAGAAGTCACCATTCAATTTCTCTAGTAGGTGGCCAGTGTCTCTGAGTTAATTGTGGAAGCAGAAATGGCTGCACCTAGCACTAAAGAAAAAAATCACCTGGAGGAGACTGGGGAAATGCTGGACCATGTCTCCCCTGAGAAATCTTTCAGCTGGGCCACGTTTGACGGTGTTGGGTAAAAAGTCAACTGAAGCTTAAGGTTAGGGATAGAGTCAGGAAACAGAAAAGTTTAGATCTACAGCTGATGTGGGGCAGAGAAGAAGATACCCAAGAGAGTGGTGAGTTGTAAAAACACTTTCTCTGGGCAAGAGTTTGGGACCTTACCTTCAGACTTTGCAGACAGCCTTGTTTTACAGTTAGAGTTCAGGCAGAAAAAAGGCTTAGGGCTGTATCTGGGTAGGGGCTTCCATATAAAGTGGTGGCCTGGATAATGTTTTCTCTTCTTGCCACCTGGACTAAGGGTGGGGCTCTTGGCTAATTCTCAGCCAAGAGCCAAGCATTACAGTGAGGATACAGCAAATCTTGGGTAGAGCCAAAGCCTAGATGTGTAGCAGGACTGATGTTGCATAGTAGCTTACATAGGAAGGAGAGAGCTGGAAAATGTTTTCTACCATGAGAATGTTTTCAGCTGTGTAGCATGATGTCTTCAGATAAAACTCAGCTGAAGGTCTAGGATTTGAGGGAGGTTCAAAAGAAGGAAGACTCAGGATTTGGGTATCAAAGTAGTTTGAAAGGTGTTGTCAATGGGAATAGTTACCTACAAAAAGATTTATCTTCTGATTAGTACTTTATTTTTGCTGGTAGTTAATGCTCGCTTGATGCTTGTGGTTAAGTTCAGGATTAGGGTTGAAAGAAAAGCCTAGGAAAGATGCTGGAAAAGGATAGTTAAATGAAGTGATCATCTGGAAATTTTTTCTGAGAAGCATTTTCTCCAAATACTTAACATAAAAGGACACTCTCTTTAATTATTTCTTTTTTCCATTGTGTTTGCTCTCTGTTCTACAGAATGAGCTTGTTGACATGAATGTTTCTGAATCAATTGAAGTGAAGAATATTAGTATGTGAAACTTCACTTTACTAGTTCTGTTTATCTAGATTAGCACACAATGTGCCACCAAGTGAAATATGTATTTTTGTATTCCAAATTCATGATAACTTAAGAAAGATAAATCAAATCAGGCATTATTTTTAGATGATATAAGCTAGCAATTTCACAAGCTTGGAAAAATTGCCTGCTTAGAAAAACTGACAAACAGAAAACAGGAAAAAGATTCCTCACTGAATTCATGACACATTGAAATATTCTCCTAGTTATTTTGACATCTAGTACAAGTAAGGCAGTTACTAAAATATAACTCAGAGCTAACGACAAAAACAGAATGGTGATGTTTAAGCAGCTACAAAAACTTAAACACATTCAACAAGTTTGAGATGCAAGCTGCTGTTGAAGGAATAAATGCTTTTATATTGAACTTTGTTTTGACTAAAACATTTGCAGTGCTTACAGAGGCAGACAACACTCTATAAATGGGTGGTCTATTATAGGTAAGTTGAACATTACAACCTATACAGCAACGATGTTGAAGGCAGCTTGTATGACTTGAACCAGACAGTATCCATTCTGCTAGCTTCTGGCTTCTCACATAGTCTTTGGAGAGAAGTGGTTGTGAGATTTGGCACTGGATTAACTGCATATGTACAGACTGGCAATACTCTGTGTGCACTTGGTTGAGTTCAAGAAGGTAGGCAGAGGCTAATTCTGTGTTGTCTTGAATAGATTTGCTAGACAGTGCTTTACAATTTTCAGTGTTCGTCCTACATGTTCTGTGTGCATCTGAGGATTTGGCAAAAAGCCTGGAGAACACCAGCACACAGATTAGAAGCAATCTCAGAGGCTGGCTGTGGTGTGAAGGATCCCTTACAGTAGCAAACAATATTCCTAACATAAATGCAATGACTTTTTGAGCAATAAAGCAGGTAAATCCTTTTTACTGAAAAATACTACTACACATACATCATCTGTATGTTTCCTTCACTCTAAGCCTTGCTGCTCTCAGTCCATAAAGCAAGGTAACTCTTTGTACACAGTTGACAACAGGCTTACCCCTTAAGTCTCAGTAATTGTTTTTCTCTCAAAATGTCTTATAGCTTTTGACAAGTCTTTGAGTACATATCTTGACAGCTTTTCCTTTAAAAAATTATGAATAAATGAGATGTAATTCTCTATAAAAAGAACTCACATCAGGTCAGTTCTGATTTCATACCAACAGCCCCCTAAAAATGTAGGAGAGGAAAAGCCATGAGTCTTCACATGGGGAGTGGGGTGGTGATGAGATTGTTGTTTCTGCTTTATGAGCTGCAGACATTTCTGAGTCTTGCTACAAATCAAATGTATGAATAATTTAAGATTAAAACACAATAAGCTCCCTGAACAGCATCCAGATATCAACAGTTATTGTGAGCCTTTCTGACAACGCCCACAGCTTGATGCTCTATTTAGTCAGCATGACTACTAGGCCATCTATATGGGGGTGGTTGAGTAGTGCAGATGAGGTATCACCCAGGACTGACAAAAGTTAGCTGTTTGCTGCTGACACCCAGGCATTCGCTCAGAACCAAGAGATTGCAAGGAGTGCTTCAGAGAGAACAGCATTCAGAGCAGGAGATCAAAAAGCACCTTCCTGTAAAATTCTAAATGTGTGACACAATGAAGTAATAAAGAATAATGTGTTACAAATAAGGCATAAAGGATTTATATACGAAACAAATACATACTTTTTTTTCACCTGAAAACAAACAGTTGAAAGATATTTCTACCTTACAAGTCACTAGCAGACTGATATCCCACTGGGGAAAAAATCCAACCTTAGCTGTTTGGGAGACAGTCAAATAAGATTTCAGAGCTGCTGCAAATTAGAACCTTCATAATGCACACGAGAAGTAAAGGATCCCATCTCAGAACTGAACTGCTCATTTGGTAACTTACTGATTGATATGAAAGTGTAATACTGAAAAGGCAAATGCTTATTATGTACCTTGCAGACAAACCTGCTTTCCCAAGCGTGTTCTAAACACCTAAGCCCAAGTCTAATGCTACAAACCAATCCATGATATATAGCCAACAAATAGAGAGCTTATTACTACTACCAGTACTTAACCTTAGACAAACAGTCTTTTAGGCACTGAACAATAATATTTTACAGAAAAACAGAAGAAACTAGGGCTTGACTCTTGTAATAAATCTTGACTATGATAATGCATAGGGAATGCAGTTAGTTATTTTCTCATGCCCGTGACACCTACTAATCTATATGTTGACTTATTATACACACACTGATGCTCCAAAAGGGAAGACAGCTTTTCTCTACAGTAATATTAAACAGCTGTTCCTCAATTCCCAAAGACAAGTCTTCCAAACTTCCTTATCAAAGGAGACTTCTGTGCCCCTTTGCAACTCCAAAGGAATCAGGAGAACAATTACTAGGATGATGTTCAAACAGTTCAAAATCTCTGCAGGCAGAGAAGGTATTGTATGTATTAAGTAACTGTGACTCAAGACTTGCTGTATAACTCAGTTTACAGCAAGCTATTCACTATTGTGCTGAAATGATCTTCCATATTTCAGAGTGATTCTTATCATGGTCGCATGTTAACACCTGTGGGATTCACTTTTACAAGTAACAAAAATTGTATACTACTCATTTCCATCACAAACATTTACAAAATGACAACACCTCTCTTGGGTCTCCTATTAAATTTTTTATCAGATTGCATTCCCAAACTTTATATCACAATAATCTACCAGAGTAGTAAGCTATGGCAGAGCCAGTAGCATGTACAGTTATTAATGACTAAATTCTTCAGAAATTCTTGATGCTTTGAATGTGAAAAACTCACATTCATGTAATGTCTCAGTATATATCTTAGATATCTGAAAGAACCACATCAGTTATGGTTATAAAACAGATTTTCACATCTGCAGCTGTGCATCCCAAATTCCTCATTGCTTCATGACTGCCAAAGTGACAGAAAAGAGAGGCTGCACTAACAAAAACATCCTAGAACTCAAATACGTAGTGAGATGAAGCCTCATAAAGAAAAGGAAACAACCTCCTTATGATATGAGTCATTGTTAAAAAACCATGAGGACTCAATCCTCACACAAAGTATAACCTACAACATACCAAACACCCAATCTGTTTTGAGAAGTGGATATCATGATTAATCTTATACACTTTGAGTCAGCAAATGAATCAAAATTTTAATTCTGGAAAGTATTTTAAGATTTGTTTTGTAGATTAAAATCTACTGAAATCCTGGCTGCTCTGTTTGCCTCCGTAAACTCTGAAGTTTCTTGAGAAAGCAGAGGCATAATATTGAGGTTGTAGTGTAGCGGGTGTCCCTAGAAAAGTGTTGGGAGTTGGCAGAGGGATGTAAGTGTGGCCCCTGTGAGAAGACACAGCCATTTCCAGTGGACCCACCACAGGGCGTGGATGAGCACACCAGCAAAGCTTGAAAAATGTATTTAGAAAGGCAGAAAATGCTGAAAACATTTTCAAATGGAAACAAAACTGTATGAGAAACAGCAGAAGAAACACCAAGATCAGAAGGGGAAGAAGAAGAGAAAGAGGTGAGGGAGGAGGAGAATGCAGTCCATGACAGAGCAGCCATACAGTCATATGGCCCGCAGAGGGTCCATGCTGGAGTGGAGGAAAAGTATAAGAAGGAAAGAGCAGCAGAGAGGAACTGTGGTGTCTTGATGGTAAATTGAGGATGCTGTTCTAAACCCATTTCAGCTGATCTAACAAGTTGCCATCAGACTTGCTGCCCCACTGTTTACTCCTGCCCCATTCATTGGGCTGGGCTTAGGTGTAGAAGGAATGAGTCCTCTGCTGGACCAGTTTGTATGAGTGGGAAGGGAGGAAGAAGTTTAATGACTGGTTTATACCAATTCAGATGGAGCTTACTTTTGAAAGGTCTCATCCGTTCCCTTTCCCTCCCAACTATCTGGTCTCATTTTTTCCAATCAGTATTTAAATGTTCATATTCAATATTTAATTAATATTTAAAACTAATAATTCAGCAAATGTCATAAAATGAGCGAGCAGTTTATCTATTTTAAAGTTTCAGACACATAGAAAATGTGATTTCTGTAATATGGAGTTACATTCAAGGACTTAGTTGAAATTTGAATATTTTAAACAAAATATGACTTCTAAATTATAAACAGATATTGATCACACATCTCATTTCCTGCAATTCCTGTGAATAACATAAACTCTTGTAAAATGAAGATGCAAATAAATATAGATGAGAAAAAAACATTAGTGATAAATATGTAACGCATTATCTACAGTTGTCTTCCCACTACTTCAAATAAATGTTACAGCTCTTTCTGGTTTCTCCCATTATTCCTTGATCAAAGTAATAGAAATTCTGCTCATTTTGTAATTTCTTTGATGATTTTCTGTAGCCTTAAGCTGTTCACCAGAGAAGATCACAACATGTAGGCCCAACTCACTAGAGAATTTAAACACATCTAATTTTATGAATTATCATATCACAACAGAGGAAGCTGCACACATTTCTGCTTAAAATTTCAAAAGCACTTTACTTTTTAGTCTCATCCAAAATGTATCCAGAGAGGGTCACTAACAAGAATGTAGCATGCTCATTATCTGCAAATTTCAGAAGCTTCCTGTTTCTTCAGTAATCAGAAAAAAATAACAGTGTTTATGAATAACTGACTCTCCTCAAGGCATCTGTGCCACGTGCTAGTAAGGAAAAAATGATAGTATTTAAGGTCTCATTGCTTGTCATTGTGGTTATCTATTCCCTTTGATATAAGCCATGAGGAAGCTGTTTAATATACTGCAGTAAAATCAATTTAATTTGAGTATGTAAAATATTTCTGCCAATGTTCTTTTGTATATTTTATTTTTCTCCCCAGCCTTTCAGCTTCACTGAAGCATGAATGTTATTTTGCCTATATAATTGAGAACTCTTATTCTAAAACAAAGTTCACTGAATTGAACCCAAGTGTAAACGTAATTAGTAAGACAACTTTTATAATGACAAGAACATCTGTGCATAGTGCAAAATGTTTACTGATGCCATTTATTGCATTTTTAGTCTGTACATAATGGCTCCCTAAATAAAATGCACTTGGCAAGGCTTTTCATATACTATTTATAGCACTTAAAATAATGTAAACATGAGGCATTTCACTGCTTGATCTAATCAATGTTAACTATAATATAGAAAATAATACACTAAATTTAGTCTGCAATGGCAATTTCCAAGATGTTTTTTCTTTTTAATCTGACTCTATCAATGGGGAATTTCTAATTGTAATTGCATTGTTTCAAAGAAAGTAGGAGTTTCTTTGGAGTTATTCAACATTTTTAAGTGCAATCCTAAAGGATAAGGCTGTGAATTTATTTCACACTTGTATACCACACAGGGCAGCAAATCCTTAGACTATTTCAGCTAAAGACTAGCCACACACAGAAGCATTCTGTGAATTACTTATGCTAAAAGGGAAAAAAGATCTTATAGGAGGTTGACGGCATAAATTGTGATATCATATTTTTTTTACTGTCTAATATTTAATAATTGTATGACAAACATTGAGGGTTTTTTTTATTTACTCCTTTTCAAAAATGAGAGAAGATCCGCCCTATCTCACTTACATTTTCCAAAGACCATTAACTGCTGAAAAGATTCTGGAGTAATTGTAAATCTTCATAATATTTCATAATATGTTACATAATTCTCATAATACATTGCAACTTTGTATTGTGTATTCATTTCATTATTAGATAAACTAAAATGGAAAGAAAAACTCATGGTCAAAAAGCAATCACAATCAATTATGACAACCTTCAAATTTCTCTTCTTTAGTTTATATTCTCTCATAACAGACTTCATTTAGTCCAAGGTAAGCTATCACATCTCTGTGAATTTGACTGAACTGACGGACATTTCACTGATTAAATAAAGATTAATTTAGAGCACAGCCTTATTCTCGCCTCATTCATAAGAGACAGTCAGGATTACTGTATTTTTTTTCCTATTGCTACTCTGGAAATTTTCAAATTCTGATAGCTCACATTTCTACTGATAAATCACTGGTACAGAAGTTTGGGGACACTGTTCGGGCTTGCTTGGTTGGAATTATTTGTTTTTACCTTTATACTTGTCATGCTTAAGGTGGAGGTGTTGGCAACATTTAAAAACCCACTCTGAATTTCAACTTGCTCAAAAATTAAAATTTTACTATAAAAATATCTTTATATCACGAAAAGGATCAGTAGTGTTTCAGCAGTACAATACATTTGGCTGGTTTGTATTAAAAATAAACCTTCCACAATTCAACATTTGACCTTCACATGCAGAACCTGAAAGATACTTTTCTGATAATCTGAGGAGAAAAGCCAGTAAGAAACATCTTTCCTGTGTAGTAGTCTGACACAGAAGAGGTCAGCTCATACTGTATATTTTACTGTGTAAAATTTATCTAAGCCTTGGCATAGAAAGAATCATGTGTGCACTCACCTGGCTGCAATAGCCATACCATTCTATTCTCTCCCCTATCCCACTGAAAAGGGAGGGGGAAGTGACAGCAGCGCTTAGCCACATACCAGGTTAAACAACAGCAGATAGTTATCTGGTAAAAGTTTTATTTGATTGTTAACCAGAACATAGTAACTGATTCTAAATATTAGAAAGGTGAAGTTGATGAAGTTTTCATTTAATGGTATATGGTCCTGAAGATTACAACATAAAAGGTATTGGTAAGGGAGGAAATGATCCTCTCTTTTTACCAATCAGTTAGTTTATAGAAAAGGCCTGCTGCTTAATTTCTTCTTTCACAGTGTACTTTATAGAATCACAGAATGTTTTGTGTTGGAAGGGACCTCAAGGAACATTAGGCTCCAATCCCCCCTCCTCCTTGCCACAGGCAGGGCCACCAAATTAACTTGCATCCAAACTTACTGGAAAGAAACCTAGGCATCATGTTCAGATACTATGATAAGGAAGAAGCTCAGTCTTACCTGGAACAGTGTCTCATTGTATATTAAATTTTGAAAAAAGTTAAAAGATATTCCTTATTTACAGAACATGAGAAAGTGAACATTTCATGATTAGGGCATTTCAGCAGAGAGGTAGGATGTCTATCCAGCTGCTCTAATTTAGATGATTCATATATGAGGGAACAATTTCAGTATGAAGATGTTCTTTATCTTTTAATTCTCAAGAGTCAACAAAATAATATATATATATGCACATCCATTTAAAACGTTTGTGACCGTCCACAAGCTGTTTAGCAAATAAATGCAAGATTTACAATTCCATCATTAGAACCCTCCTGCAGCAGTTCTCAGCATGCTCCTGATAAAAATAACTGCTATACTCCACTGATCATAGTGAAATAGATATATAGCCATGCACTGAAATTCTGTCTGTGCTTCTACCACTTCTGCAAGGGATCATAATTATTTGCTGCAGAAAATGAGTTAATGGAATAAATGAAGTATGCAGATACCTGTCAGCCCTGATAAACAACTTTGCTGTTCAATTAGCATAACTCTATCCCTTATTAAAGAACTGGGATTACACATCATAGTTAAATGCTTTATGTATTTAAGATGCTCATTTATAAACCAGGCCTAGAGAAGTACCAATTTATTTCCCCAAAGCCTCTCGGCTATGGAAGTTGGTGTGGTTATGTACAGAAGAGTGTGTGTATGTGTTTTTTATAGCATGGGCCACATCTCTAATCCATACCATTTTGTGAGCTGTCTCTTCATCCATTCACATGATGTGGCATTCCCATGGCAACTACTGTAGCTGCCAACATGGAAAAATACTAGCGGTATATTTAATGCATTTTCACTTTAGCAGTAGGCACATCATCCCTTCTGGGAGCAACACATAGACAAAGCAGAAGTAGGAGCTGCAGAACATACAAGTGCCTGCTTGGAAGGAGCAGACAGAAGCACCTGGGACTGCTCTGAACTCATCGTGAGTCTTATATGCTGTAAGGCCATGTAAAATATCCCTAACAGATGTTTCCTGGAAAGAGAGACTCAAGGATAATTACAGACTTGGTGTGAGTATTCACATGCTTTTGGGAACTGACCAAGAAGGGCTGCTTTCTGACAGTGTGAAGGCTGCTTTCTGACAGTGTGACAGTATGCTCCATTGGAGAAACTCTTTCCAGGCCAGAAAATTCCTATCCTTGCTGTTCTCTGTGGCAGTTACTCCATGCAAAGTGGGGTTGGGATACAAACATGCTCAAAGCATGGAGCAGGGTGAATATCCTACACCAACATCTTGGTTTAAAAAATAAAACAAAACAAAACAAACAAACAAAAAAAATGGAGCTTAGTCCTTCTGGGAAAGAAAAATTAAGGTAAGATAAACATGGTATGAAGTTCATAAGCCTTTAGTGCAACTGTGGTAATATTGCTATGTTTCCACAATCCATTTGCACATTGCTAGGATTTTGTTAACTGGTTTAAATTTAAGGACATCAATTTACATAAAGATTTCAGGATAGAAATATCGGCAGAGAAAAAATATTTCTGCCTATGTTAGAAATTATTTTGATAGCATCAACTTGAAATATTTCATAAGGATAAGCCAATAATATAAAAACCATTCTAAAAGGAAGTAAAAAGAAGTAACTCCTTAATAACAAAACAGTTCTCAAAGGCTACCGCCTCAGAAATTAATTAACCTTATCCTCTGCTGCCATCCTGTGGCTGTTTATTTCAAAATACTATTAAACTTGGCTACATGAGCTACAGAATGTGAAAAGCTTGAACCTTCCGTAAAAGGCACACAAAACATCAAATCCTGGGGTGAAGTGGCATTTTTTTCAGGCAAGAGATATTGAAAATAAATTAATACTAGGCAATTTTTTTAAGTACACATCTTTTAATAAACCACAGAAGAGTGGGGGCTTACCGAGCAGTAAGAGAAAGAAGCTTTCTTTCTGTGCAAAAGATTCAAGTTAAAGCAGGTGTAAGAGATGCCTTTGTGAGGAAACAGGAGGCAAAGGAAAGAAAGGCAGCCCCAGCAGCACGTTTTTCCATCTTTAAAAGGAATGTCTAGAGAAAGTGGGATTGATTAGCATTTGGCTGTGCCTCAGCCTCTCCTTTGCCTGCAGAGCAATTCTCCAGGGACCTGACATTTAGGAAGTTAATGTCAGCTCCATCCCACCCTGAGGGACAAGCAGTAGACCTTTATAGCGCACCTGAATGAGATGTGCATGACACTCATCTAGCAGTATGCAAATATCAAGGAAAAGGAGACTGCTCATTAATGTAAAATATGATTTATAAGCTGTTCAAAGCTTGTCATTTTTTAGCAGCTGTACAACTTTAGAGAAATAGAAAAAGAAAAACTTCTATCTCAATTTTAAGTATGGTGAAAATAATGAAAAATATTTCTAACAGGACAAGGAATAGACAAGAACTCTTCTGTGAGTTTTACAAAGGAGCTTGACCAATTTGCCAAAAGTATTATGGTAGGGCCTTGACTCTGGGAATATGAAAGTTCTTCTCAAATCTCTACAACAGGCTCAAAAGTAAAAGGATAGCATAGCTGCTTTTGCAAAGGTATAACATTTTCCTTATTTGTTAGGCCTAAGGATGTACATGTTTTAACTCTTCCAAACCCAAAGACACTGTCATTACTGATGACCCTAGACCTGCCAGGAACACCATCTTCACTGCAATCCCTGAGCTACAATCATATCATTGGGAATGTTTAAGAGAGATTCCCCCAGACAGTGCAAAGGCACATGTTCAGTTAAGTCAAGAAATTAGGAAGGGCATCTCCAGATGATACCTGGGCTCAGAACTCAGGTGACTAAAGACAGCAGAAGGCTGCATTTCTCCATCCTGCACTTAGAAAAAGAATTCTGCTGTACTATTCTGTGTGTGCATTCATGATCACTGCTGCAAGAGAAAGAACAGTGGCCAATTGCCACAGTGACCATATTCTCAATTTAATCTCGTTTGCTGTTTTGGCACAACTATCAAATATGACTGAGACATTAAGAATGAATATCTTCTTTCTGTCAAATGAGGATGCTGACCACTTAAATTAATAGTGGAAATTCAAAGGCCAGCTGTCAAACAAATTTCTACCTCAGTCACATAAATGATATTTGTTTTCTTTCTTTTCATATTTCTCTTGATATATATTTCAAAGAAGATATCAGCCAAAGGAAGAACAACTAGACATATTCTGCCTGAGTGACAGCAAAGTCTTCCACTCAAGGAGTAGAGAGCCTTATTTCAACAAAATGACTTTCTTAGAGATGAGTTGGTGATCCCACAAGCAATGAATAAAAAGCTCATTCAAGGAGAGCTTCTCACACCACACATAGAACAGGGAAATAAATTAACAACAAAAGTGAAAAGGAGAACTAATGTTTGAGAGACATATTAGCATTCTAAGGCTAGAAAAAAAGGGGAAAAAATGAGGAGTCCTACAGAACAAGAAAGAGAAGCAAAGATCTCTGTCTCCTACAGGTCAGGAAACTGGGCAGAAGCTTGACAATATTACACTACACACCAGTATCAAGCATTCAGAAATGGTAGCAGCAGGGATGAAAAATGTAATTGCATAAAACATACACAGCAATGAGTATTCTGCACTAAACATATTCTCAGCCATGCCCAAAAGCCATCTAAATTATTTTCACTGAGATTCATAGACAGTAAGAAACTCAGTGAGGGACAAAAAGGGAAACTTCTGGAGCACTGACAAGAAAAGTCACAAGTCACTGTAAGCTAGGATAAGATCCTAAAGAAGACAGAGAGGCTCTCCTAGCTGATTATGATTAATATGGATTCAGATTAATAACTCTGCACAACAAGAAAATTGCTTTCATGATTTACTGGCATTCTAATGGGTGTACAAGACAGGGATAAAGAACTCTCTCACAGGCAACAGAAGACGAAGCACTATTCTGCAAATTAAGGGCTGAAAAGCAAACATGTTTATTGCTTTGCATAGTTAAGCCTTAAAAAAGACATTACTATCCATAAGTCTAACAGCTCTGTCAGCAGATGAACTATTCCATGGAAGTTGATATGACTGCTTATTTGACTTAGAATTACTATTTACAAGAAAAGAAAGGGGGGTAGAGAAAAACCCTAGGAGGTATATTCAGAAGAAGAATCCATCTTGAGCAGGAAACATAAAGTGCATCTGGGGTAGAAAACTACTTAATTTTCTTTTCTCTTAAATTTTGCTACTAGCTGTGCATAGGTAGGTCTTCCATTTTCTGCTCTCCTGTGCTAGGTACTAATCTGCTTTCTGGCTCCTACTTATGCCTATTCTTTCCTTGATATTTATTTTTCATGTTCAGCCTGTGATGGCACCATCATTCTTCCTCTCGTGTTGTGTGTCAGCAACTATCCTAGTAATCACCATATAAGGGAATCAAAGTTTAGCCTGGAGCTCCTCCAGAATGGTCAAGGATTCTATTAGCTAAAAAAAGCATCTATGATGACCATCTATCTCATACATTCATATCATAGAATCATAGAATGGCTTGGGTTGGAAGAAACCTTGAATATTATCTAGTTCCAAACCCCAGCCAAAAGAAGAGTTGCCACACACTGGATCAGGTACTAGATTCACTAGATCATACTTTATTCCCAGTCACAGTTCTTTACAGGTAGTCCTAATAAAGAATAATATGCATACATAATTGATATCTTTTTGGGTTAGGCTGAACTAATTATCCAACAATTATCCAAGGCCATTGTCTGACATGTCATATGAAAACCTTTGCTTTACTTGGAGCAGTTGCAAAGGCTGATGGGAAGCAATATTTAGTAAATTAAGAGATAAGAAAATTATTTTTCTTTGCACACCACTAGCTAAGGTTAATTTCTGCTGATTGTAATAATATGCAGTTCTTAGGAATGACATTCAATAAAAAATTCTTTTGTAATCTTGTTAGAACAGAAACTCAAAAGTTAAACCTAGACAAAAAATATTATTTTCTTCTTTGTGGGATATCTATAATTTAAATATTTTAGGTAGTAGAACTTGATTCTAATTTTAGTACTCTTTTATATCATTAATCAAAACAGAATCTTCTCAGAATAAAACATCTCAGCAGGTTAGCAGAATTTATGTAACACTGCCACAGATTATCTCTTTGTAGGATTTTGCCATTCTTATATAAAGCAAGGACTGTGCAAATGAGTTCATTTTGGATTTTTTTTTAAGTACCTTAATTACTCATTAATAGGTATATATACCTGTATTCATACATCACATCAATAGAGAAAGAAAGAAAGAAAGAATTAGAGAGAGAGTGAATAAGATAGAAAGGACCATAAAAGGGAAAAATATACATACTTAGAGTAATGGTTCATCTGTCTTAGGGATCAGGTTGGGTAAGATGCCAACAAGATACAGAGATAGCCTTTTCATTTTTTTCAAGAAAGTGAAAGTGAATTGTCTCCACAATTAATAGTAAGAGACTAAAAATGTCAGTTTTATATATGCACTAGTAAATAATTCACTTCTACAGTTGCTGAGAAATCTCTGAAATTTCTCTGGAGATTCTCAAGGAAAAAGTCTGCTCAGCTGCTGGAGTGTCTGTGGCAGGTAACTGCCTCATATTGATCTGCATTTCCTCAATATCCAGCAAAGGGACTCAGAGTACAATTTTTCGTTCTTTGTGCTTCAGAGCTATTGTGGCAAAACCTCCATTTAAGCAGATTTACTGGCTGTGGTACACTCAGATGGATGACCGTTAACTGTGAGAGGTCTACAGGATCCTTCGCAAGATGAGAGTTAATTATGTGTACAGTGACTAGAAATAAGTTTCCTGAAGATTGTGTTGCTCTGTTAACATCAGTCACAGGACAGAAGGGATGACTGAAAGAGCATTTTCCCTCCAAATGAAATCATAATAAGATATACAGGATACAAATGTGTATACACATAGGAAAAAAATACATAGACAAATATCGACATCTACTAAAAAAATGCTACAAGAGTTAGTGAACACTTGTAACATTGTGTAGGAGCCACAGTGATGTCTTAAATTAACTGCCTCTTGTAATACTTTCTAAAAATTCAAATTCTTTTTCTTCTAAAATCTTGAAATCATAAAAGTGAGTTGGAAGTGATGTTTAAAAGCCATCTAGTCCAACCCCCTTGCAATGAACAGGGACATCTATAGCTACATCAGGTTTCTCAGAGCTCCATCCAGCATGACCTCAGATGTATTCAACGGTAGGGCATCCACCATCTCTCTGGGCAACCTGTTCCAGTGCCTCACCACCCTTACTGTAACAAACTTTTCTTCTTTACAATACTTGCAGTCAGTTCCTGAAACATCCTCATACCAATTACTCCTCACTATAGCCAAATCCCACACAGAGCTGGGACTTGTGGTCTCCTACACAAAACCAAAGACCAAGAAGGGCAGGTGCGTGAGAAGCTCATTAATGCTGATTAATAGAAACTACTAAAGGGAGTAGTGGTATAGGCCTTCAGTATTTCTCATAGCTGGGTGCCTGAGTCTGGGTGGTAGAAGCAGCTCTCCTTGCAGGAGATTGGAAGCCAATATCTGTGTGTTGGAAATATGTGAGTAGGTATTTCTTTATTTTCTTTTAAAACATAGCAAGAAGAATTAGTCATCAATCTATTCTCTTTTATACAATGTGGGGATAGAGAAGCCGAAAAATGAGGTGTAAGTTATTTGCATGTATCTTGAATGCTACAAAGTTGCATCTTTAAATGTGTGCTTTTTACTTTGAGGAAGACTGATGAATTTGAGGTGGGTCTGTCCACTTTAATAGGAAGCAAGGTGCAGGGAAAGAAAACAACAGGGCCTGTGGGAGAGAGTACATGGGAGAGCAAATCAGGAAGGAAGTGGAAGTTTCCTCCTACTTTTAGTCAGACTGGTATAATGTAAAATGTTTTCAACAGTCTTGATAATAGTTTTAGAAAAAATAAAGCCTGGCAATACAATATTATGCTAGAAAGGCTTGTGGCTTTAATGAGAGCATTTGGCTGAATTTTTCTTGACCTTATCACAGCAACATTTTTTTCATTAATATGCATCTTCTTGGTAGATAGTGATTTAAAATGGTGATTTTCTTCTGTGTGACAAAGGAGAAAATGTATTTATTTGTCAAAGGGAATAAGGGAGGAAGCCTAGTCTCCTTCCCATGGTAACATGGGCATTTTAAGAAAGTACTGTGCTGAGAGGCCCTGGAAAAGCATGTGCTATTTGTCTTCTTCATAGAAATAAATATGAAGATAAAACGTAAATAGACCATGCGCAACAGCTTGGGCTTTAAGAGAGGATTTTGAAGACTTTTAGTTTGTTGGCACTTCAACTAATGCTTGGTTGAACAGGGATGAATAATACAAAGCAGAAAATAACTATTTCATTTCAAGTGAAATATACATTATCAGAATGTGATCTGACAGTGATGCAGCCTATTCACGACATCCTGTGGATGGACTGACTGGAACACACTTTGCCTTAGGAGTTTCTAAAGTGAACAAAGAACACAGGTGTTTTTATCTGAAAAGAATTCACTCAAGCGTTAAGAAATTTCCTCAGAAGAAATCCTGACAAGTCCTTTGAGACTTCAAAAATTTATAGAGATTTCCTCTCCACCTTTTAGTTTGTTTTGATATCTTGACTAAATAACATGGTTTTTTATTATTCTGTTCATTTGATATGTGTTTTTAGATCTTTGGTCAGGTTCTATGAAAGGAACTGTCGTCAATTAGCTGAGTTAAATACAAATTGTGGATTTCAAGTACTTCCAACAAGCTGGGTCTGAGACAACCTAAATGCTGTCTTTGATTTTGGTCTGCTAGCAATGTGCAGGTTAGCATGCCTCTTTTGTTAGTGCAGTTCTGTGTTCAGCTGGAATGGTGGTGAATCCAGATCATTCTGACAATTTTCGTTTCTGAGCTGTTTATATTTGTTTCAAAATGAGAAATGTAGAATATGCATTTTGAAGTCACAAGTGCACAAGATGCAAAGTCTTTACCTGCAGAAACAGAAGTATTTCAAGAGCCACAAAAAAAGATGCTTGCTTTTGGTTTATGATGTAGTTTATGATAAACCCAGAGGTTTATCATAGCTCTTAGTGCTTCAGTAGATCTTTCTCAAGTATCTTTGTTTCCTTGTGATCAGTGGCTAAACGTTCACACAACACAGCATTATTTTAAAAACAAAAAATAAATAGCTAAATACACATACACAACTATATATAAAAAAAAAAATAAAAGAAGGTCCCCTTGATATCAGGATGTACACACATTTCACACAGTGACATGGCCTTATTTTGTAAACTTAAAACTACAAAAGCAGTTCAAAATCACTAGCACTGAAAACACACACAAAAACTGGCTAATCCTAAATTTGCTAGACTTCTTTATTTTAGCTCTAAACATACATTAGGCTGTTGCTGTTCTGAGTAGCTAATCCCCTCCTGAAAAACTTGGCTACATGGTATAAATGTCCACAGACACTTAATTTAGTAATTACTTTTAGAAAATGATTGATAAAACTGGAGTGCATTGTGTTAATTTTAACAACAGCTAAAGAGTCAGTGGTGTGATGTCTTCTCAAATACTCAGTTGCTCCATTTGGAAGCAGAAAACCTCAATTCACTGCCTCCCTAGTAAACTGAGTCTAAATCACAGTGCCAAAGTAAATTCTTAGTGTCCCTCTCCACCCTATGGAGGGGCTGCTGAAAATGTATTCAGTATAAATGGAAAACTAAAACATCCCATATAGTGCTCAAGTAAAATTCTAAAAATGGTCCTGTCCTACACAAGTATCTTGAAAATCACACCTGTTTTCTCTGCCTGTAATGAGTATCATCTGATACTTTCTTATTAGTGTTATTGAAGTTTTTATTTTTCCACTGCTCTAGTCTTCTGGAAATAGTGATTCAACTCAAGAATTCCCTCATTAGATAATGAAAGAGGGGGCTGGTCTCTCTTCTTTCCATACAAGCTTGAATTTGTTCATGTAAACTTTTTGAGATGAGAAATATGAAGTATGGCAACAAAAGTCTATGGTAATCCTTAGTGCTAGGTGCTGAAATGGAAAACTGCTGACTCTTGACCAATGCACACTAGGAAAATATTGTTTTTATGTCATCTGAAGCAAGAGATTCCAAATTGTCCTGTAACCATTATGTGCTTGAGTGAGTCTTGTAACAGCACTCTGCTTTCTACCTAGGCAGACACCTGTAATACAGATCCAGACATGCATTTGAGCTGGGAAAATGAGTTTACATCAGTCTAATTCTCACAATTTGAGACCTAAAAAATGTACTATGCAAGAACAAAAAGAGTATATAATTGTATCATAAGTATATAAAAAAGAGCATATAGTCATAAAAAAGGTAATGTAATAATTAGTATTGAAAAGCTATCAACGTAAACATTCAAGGCATGACAATTTATAGGTTGAAGTTAGGAAGGAAATAGTCTTAGAATGTTTATACATAAGTTTGTGTGCAAAACAATGATTTGTTCCTAATGTTGAGCACCATGTCATATATACGTTTTGCAATACTGATACTGTAGACGATCTTAATCTTGCTTTTAGCATTTTTTTCTTGCCTTTTTTTTTTTCATGGTACAATGCATCTTTTTAAAAGAATCATGTTGTTAAGATTGGCAGGAAAAAAAAAAGAGATCAGATCACTTACAGATAAGATCTCTATGCTTACAAAAGTCAGACCTGATCTTTAATGACAGAAACATCCAACTAGTCAAAAAACATTGATTTGCACCTCAGAAAATAAGCATGAGAAGGTATTTTTCAGAATCTGTAGCTGATTTAAACCTGTGTCACCAAGGCAAGAATATTTTAGGAAAAAGCAGCAACCTGTTTATTTTCATTGTGCACTGATCATTACTTCTGAAATTTCTAGGAATTGAGCATTGTTTTATACTGTTGATTTTGAGAATCTGTTAAATCTCTTTAAGATCAGTTTTGCTGTGTGCTTGACTAAGCAATACGTAGATGTATCTATATATTGTCCTTAATGGTAGTGAATAACTCTTGCCATCCCATTTCTGCTCGCTCTGAGGACTTGTGAGGGCTTGCTCTAGCCTTGGTATGAGTGTGAATGCTCAATTTATTATTGAATACCACAAAGAAATACTTCAGTAAATGGGTACCCTTTATTAGCTGCTTGTTTTTAATGCAGAACTGGTTTCTTGTTTTCTTAAAATCATTTATTTTCTTAAGATCATATATCTGCACCCATGAGCAGCATATGCACCCATATGAACAATCCAGAATCAGCTCAATTGTTTAGAGGTAAAGTTTGGAGTCTGTCTAGAAGAAGGCAGTATGTCTTTCCATGGTCTTTCTGTGCCAATATTTTAATTGTCATTCAAAGTCCAGCAATGCTGTGCTTTTAATTTAGTTGATAAATCTGTTAAAGCCTGTGAAATAAGAAATGACTAGGCCCACTAAAGGGTTTGAAAAATGAAGCATTTCATTTGGAAGCCATTAGGTTTCAGTGCCCCTGAATCACTTGCTGGATTTTCAGCTTAACAGATTTGATTTATCAGGACAGAACTATGAAATATTGGTCTTTGTGTTGATGGCCTGAATAAATGCTGTGGCATGGAATGATTCAACTTGTAATGGCAACAGCAAAGCAAAGCTGATGTCCTCTCATACGCAGAGCTCAGAATGGATACACATGGGGCTTGTTTCTGGATGTTGGTTAAACAAAAGGATGCAGCAGTCAGTTGGCAGCATTTAGAAACAATGTAAGATATCATAAATCGTAAGAACTTAGACTCTGTAGATCAAGATAGCTTAGAATTTATCCGTGATATCAAACTGCAGATATTAAAAAACTTGCTACAGCAAATCATTTAGTCTTTCCGTACAACAAAAAAGAGAAGTAGATAAAGGAACAGAAGATTTATTTGCACTAAATCTGATTATATTAAGATGTATTCATATTACTAAATTCTCAGCATTTCAGCAAAGGAAAAATCACTGCAAAAGATCCCACATTCTGTGTTTGAAAGTGTTAAACTTTAAATTGAAATAATTCTACTGCTTTTTCCTAAATCATGGGTGAAAATAATGGACAAATAATGGACAACAAATAATCATAGAATCTCCAAGGCTGGAAAAGACCCACTGGATCACCCAGTCCAAGCATCCACTGATTACCAATAGCTCTTACTAAACCATATCCCTCAACACAATGTCCAAACATTCCTTGAACACCTCCAGGGTTGGTGACTCCACCAGCTCCTTGGGCAGCCCATTCCAGTGCCTGACTACTCTTTCAGAAAAGTAGTATTTCCTAATGTCCAGTCTGAATCTCCCCTGGCACAGCTTGAAGCCATTCCCTCTAGTACTATCACTAGTTACACGAGAGAAGAGGCAGACCCCCAGCTCACTACAACCTCCCTTCAGGTACTTATAGACAGCAATAAGGTCTCCCCTGAGCCTCCTCTTCTCTAATGGAAAATAATGACTCTGTGTTCTTTGCTGTATTTCACTTGGGTGCACAAATTGATATTTACTTGAATGGTCTTGTTAATTTTACTTTAAAACAAAATGAACAAACCCAAAGCTCACATTTTAGCATGAATAATTACCTGGTTCAGTTTCAGTCAAAAGTTACAGCTTTCCCTGACTATTCTCTAGGACTATAAAGGGAAAATTTGGCCAAAGTCATTAGTATTAGAAGGTTCATGTAGGAATTACCATGGAATGACACACAGGTGTGATAGTATTTGTCTTTGTTTTGGATGTTACTGGTCTTGTGTGTGAGCTCAGAAGTCCTGGATTCCTTAGCAATCCTACCAACGTGGGAAAGCCAACAGCCTAGAAAAAGGAGGGAAGAGCAGGATATGTGAGCATCATGGGAAAGTAGATAGTATGCCCTGCTGAGACTTCACTCCTGACCAGCACTCGGGAGCTGAAGCGTACAAAATATTTCTCTTCCCACTCTCATTAGAATATTTTATACACTGCGAAGCCAACAGAATCATCCTTTGTCATTAAGGTTGTTTTTTACAGCACAAAAATATTTTTAACTTGTATTGCAGTTGAGCCTGTGAGTTGGGATGCCCCCAGTTTGCAGTGTGGCTCAGCACAGAGTCATCCTAACTTTAGATTATTATACACAGGTGCTGTCGGGCAGTGCTCCTCACAGCCCCATACAACTAGGAAATCTTCTAAGCCCTGGCCTGGATGGAAGTAATATGGATGATTGGCAGCTCTGCCCTTGAACCGACAAACTAAATTCTGCTCTCAGAATATGACTTGAACATACAGAACCTTGACTGACCAAATGGGATCAGCTTTCTGTATCATATTCTAGCAAATGGTGTGTGCGTGGGGGTGGGGGGAACTGCATGTACTGATAGCATTGCTAACTCATGTTTGCAGAAAAAGTTACAGAAAAACTAAACAAACCCTGCTTAACCAGCTCTGAGGGTACCATAGCAATCTGTAGGCAAAGGCACAGTTCAGTGAAAAAGAAAGTTCAGTATCTGGAAGACAGGATAGACATGTTTAGTTGAGAATTTACAACTCTGTTCCTTGAGAATTTTTCCACAGCCAAGGACAGCTCACAGCAGTGACATGGCTTTTTGTTGTTGGATTTATTTTTATTTTTTTTTTAGAACAGAGGAGTTAATTGCACAATTATACTCCTCAGAAATGGAAAATGTTTTGAAGGAGCCAATGGACACTTGATAAAAATGTTTTCCTGGAAAGGAATGCCATCTTCATTCTGTAGAGCATTTTTCATATTGGTGTTGTCAATACCACAAGAAACATGGATTATGAAAATGTGGATCTTCTGAGATTAGCTATACTGATCAACCTAATGCTCCCTCCATGGCAAAAGGTTGTAGAATATGGGAACACATTACAAGGCAACTTGAATGCCAGCTTGCTTCTTTCCTCCTTCAGAAGGCATTGGTTCCAAACAATTAACAGAATGTCCCAGCAGACCTTGAAGTATGAGACTACCTGAGTTCACTGCAACCTCTCTTTAAGTCTGGCATGATCAGTCTGATTACAATGAGGAAAAAATTATCCAGCTACTGCTTGACTTGGATGACACACGGAGCTCATTGCTGGACTGATCACTGCCTTTTGAAATATAGGCTATCCATCAACTTCTCTCCATATGCACCCAGACAGCCATCTGTCAGGCAGGCTGATGTCAGCAAATTAAAGATGGTGTAATCACCACCTGCCAAATGTAGCTGCAGTTTTAAATTATATAGCACAGCTTTTAGGATGGTATTACTAAGGAACTGTGCAAAAGGTCTTGCCCCATCTGATTATACACTTGTGCCTTAAATGCTGAAACAAGTTTAATACCAATAAAGAAGAAAGCATATCTTTTTCTAATGTGCTTTACTATAGTACTTAATATTATCATTTTTACTGCTCCATTAAAAACACATGAGGAGAAATATTACAAGATCTTGTACAGCTTGACTTCATAAAGCTGCATAGGCAGGATGTGGTTGAAGAAAGCCAACTGCTTCTAGAAAAGGAATCACATTCCTATGTGATTCTAACATCATACTATTAAAAACACCTTTGTAATACTTGTAGTTGCATTCCTGTTACACTGTCTGCAGAATTACTCAAGCACTTCTCACTCATCTAGAAAATGTTATCCTTAATGCAACTGAGCAGAAATCTGTCCTCAGCCTTGGTGGTTCCTTTGCAGCTAAGGAAGCTAAAAGAGGAATCTAACTGAGAGAGAAGATAACTCAAAGAAGTTCAGTAAACATAACGTAACCATTAGAAACTTGTGTACTGATATAGCTTTCTTTCAACCAGAGATTCCTGGATGTAAAGATGGTACTGAACCATCATCGCACTGCGCAGTCAGAGAGAAATGGGTAACAAGGAAGGTGTTGAGGTCAAATATGATATAGCCAGATGGTAGTTGTTCCAAAAGTGGAGTGTTCTAAAGTTGCTTTAAATTAAATCTCAATATGTCTGGAACATTTCTGGAAAAATACAGAGAACAACATTTGCTATATTAGAGTCAATTTAATTAGAGGCATGTGGTGAGAACTTAGTGATAGATGTTAAGCCTGTATAGCGCAACTTTGTGTAGCAGCAGGATCTGTCCAATATTCTTGAATTCGGAGTTTTTGGAGCTAGCAAGTTCTTCACAGTGACACATTAGCTTCTTCTGTGAAATGAGATCACTTTTAGCTCAAAAACCATCTGTCCAGTTGAAATTGCTCTCTTTGCTATGCATCTCTATGAACATCTCCACACTGATAATCTGCAGGTGTGTAATCAAATTGCCAATATTTGTTAGGTCTTTCTGAAGTTCATTGCAACTCTCTGCAAACTAAACCAAATATTTTTATCACCTCTCTGCTTGGTCTCTCTTTACAGGGTGTGAATGGAAAAGTCATTCAGGTTTACGAGGTGCAATCTGTTCTTCCCAGGCCCATGCTGTTGCTGTTTATTTTGCAGTTTTCTGCCTTCTGCATTCAGATTCATTTCCTTATCATTTGGCCCATTGTTTTCACCAGCTTTGATACCAAACTAAGTGATAAAGTTCTAGACTTTAACCTTTATTACATATTGATACCATATTTCCACTCTCAGCTTTTTCTAATTAATTTTAAATAAGCATGTGCTAATGTTATCTGCTTCTCCTACTTGGTAGTTAGAAAAAAAAAAAGTTAGCAGGGGTGTGAACTTACTGCCTTGGGCCTTGTGAGGAATCACTGCATGAGCGTGAGGGCAACCATTCTCTTCCAGGGATGCTGGCTCCTCAGCACTTGGCAGTTGGCCCTTAGATGCTGTCTATGGTCTGTTTGTTTTACAAGCATAAACATAAACTCTCCTCACCTCAGAACATAATGGCCACATTCAAACTGAAATCTGTCTGCTGATAGGGAGCCAGTCCAAGTCCTTTGAACTCATGTAGTCTAGCATATGCCAAACTCCTGAAATACCACATGCTTCCTGTATTCTTTTCTTAAAATGGACTCTCCCAAATAAACTGATTTTCTGTATGTATTTATATGTGAGGAACATTTTGCAACCCAGAAGGCTTAGATTGGATTTTCTGTGCCAGTTCCAGCTTGCAGTTATACTGTCGAAGTCAGTAAGTAGTGGACCTAATGGCAAATATGAGGTAGAAACTTGTATTTATTTACTCAAAAGTGTTTTCACTTCCATTTGGTGAATTGATAAAGGAAATTGTCTTAAAATGCATCAACTTGCATAAGCAATCTTTTTAAATTATGTCCCCAAACATACCAGAACCCACGTGTAATGAAAACCACTGTTGTCATCAGTAAAGATTAGTCACAAGTCATTAAATCCTCAAACTCACATAATTTCTTTAAAAGGTAACTCAGAAACTACTTAGTGCATGTATTTCCCTTCTTAAAGAGAAAATGAACCCATATTGGGTTTTACAATGCTGATTGTCAATCTGGTAATTGAATTGTCAGATTAAACCTCTTAGTTCCAGATTGACAGCATTTTCCTTATTTCTAATTGCCACCATGAAAAATTAAGACTTGTCTTTTGATTCATCTTGATTTTATATTTATAGCTTACAGCTTCATCACCTTCCTTCTCTTGTAATTTTCCTTCTCATTCATCTTTTCTCATTTATTTATGCCTCAGAACTCTTCCCTTCCTGTGTCATGATGCTCCTTCATTCTAGCTACAAAACACAGCAATTTGTCCCTGTAGAAAAATGCATTAGGCTAGAGTTTGTGTTGCTTTACAGTAAGTCAGATAAATATGTGAAAGAATTAATAACTGTATCCAATCCAGAGCACTCTTTATCTGTCTCCCTCAGGCACAGTTAAATTGTCAGATAAAGATCACTGTCCATATACTAGGGCTGCATTTTGTAAGTCTCCACTGAATTTGAAAATTTGCTACATGGAAAAAGTTTATGATCAGTTACATTTTGCTTTATGGAACAGTCATTTTTATGAAGTAGATGCATTTTCCCCATAAAGATGACTAATAGTGACAGCAAGAAACAAGTTAACTTGATTTGAGTCTTTATCATCTCAGAAATAAAAGCATGAATACTGTTATCTCAGTCTTTCTGGTTTGGGGGAAAAAGGCAAGTGCGTGTTTGAACTGATACTGTCCGTTCAGAGCCAGATGTTATTTAAGGAAGAGAACAAAACCATTAATATAATTGAAGAAATAAGCCCTCTAGTTTCTTCATGGTGCTGGACTTAACAATGAAGAAGAATAGTAATAAAATTATTGAAAATCAGTTGTAAGATACTTTGCATTTTTTTCTTTGTATTTAATTTTTCCACTGAAGCCTACTGATATCTTTGTGTAGCTTATTTAAGTTTTAAAATACTAGCATCAGATCTGCAGAATCAATTTACACGCATGTACAAGCCTTTTTACCCAAATAATAGAAAAGGTAGAGTGAAATTCAGTGATATCAGAAATGTGCCTTTGAAGATGGTATAGCACATCAGCTTCTTTTGAAATAAGTATCTATTAGATAAAGGTGTTTTCTTTGAAGTACACATCTAAAAAGAGTGTATGAAAATCAAAACAAGAGTGAGCTGAAATCTTGAACTGTCTTAGTAGTTGCTTTAACTTCTAAATAAATCATATTCTTTCACAATACATAACAGCCTATCTAAAAGATCATTCTAAACATGGTCTGTAAGCATGACTAGCAGTTTATTTTTTTTAGCATCTTCTACAGCTTCAGATTAGACATTAGAAAATACTTCTCTGAGAGAGTGGTCAGGAACTGGAATGGGCTGCCCAGGGAGGTGGTGGAGTCACTGTCCCTGGAGGTGTTCAAGAAACTTTCAGATGTTGTACTGAGGGACATGATTTAGTGCAAAATATTGGTGATAGGTGAACAGTTGGACTGGATGATCTGGGAGGTTTTTTCTGACCTTGGTGATTCTATGACTCAAGTTTGTTGACCGTCTCATGAAATGAGAGAGTGGGAGGCTGTACTCTAAAAGACGAGGTGAATTACAAAATGTGTTTCCCTTTTTCCTCACTCAAACACACATCCAGTTTGATCTGTTGCTTACAGTGTTCCAGGTCCTGAAATTAAGGTGATGTAAGGAAGTCAGTTAGACTTCATAAAATGATTGCTATATGCACTGTATTTCAACTGCACTATATAGAAATTAAAGTTTTAACTTTGGCTGTTGTCCAAACCTTTCCAATATGCCTTCCATTTCCTTTGCAGTACATTAATTAGAGAGGCCATCTCTCTTCTCAATGAAAGAGAAGGTGCTGGTATATGAAAAGAAACAGCTCCTTTTAAAAGAGTTTTCCCCACTACTTTGCATTCTTAAAATTTAACAGCAATCAGACTGATTGTTATTACTCTTCCTTACACAGTTTTTCTTAAATACTGAGATTGCCACCATTAAATTCTGTTTGTGGTTTTTCCCTTGATTGAAGCACTGTGATAGGCAGCTGTCTAGTACAATCCAACATTATTTCAGGAAGATATTTCCTTCTGGTTTGAAAGTAACATACATGTAGGATGAAAATTATATATTTCTTAGAGGATGTGTTATTTTTAATTATTTCAAATATGTACGTTTTGTTCATGCTCTATAACAGACAAATGAAGGCTTTTTTACTTTTTTGAAATTCTTGGAAAAAGTCTATACTATCTCCTCTGATAACATAAAGAAATTATGCCCCAGAAATATATTCAAGAGTGACATGTAATAGATTGTTGTAAAAGAGAAATAATAGATATATCCCAGTTGAGTTCCTGGACTCTAATTTTCATTTACTTTCATCTTTTCAATCCTTTGCAGTGCTCTGTGGCATCTCATATAATACATCAGGGAAATTACAGCTGATTTCTAAAGCCTATATAAGAAAAATATTGAATGAAACTAAAAGACTCAGCACAGAAGTCATAGGAAGAGGTGGCTTTCCGGTTCCCACAGATTTAAGGACTGTACTGCAAATCACTGTAAACATCGAGGAGGTGATCCTGCCCCTCTGCTCTGCACTGGCAAGGCCTCACCTGCAGTACTATGTCCAGATGTGGAATCTTTAGTACAGGAGAGACATAGACCTGTTGGAGAGCATCCAGAGGATGGCCAGAGAAATAATCCAAAGGATGGAACGCCTCCTATGAGGACAGGCTAAAAGAGCTGGGGCTGCTTAGCCTGAAGAAGAAATGGCTCTGAGGTGAACTGGTAGTGACCTTTCAATATCTAAAGGGGAGCTTCAGGAAAGAAGGGGACGGACTCTTTAGCAGGGTCTGTGGTGATAGAACAAGGAGAAATAGCTTCATGCTCAAAGAGGGGAGATTATGCTGGATATAAGGAAAAAGTCATTAACACTAAGACTGGTGAGGCACTGCAACAGGCTGCCCAGAGATGTGGTGGATACTTTGTCCCTGGAAACTTTCAAGGCAAGGCTGAATCAGGCCCTGGGCAATCTGATCTAGCTGTGTGTATCCCTGTTCACTGCAGGAGAGTTGGACTAGATGACCTTTTAAAGATCCCCTCCAACTCTAAAGATTCTGTGATTCTATGTTTCCTTCCTTAATAACTGAAAAGTCGCAACCTTGGATTGTCAACATCTTCCAAGGTAAAAAGTATCAGAATGCTGAAATAAATATAAGACAAATTAAATGTTGTGGATATTGCTTAAAAGGAAAAGATATTTAAATTCTGTGGGTTAGTGACGACTTCTTATTAAGCTTTTGATGTAACCTAAATAACCCTTAAAATTCCCAAATGATTCAAAAATAGCTAAAATACCTTTCAGTGTGTTTTTGTATTATTTCTTGTTCAGAATTACAATTTATTCTTTTACAGAATTTGATGGTAATCTCTCTTTATATACTTGTAGAAAGGAGTTAGATAATATATATATAATATATATAAGTGGCACTAATCTCCATGTCAACTGGATTGTATGTAATTAAAAGAAAACCATCTGCAAAGGTGCATCTTCTTTTCTTGACTAATTTCTGTAGCATAGTTTAACAGATCCTTGCACCACTACTGTAGGATTTGTGTGTTTAGAAAACAAGAATGAGTGCTCCATTTCATAAGAGAAACAAAATACATACAGTCTGGGGGATAAGACCTCTCTTCCAAGACTTTAACATTTCATACTTTCTCAGTCAGATTAATTGAAGATTGGGAATGAGGTTTCTCTGGTGACAGTTAATTGATCTCAAAAGTGCAATTGTACAGAATTTTTAGTGTTACTATCTCTTAAAACAGTAGATTATTAATATAACTCTATAAATAGCATAATTTGGTTTATAATAGGATACAAAGTGCAAAAGTATTAATACGATCCTTTGTATAGGGATGTTTTGAAAGGTCTGCCTCTGGTTTCCAGCTTAGATAGCTTCCCATTTTTATTTTTTTCCATAGATACTGACTGGTCACTGTTTGCAAATTTCTTATTGTTTTTGACAAAATTATTTCAGTCTGGATTAATTTTTCTAACATATAGAAGGACCAACCAAAATTCCAACTTTTAAACTGATTTCATATTTCAGGGGAGTATTGACAGAAGTGAATTTGGTGCACTAAAGAAAAGATTTAACAACAGCAATCCTTTTTTTTTTTTTTCAGTGGATTTGAACCAGGTTTATTTACTTCTATTTTACTTGTTTCTCTCTTCTGAATCTACAGCTACAGCCACAGCTCAAATTCTTAAACTTTCAATAGCTAAAAATTTTTATTGTAGCTAGGGTCAAGTTATGTTTTCCTTATGTGACGTTAGCAGTTTGAACAACGCAAGAAAATGGTGTTGTCTTCTAATTACTGTATACCAGTAAAACAGTTTTAGATGATTGTTATGACAAATAAAATACATATCCTGCATGTGTCTGTGAAACACGTGTCTTAGTCCAAAGGGTAGAAACTGAGATCAGTATGTATGAATTATAGTTTTGCAGTCAGTATTCAGATTTTCTTCAGTACAAGAGATTTTCAGCTATTTTTTTTTAAATCACACTTATGCTTAATGGATGAAATGGGGAAAAAAAAAAGACTGCTTTCCATGGAAAGCTACAGGGCCTTCCTCAAATCTCAGGGGGCAGCAGGCTGTAGTGCTGCTTCTCAACACCATCTGTTCTTTGAGTTTTAAATGTTTCATGGGAATTGAAGTTCAAGTTTACCAATATGCTCTCAGGCAGCAATGAAAGTCTAAGCAAATACATATCAAAATTTTACATTTTTGAAAAGGTTATGTCATACAGTGAATATAGGACATATATATTCTGTATTTATTGATATATCAATAAATTGTTATTCAACACAGTTTATAAATATACTAGGGGGATATGGGAGGGATAAAGCTACTAGAGTGATTCTGCCCTACCAGTAACTCTGGATACGTATTTCAAGTATTTAACTGTTCTAAAAAAAAAAAAAAAACAACAACAACGTAGCCATTAATGAAAGAACTAAAATAGTTCAATATTAAAAGTATGTCCACTACTGCAGGAAATCAAATGAAATCAAATTTAAAAGCCATCTGCATGGAGAAAGAATTCAGTGAGTGGAAGAACACGCTAAATGCTTAGATAGCATATGCATTTGTGAGAACATCTAGTTTGCAAGAGGTAATCTACTGGCATAGGTTGATTCTTTTCTTCCTCTGCATTGATAGAAATCTATCTTTCAGTGAAAAAATCCTGTTTATCTTCTGTGGTGGATATTAAATATATACTCCCATTTTACCTCACTATGAACTTGCTACCAACGAGAGATAATTTTAAACTATGCTAGGTCTCTTTTCTTACACTAAAATTCTGAATGCTTATTCAGAGTATACACTCTAATGAGAATGTGTCTCTTATAACATTTCTTATACAGTGACAGATGATGTTCATATTTCTAAAGCACAACCAAATGTAACAGCTTGGTTCCACATAATCATCTGTGGGATTTTGTTTCATTTCATGTGGAACTGTGATAGCATTATTGGGGGAAAAAAATTGTAAAAGCCTGATCTAATGTACATGTGAAAAGCAAATATTTACTGAAGAAACACCGAACACTGTATGTACCACCACTGTTCATTGGCCACCCCATGGATTGTTTCCACTTCCTATTTATTGCATTTCCATCTTATCTGGATCTGATGTAGGAGATTGAAAATAGAGCAGAAGAATATTTTCCCACCCTCCCCAGTTTAATTCTTCCACAGCTTCCATACTGATCCTTTCTGGATGACTAAATAAGATGTATTACTTCATTTCCTGGGAAAAATTACAGGAACAAGAACTCGTGGGGGAAGGAATAAAATAAATAGGAAAAAAAACCCATGAAATTCCTTTCTTGTGAGGAGATTTAAATGTTAGTATTGAAATATAATCTATAACATCTTCAAATGTTTGGTGCCAACTTTATGCAAACTAGAAATGCAGAAGAGAATCTACACAAGACAGCATACAGTAAAACTTCAGAAATAAAAGGTATGAGGGAATAGGATTTAGGTCTAGTTCTGACTTCAAGCTGGATTTAACATTGTTCATCTCGAATTTCTCAGCTTATTTTGTCAACATTCAGGAAATACCTGTAGCACTGACTGACTGATGTTATGATCTAACCAAAATAGAAATCACATAGCAGGTGTTCGGAGTAACAGTTACCTTAAAAGCATACTGCTTAGAGACACTGTTACACTAAGCTTTCATACATCTTCAACAAACTGTAAGAATAAGGCCTTCAAGAGCTTTAATATTCTGAGATTAAAATGACCAAATTGCACTTGAAATCAGCATGACAGTTTTCACAAATTACCATCCAAATCAGCTCTACTTGGGTGTGGAACTCAGATGTACCTGCTGTACAACTGAGTAAACAATGTACATTTTCTGCAGAGCTTGTGAGATGACACTAACAAAAAGCAGAATTCCTGGTCTAAAAATATAATGACTCCTGATCATATTGTATTTCTTTCAAGAGTCTTGATGTCTAAAACCAGCAAAGCATTTCTGTCAGTAACTTCTGGCTAGCTTTACTTCATGGACAAAGAAATTGGTGATGCATACCTCAGTAGTATCCTCATTTATTTATTTTTTCTTTTCTCAGTAATAATGAGATAACTTTGTGTAAGAGCTCCACCAGGACTCCGTCTTATTAGTTTTCTACTTCAGTGAACTCAGCTGACTCTTTGATTCTAAGAAATAATTTTGCAAGAGAACTGCATCTCTTAATTCCATTAAGACTCCAGGCTGAACAAGATGCAGATCATAGAATCACCAACAATGTCCCTTAAATACAACATCTATATGTTTACTGAACACCCCCAGTGATGATGACTTAACCATCTCCCTGGGCAGCCCATTTCAGTGCCTGACCACTCTTTTGGGGAAGAAATTTTTCCTAATATCCAAACTTCTCCAATATGAACTTCCTCTGGAGTGACTTGAGGTCATTCACTCTAGTCTTATCACTAAATGACCCCCTTCAGAAATGCTAGAAATTTTGTACTACAGAAAAATGCAAAAGGAGAAACTGCCTAAAATCAAAGAACACAGAGCTAGGCAAGGGGCAAAATAATTGTGATTCAATGCCAGCAGTAGGAAGTCAGAGCTTAGAAGCAGAGACAGCATGACTTTCATGTTCTCTCCCCAGAGGCTGTGGCTGGAACATCAAATTCTGACTGTGAACTGCTAGAATATGAACAAGATGTGTGCTGAACTGTGGGACAGCATGCCAGCATGTCCCAGGGGCTGCTGTGCAGTCAGCTGCCCTTTTAGCTGTACAGCATTTTAACCTTCATTGCTACACAGTCCTACTTTTTAAAAACAGAAATTAAAGTATTCCATTCACCATTTTTTAAATGTAGCAGAAGACTTTCTCCAGTGCTTTGAGATAAAAACAGAAAGGAAAAAAAAAAATATATCAGTGAAGAAAATTGCTACCTCAATATAAAGAAATGCCAGAGCAGAGAGAATCCAGGATTCTGATGTGCACTTAAATCTTAGTGTAATCATCAGTGCTGGCAGTATCTGGAGGGCAGAAAAGGCAGCAAGTGTGATATAGTGATATAATGATATAGTGAATATAATGATACTGGTTTTGATTGTGAGAATGAAAATATGGTTAGTGTGCAAGACAAGAGATCAAAGGGGATTTATGTGGCAGACTTCTCCTTACACAAGCCCAAGCCCCAGTCCTTGCATTCCAATGAGGTGAGGGGAATGTGCACTTATGTGTCTAGATGTGATGCCTTTGTTTTGGTGTAGGAGTCACTTACTTTCAAATGCATGAGGAAACATTGACTGTAGGAAAGACTTATTACAGACATTCATTCTTGCCTGGTGAGTCAATTTTTTAAGTGGCCAGCAGACCAGCAAGAAGGCATTTGGGTGTCACTAAAATGGGTTTTAAGTTAAAAACTTGTAGTGACAGCTATTCTCTGTGGTATTTGCAGTAACGATATTTCACTGAACAGGAAATAAACAATATGCTTTGTAAATTTATCCCACATCTGAGATGATGGAATCATCCGAGCAAAAGAGGGATGGGACTTCCCTATGACATGCTAGAGGGAAGGGATGCCATTAACAGGGACACGGACAGGCTTAAGAGGTGGGCCCATGCCAACCTCATGAAGTTCAACAAGGTCAAATAAAAGGTCCTTCACCTGGGTCAGGGCAATCCCAAGCACAAATACAGTTTGGGTGGAGAATGGTTTGAGAGCAGCAGCCCTGATGAGCAGGATTTGGGGATGTCAGATGATGAAAGAGTCAACATCAGCTGGCAAAGTGTGCTTGCAGCCCAGAAGGCCAACTAAATGCTGGGTTGCATCAAGAGAAATGTGACCAGCAGGTCAAGGGAAGTGATTCTGCCCTTCTACTCTGCTCTCATGAGACCCCACCTGGAGTACTGCATCCAGTTGGAGTCCCAGCAAGACAAGAAGGATATTGAGCTATTGAAGTGGATCCAGAGGAGGGTGATGTAAATGATCAAGGGGCTGGAGCACCTCCCTATGGGGGCAGGCTGAGAGAGTAGGGTGTCTTCAGCCCGGAGAAGACTTCAGGGGGACCTTACAGCAGCCTTCCAGTACCTGAAGGAGGCTTACAGAAAAGCTAGAAAAACACTTTCCATAAGGGAACATAGTAATAGGATGAGGGAAAATGGTTTTAAACTGGAAGAGGGTAGATTTAGACTAGAAATTAGAATGACATTTTTTTTCCTGTGAGGGTGGTGAAACACTGTAGCAGGTTGCCCAGAGAGGCTGTGATTGTCACCACCCTGAAGGTTAAGGCCAGGCTGGATGCAGCTTTGAGTAACCTAGTCTAGGAGGAGGTATCCCTGCTGTAGGCCTATAGCAGGGATACCTAAGAACTAGATGATCTTAAAGGTCCTTTCCAACCTAAACCATTCTATGACTTACCTATCTCAAAAAGCTGTTATTTCTTTCAATCCTTTATGTACAGAAGTTTCCCTCCTGACCAGTGTTAAGCTAATGTTTGTGGATGAGTTTTCTCTCATGTAGAGAAGGACTCTGAATAACTCCTTAGAGACTTTTACTATTCTAGCTTTATCCTGGTGACTCATTTGAATAAACAACGATAGCTGAAGAACGTCATTTTACTTAGCATAAAAGAAGAAAAAGAAAGAAACAAGATAGAGCTGCATGGGTGTCTCACAAGAATGCTCACGCACAACTGACAGATTCATTAAGTTAATAAATATAGAAAGTATATCTTCAATAGTACACAGATAGTATAGAAGCCCATAGTCAAAGCATCTAATGACACATCCCCAGAAACATTTTTACACTGTGGCCAGGAGCAAACATAGAAGTTCTGCTATGCTTTTTCTCTGGGTTCCAATGAGACAGATAAGATTACTATTACTTTTAATATTCATGGAGGAACTCTGTGCACTTGTCTACATTACATACTACACTAATCACAGAGGAGTATTCATCTGATAGAAAGCCATACATAATCATTCTCAACTCCAAGACTAATGATGAGCACCTGCTGCAGATTAATGCAAACCCACATGGCAAGGCAGGGCTCCTTGTCTTTGGACTCCTATGCTGACTGCCAAAATCCTGCTCCTCCAGGCAGTGCTGGCCAGTGCTACTCACTGTTCAGTCTTCTGCCCTTTTCTAGACATGTAAACAGTTAGCTGGATGGTGAGTTTTGGAAAGATAGTCCATGGCTAATTCTATGTATTTCTGGAGGTTTCTGTCTATTGTTTTTTTTTTTTTTTTTTTACATACAGTTTTATGCATGGCTTAGGATCCCAACTATTAACCTGCTACACCCATGTATTTGCCTAGGTAATGTGACATTGGCTAAGATGGATGTGAAAAAGAAAAAATGTTGCATCAATTAACAGAAGACAGGCAATAAGCTTTAACAAAAACACAGTCTGAGTTGATACAGCACATCTTTGAAGCACTGAATGAAGTCACTAACTTCATTAAGTTAGTTACATTAAACTACAAGTAAGGTAGTAAAGATCAGTATTTCACCATTTCCCTTGGCTTCTCCTACTCACCAGAGCTCTGCCTGTTGCCTGAAGTCATAACAGAAGTAAATAGTAGAGCAGAGATTAGAAACCTGGTTTTCCAATTCCTAGAACATATTTACTTAATATGTTCTGGAAGTATGCTTTACTCTGTCCACAAGACCTAGATCTAAGGAATCAGTAAATCCAGAGAAAAAGTGTCAAAGTAAAGGTTCAAAGCTGCTGAATTAAGCTGCTTTTTCACTGATTTAGATATATCATTTTCCTGCAAAGTGGAATCTGTTTCTTAAAATCATATGCAATATACTACCAAGAAAAACCCAGTATTGTCTTTGTAACAGTAAATGTCTTTAGAAACTTAAGAACAGGAATAATAAAAATTTGATTTTTAGTGAAATAGAAGTTTGTTCAATACGTGATCTTTCTAAATGTGATTTTGTAGCTCCAAACATTTGCTTGAAAACACTGTGTTCTGTCGTATTTATTCTGTCTCTAATAGCTGCTAACCTATCAAGCTATTAAACAAAGAACATTTTATTTGTTAAAGGATGACACATGGGAAGTTTTAAGTTATTCCTCAAAACAGTTTTCATTGAAGTAAATAGAATGGGCTGCAATCATATTTAGCATTGATCACTAATTATGAAGATGCTAAATGAAGTGAGTAACTTTGCATTATCTTAGTGAATGTATATAATAACAAATACTGTTAAAATGTTACTGCATCAATTCTACTTATTTCATAGATTTAGTACTGTTTTGAAAGCCATGTAGCACATACTTGGAGTCAGTAATCCAGGAATATTTACTCATTAACATTTCTATTCCGGTGGTAGTTCAATGAATGTTGCCTCCTTCTCATTTAGTAGCCTAACAGCTGCCATAAAATAATGCCATTCATTTTTATTCTACATGTCAAATGATTTTTTTCCTCCCTCCAAAACTATCATTAGTGTTATTCCTATAGGAAATCACTTATGGCTTTAGAATATTTGAAATTTTAGAGCTTTTAATCCAACCTTCACAATCTGATGCTCTAGTAATTTACATACTTCAAACATAATTTATAAAGCAAATATATGCTATTCTTATCTGCAGGGAGAACATAATTCATTTTTTATGCTTTCTTTTTTTTTTCCCCCCTGACAACCTAAGCCTTGATTACTCAGTATAAATCCTAATTATTAGGGAAAGATGACAGATTCAGGATGGAGAATAGAAGGAAGAGGCTAAAAGCAAAAGGCTATTTCCAGGATAAAGAAGCCATCAAAATGCTAATAAGCCCTATTCCAAAAGGGTAATATTGTTTCTTTGTTCAGCTTTATTTATAAACACACAGATCTGCAGTAATGGTTGCACTGACTAAAAAGCTCTGTGTCCAAAATGCACGTTGTTCCAGAACCTACAGAGAATAAAAATCCTGCTCAGTTATAAAGTCTTCTGAACAAGCACTGGAATGAAAAGTGACAAAACTCTCCAGAAACCTGAAGTTTGATACAAAAGGCCTTCCTTGTACAGAGGTTATTCTGAATCAACTAGACAGGAGAGAACTGAACACTTATTCTCATCTTGTGCTGGTGGGTACTCCTCTGAAGGTAAGCAATAACTCAGCACCAGCATTTATATTCATCTAGAAGGAAAGAAAACCATCTGACTTATCTGATTACCTGATGAACAGGCTCAGTCATATTTTGAAAGAAGAAAGTGAGAATTCTATGCAAGTTCTCAACATATCATCACAGCATCTCAAAAATTGCAAGAAAAGCAGGAGAAAAGAAATTGATTGAGTGGGAGATAGAGGGGAAAAAAAAGTAGAAAACCAGTAAAAGATTCAAGAGAGTACGGGAAAGTTTGGAAGAGTATTTTTAACTTTTTTT
>JAOWBP010002392.1:42826203-42838830 GCA_028571105.1 Tragopan temminckii
AATAGACTATCTTCCCCTTGTGTGCAAAGAAGTTTGGATAGGTGTTCTTAAAAAAGAAAAATTAAATATCCCCTTTGGGAGACATGTTTTTCCTCAAGTACTAAGGAATTTTAATTTTTTTTTTTTTTTTATCATTTGTTTTGGGATAGTTAACTAGAACATACAACCAAAATATTGAGAATAGGTTTAGGTATGCAGGTCTACATATGCATTATTTCAATCTTAGGGAAACAGCTTAAAGAAACTTTAAGTCTCCTTGAAAGAGACAGAGACACTTAGTAGAACTAAACATGCAGTAGATATTATGTGCTCCAAAGACTAATTAACACAGCAAAATATACAAGTAGATTATTGTTATAATCAGAAAGATTAACACAGGGGAAAGGCAATACAGAAGTAGAATAGCAAAAGGACAAATAGAAAAGGAATGCTCACCTGTCTCCAAGGCTCCAGGCTCACAGAAAAAAAACTCCACAAGGGAGAGACCTCCAACCAGAGATCCTTCCCTAGAGGCAGTCTGCCCTTTAATGGGGTCTAAGAGAGGTGCAGCCAGGCTCCACCCCTTCTGGTCACACAGGTGAATTGCCTTCACCTGTGCTCCCAGGGCTGACTGGGTCTTTTCCCCAGGTGATCAATCAGTGGTTCAGGCCATGACTCAACAGTTCCCATACAACTGTAAACAAACAACCCATTCATAACAGTCCTAATTTGTGTTTGAAATAGCATCTGAGAGGTAAGAATGAGAGATTTAACTGCTTAAAGCAGCACTCTGCAAGTGCTTCAAGAAGCCATGGAAAAAACAAAAAGGCAAAGGAAACAACAAACAACAGAATTTTGACCTTACAAAAAATGTGAGGCTTATTAATACTTCTATCTTTTCCTTTATTTGAAGTCACTATATCACGTTGCATCTAGGTATACATAAGCACAAACATCTCTTTTAATTGTCTTTATATTCACCTGGTGTTTCCTTTAAGAGACAGACATTAAAGCCAAATGGGTGAGTTTAATAGGTAGTCTACAGCAGGTAAACAATGTTACAGTACAGAATGGGAAACTAGATGAAAATCCTGAAGATGCAATAGAAAGAACTGCTAACTATACGTATTGTAACTGTGAAGTTACAGCCTGAACCATTGATTGAACACCTGGGGAAAGGACCCAGTCAGCCCTGGGAGCACAGGTGAAGGTAATTCAATTGTGCGACCAGAAGGGCTGGAGCCTGGCTGCACCTCTCTTAGACTTCATTTAAGGACTGACTGCCAGTGGGGAAAGATCTCTGGTTGGAGGTCCCTTCTTTGTGGAGTCTTTCGTATAAGCCTAGATCCTTGGAGATAGGTGAGCACTTCTTCTTTGTAACACCATTCCATTTATGCTATTCCTTCACTACTGTATATCTGTATTGTCCTTCCACCATGTTAATCTTTCTGATTGTACCACTGGTTGCAAAGATGGGTATTGTTAACTTCCTTCAGGAAGAGGAGAAAAAAAACAAACAAAAAAAACAATACAGATGGAGGAAAATCTCTCCCTTGTAAGCTCTCATATCCATTCATTAAGATAAGGATAGCATTTTAAACTGTGGTTCATAATTTATTGCTTCTCTGAATTGTGATATTACTTCATGACATCCTCCTATGAATATCTATTGTAAATAAACTACCTCCTACATTTCTCTGTCTTCTCATACAATATTTCTATCGACAGTGATTCTAAACTGTTCATAGTACTTTTGAATGCATTATTTTCTCTGGTATTGCAAAATCAATTGGTCTCTTTCTGTATAATGACTGAGCTACTACCTACAAGTTATAACTAGAAGTGAAATTTTCTAATCTGATGTATTTGTCAAACCCTTGTTATCTGTAGCAATCAGTAAGAAAGGGAATAACTTTTTCAGCTTGATTACTATTCCTATGCTGAAGTGCTAATATATCATACAGTCTTTTTGCTTAGAATTTAGTATGTAGCTTTTCTTTACTCTGAGTGCTTCTTTTCTTCTGTTCTAAAATTGTTGTGTGACTTAATCTATCTCTGACTAATCAGTCTACTTGGTAACTTAGATGTTATTCCAGTATTTTGTTTTCAGACATCTTTATTTTACTGAATTGATTTCATGAGGTGTTCTATAGCTGTGGAGCATCTGTAATTTGGCTGGATCTCAACTTCAGTTTTTGTAGGTTTAGACATTTTTATTGTTCTCTGCTCTTTTGCTTGTGGTAAATGGTGTTGGTAGCACTTCCTACAGTACTAGTATGTTTCTCATTTCTTAAAAGTAATCTAGATTGCTTTATTCTGTTATGTTGGTACTGTACTCATCTTCAAGAGACAAGCTTGACCCCTATAATCTAGTTAACTTGTTTTACCATAAGGAAGAATGAAGACTTAGAGAGGAAAGTTATCAAAAGGGAGAGAAACCTCAGGTAAAGAGTGTCTTTAGAAACCCAGTAAAGATTGGGTAAGGAAGGTTGTGAAGCTTTTGTTTTACACACTCGTTATCCTTGAATTAAAAGGTAATTCCTTCAAATTGAATGTTTTTGACACTTTGTCTTATGTATTTACTACATTCTGATCAGTCATATATAACAGGATTTTGAGGCAGATTTTATGAAAACATACTAATTTGTTCCTGAGTATTAGCTTGTTAAGACCATTCTTGTTTGTAGGTTTGTTTTCTCTGTTCTACCCTTCTCATTTACCTCCTTTCTTTCTATCATCTTTTTCACAGCCTCTTTTGTTTTTATAAGCTCTGCAGTAGTAGCTTCTCTTCAGCTGACTGCGGTGTGTACATCTAAGCATTTTAAGATAATTTGAACCTGGCAGCTGAGGAGACTGAACATGAACTCTGAATCTCCCTTTAGGTTATGCAGCCATTCTCCGTAGAAGCTGCTGCCTCCCCTTCTGCTCCTATCATAGACAGGCAGGAGGTGAAAGGAGAAGGGTCAAACCAAGTCCACCAAGCTCTGAGTTATCCCTGCTAGTCTCAGTACTCAGGAGGGGAGAGGACAGAGCCACTGCAACTGCCTTTAGGTCCACATTGGGCCTGGTCTCATGTCTGTGTCCATGTGTCACGCCCTGATGCTGGTGTGTCACAACACAGAAGAAACACCAGAAGTCTTTTGCATTTATTTTGCACCTCTGTATCCACACTGATCTCAGCCTTAGCCAAAATGAGGAATGCAGATGTGGATTCTGTAGAATTTTATGTAACCCTCACTGTTAGATTGTGGCTACATTGTTTGGTTTGCAATGTAGAAGTTGTTCCTATGTTAGGAGAAAAGGGGGAAACAGAAGTTCTGTCTCCAGGTGCTACTGTATTATTATCAACACCATTAGCAATATGGTTATTTCTAATGTGGCATGATTTGGGTTTGTATGCTGCATGAAGTTCATTGAATCTATACATATACATCAGACTGTCTTAGATAGTGTTTTGGGAAGACGTGTTCATTTCATTCAGTAACATTCACATTTGTGAAGCTACATTGCCTACTACATTTTCTTCACAGTTACTAACTTCAGCCAATGACAGTAGTAGATACAGAATTCAGAACTGAAGTTCTGCATTTCAGCAGCCTTCACTTGAAGGAGACTAAACTTTCTAGAATATTCTTGGTTGATATAAGCAATAGATTAAGAAATCATCCCCACTAAGCTCCAAATCAAAACACCTTTGAGCACCTTCAAATCAAATTGTGATTCAAAAAATAGAGTTAAAATTTCCAAATACTATGATAGATAGTATAGATAGATATCTGCTTTATCTATTCAGATTTAAAAATCACACACAAATAGAAATGTCACTTTTGAACAGTGAAAGCACTTCTTTGTTCCACAAACTTACAAGAAGATTGTTTTCTGTGTATTCTTTTCTTTGTGTTTTTACTGGTGATGCAGTTATTGTGCAGTGAAGTTATCCTGGAGTGTTTGATTGCTGCTACAAATCATATGCTGGCAAATGGCAAATCAGTAGCTCACTTGCATGCAATGGTGACTTGCCTTGTTTTTAGTACAGAACACTCAGATTTAAATTAAGAATCTTTTTTTCTAAATGTTAAATTAAAGCAAAAGCATGACAAAAATACTTCCAATTTCTCTTAATGTTCCTGCAGTATTATCAGTGACACCAATTTATAGTCCTATTTTCACCAATAACAGACTCAGAAAACCAAAGAATTTTCATTTCACCAGCCTTGAATATGTAATCAAAGCTTCTGTCTGTGTCAACTTTCAGAATGAGAAAAGGTTGGCATGGTTCTTTTGCATGATTTACCAGGTAAACAAATACTAAAAAGCTATTTCTCTTGTTGTGGGCTCATATCCATAGGGAATACTGTTGTCTGGATCTGCCACCTGGCTGGGATTTTCAGCAACTTTTCTCTTCTTTGCTTTTGTGCTCCTTTACATTAGGATTTATGAGGTTATTCTAACGAGGGAAGTGAGAGGCAGAGCAGGTCAGTGCAAAGAGTTAAGTGAAGTAGTTCCTAACTTCATACTTGGAAGGAACAGCCCAACCAGTGAAAAGTACACTTTTACTAGAAAGTTTCTAGAAAGTTTAGCCACAGTAAGAAGGAACCTTTGGAGTATATGCATAGATATCTCTAGAGGGGGAAAAAAATAAAAATACAATCCAGGATTTTTAACTGTCTTAAAACTTTTTGCTACAGTTTATTGAAATTCCATTTGCTCCAGGGGAAAAAAAAAAAAAACCCAAATCAACAAACACACTAGATTGTTTATGTCTAACCAAGAACCTGAACTTTGTTTCTATTCTCATCTTAAGTGGGTACAGAGCAGCTAGAGTATCCAAGATACTCTGGTACACACATGTCTCAGGGTTTTCACCTTGTTCTAAGTGCAGTCATAGTATTGAGCATTTTCCTCCAGCTTTATCTCTAAGTGTGGGTATATTACTTCAGTGTATTGCTCTGCTATGAAGTACTGACATACAAAGAGCATCACTTGCACGCTTTGCAGGTCCAGAAGTGTGGCAACTCCCAGGTCTTGATAAATTAAGACACAGCAGGATGTCCTCCTGCCCATTTTCACCAGACAACATACCTACCCTTAGTGGCCTTAAGCAAGCACAGGAAGACACTTCTGCCTCCTGCGAGGCAGTCTGAAAGCTGCATGGCACTTGGCAGTTCAAAAAGAAGTCCCTGACCTTGGGTGTCCGTGAATCTCTTTGACACACTTGTTGGGATACAATTCTGGTCCTGTCTAATCTCAAACCCTTCTTATCCCACTATTTTAACCTAGAACGAAACAATGTTACATAGAGTTCTAAAGCCACAGCAACAAAAAATACTACATGAAAATCAGGCTAGTTCAAGCCTATGTTCCCATCAGCCTAATTTAATCTTGCTATTAACATTTCCACAAGACAGTTTTTCTCTGTATCCCTTCTGTTGGAAGGTATCTGTGGAGGTAACACTTTTATACTGCCTTTAACCTCTTTTCTTTCTCTTCTAAAAAAAAACAAGCTACTGCTTTAAAAACAAAACCTATTTAGATACATTTTTAACTATGGTAAGTAAAGAATTCTTTTGTGTTACTTTTGCCACAGATGTGAAGAGATTACTTTTTAATGGTATAGATTTTGATATTCTGCTATAGTATATATGTTAAGCTACTGCACTTTTACAACTGCAGTTTTGTAACTTCAACGTTAATAACTTTTATAATTATGTAAAAATCTAATCTAGGCAGAGAAAATGAAAATTCAACATTCAATACTCAAAATGAATACAAAATTAAAATATTTCAGAAAACATGACTGCACTCAACCAACCAACCACAGGAACATTATTACTTCAAAACATTCAAAACAGTGCTGTTTTTCCTATTTCCATCATATGTTGTGTACCTTCCTCCTGTAGTTTGCTTCTCAATTATATGAGGAACAATGTCTATATGCAGGGGCTGTCACACATACAGCTGCTTCTCCTAACTTATGAAAATTTCTTACTTTGGCTTTCAACGAAAGATAGCAGCACAAACTCAAACCACCTTACATTCTCTAAAGAGTAAGAGCAATGAAATTGACTGCTCTCTAGTACCTTACTTTTGTGCTTTGAGATGTGAAATATAGGCTTTTCTTCAAACCTCAAACCTTGAGATTCTGGATGACTGTTTAACTTGAAAACTGTATGCCAGGCCAGGGCTTAGTAATTCAGGATCCTTGAAAAAAGAACAGATAAGTCTGACCACAAATATCTCTAGAGTGTAACAGTTCCTCTAACACCTTCATTTTATACACACTATAAAGAACAGACTTTTCTCCTTATATGCCAAAGTTCTTCCCTGCTGTTATCCAAAGATACTTCTATAAATATCATTTCAGTCAGTTTAATGACCTTCAGTTGATCTTTCTTACTAGTGAGCAGAGTAAGAGTTTTCTTACCCATTCCTAACTCTAGTAGCAGATCTCTCGTCTCTATGAGAATGATTCTGAGAGGAAGGGAGTGAACCAACACTAAATAGAAAAAGTTGGGAGAGCAAGGTAAGAGTTCCTATTCTGTTTGCTTTTTTGTTTTACGTTAAAATTGACGGACAACTTGGGTAGACACAAACTGTTGAACAAGGTCAATCAAGTTTCATATCTCAGAAGTGATGATAGGGAAGATTTCGAAGTTTCTTCAACTTGATTGGCCACCAAAAGAGTAGGAATATGGAAACTGCAGTTTCTTTCATCTCTGTAAAATAAATAGAAATTGCACCTCAGACAAAAGACATGAATAGAACTGAATGTGATTTATATTCATAGGTTTTTATTATGTCTCTGTAGATGTGTGTCAGTCACTCACTGATCCCTGTAAATTAAATTTCAAAGAGCAGTTGGGCATGCAAATAAGATCTCTGGGGGGATTTAGTAGCACAGCTTACAGACAGCACTAGGTAAAGCAAGAAAAAAGTAATTTTTAACTGCAGTATTGTCCATCTCTACACACACAGATGTAGATTGTTGTGACTGAGAGCTGCATAAAATGGAGAAATAAATTCAACAAGCAACAACTAAAACCATGAAAGGAACAATACTCTGAATAGTTGTCATTTTGAGGTTTCCAGGTATATGTTCATGCAGCTGGATGATGTTTCCTTGCTTTTTTTGTGAATGTATTTAAGTTGTACTGTGTACTACAAAATTAATCTGAATGATCTTATTAAAAGAGCAACAAACTAAAATGCATTTATTGCTTTCTAAAGGTCAGTGTTACCAATATATTGGAGTAGAATTGTTCTTCTGCGTATCACAAGATATAGCTACCTTAAATTAGGCAGCTGGAGCTGGTTTGAACATTACTGCTACTCTGTTAGCACCTGTATGCACCAAGCAGCTCTGATTCATTCAGACCATATGTAACAATTTTTTGTTAAATAACCCTGGTCAAGGAGACTAGTAATATCTCAGTGATGATGGGAAAGAACATGCGTTGCATCTAATCTGTGATTAACAATTCCCTGCCACCCTCATTCTGACTTTGCTTTTTCCAGGCAATTATTTCTAGGTGAGCTCAGGCTATCACAAGGCTAACAAAAGAACTCACAAACTTCTGGATGAGGCACAGCAACACTCAGCATGCATTGTAAAAGCAAGAGCTTCACACAGCAATTACTCTAACAGACCTCATTACACAGCAAGCTGCTCTCAAAGGGTCCTTCATAATGCAGAATATTTGTATACAGTGCTCTTGATCAGAATGTGATGGAACAATGTAGAAATGTAGAATGTGTTGTACTCTGGTAGCTGGTGTCTGTCTCATACAAAAGGATAGAAAGACAATGAAAAATGCAGGAGAACCACAGTAATGGTTCAATAATTGTACTGAAGTTTTCAGCTGAATAATATGCAATTGGATCTACAATATGGTCTCTTCAGCAGGTTAGTGTTAGTTACCAAGGCCTAAAGGAAAAATTATACTGAATGACCACGTACAGTGCTTCTAAATGCTATCTGAACTCAGCAAGGAGAACATTGTCCAAGCAGGACAAGAAGGCTAAACAGCAGTTATAAGACATTTTTCTAAGCATCTCACTTGTAATCAGTATTCATTAGTTAAAAAAAATCATTTATCTTTTAATCTGATCATTTGTCTCTTCCTCTGAAATTTTCCTTATCTTGCAGTCTTTTCAATTCTTCTAAAATGTATTTTCTGCAACAAGGCCAGACTTTCAAACCTGTTTTCTACATCCCCAGTCTCATTTGTTTCTGTTTTCTCCCCTGCTTTTTTCAAATCACCTTCCACTCTATATATTATTCCATTCTTTGGTTTTGCTCACTCTCTCATATTTGTCCTCTAAATAATTAATGCTTTGGTACATGTAGAACTCTGTAACATTTTCCACTCTTGAACCATTCCAAGAGCTTCACTAGTAAAATGGTAGGATGCACATTGAACTAGAAGTTGATTTAGTGCAGTGCTTTCTGTTCCTATTGTAAGGTCACAATTGTGTTTCATTAGAGACTAAAAATAAAGTTGCTGGCATACTGTCATTGTTCTGTTCTTATTTAAACTTTTCAAGAAAAATAAGTTAGCATTTAAAATGCTGAGAAGAGTAAATTACTAGGCACTAGAGATATTCACCTACCAGGATTCCAGACGGGTCGAGCCCTTCAGCTGTACTAGTTTACTCTAGATTACACTGATAAGTGCATTACTGATGTATCATGCAGTGGGAATTTTCTCAGACAAGTTTATTGATGTCAGCAGCTGACTGGTGTGCAATCAAATTGGATTCTAAGGATGGAGCACTGAATCATTAGCAGCAGAATATTGGATCAATCCTAAAATCATTCCAGAAGAAATCTGTGCAATACATCAGTACAACCCCACAGCAAGAGTTGATTACGCACCATTGCTGAATCTTCCCCTGACATTAGGAGCTTTGAATTTGCTTTGTTTTCTTCTTTTAAGAATGTGCTGATTTAAGTCAGGCTTGAAGTTTCTACTGCATCCTTATTTCCATATTTTAAATGAGTGAAATAGCATAACACTAAACGGTGTTCTCTTATTTTCTGTAGAAGTCGTCTTTTCCTCTATAATAGGAAAGGAGAAGCTATAGCTTATAGCTATTTGTAGCAGTAAATAAAAACCTCTTACCAGTCTTCCCAAAACAGGAGTCTGGAGGATTAAGATCAGTCAGACCATTGGTCTCAGTAATAGCACCATCCTGAGCTATTCAAGGTCTACAAAGTACATAAGAGGGGAAGTCAACAAAGCTGACTTTTTCTAATTATCAAGAGAATGAACAAACCAAAAGAGAAGAGAGCTTTTGCTAGAGAGATGCGAGTCAAAAGTTGGGTGACTCTCAGCACAGCAATGACTGTCAGTCTCTTAGGTAGAAACACACTCTGTGCATCTAGCTACTGCCATGTATTGCACTGCTGGATGTAAAGTCACGGTAACTGTTATCCTCCTAGGAAGTTTAACATTGGTCATTTCACTTCTTAGTGAAATGTAACTGTGATTTCCTGTCAGCTGTTCAGTCAGTATACTATTCTTAGTTTTAATGTTGGATTTTTAAAATAACTTTTAAACAGAAAGAAATATTATATGTAACTGAAATGCATGCAACAGAAGTAAGACAAGTTTTATACAGTGCATTCTGCATGCATTAATCATTTCTAGAAAAGTGTATTCTTAACTCCTTAATTTAAAAGTTAAGCAAGACAAGTGTAAAGGAAGACTTCTTAAAGGATGTATTACATGTTCTTTTTGGTAAATGTCAGTGCTCTGCATACCTCACATTTTTGACCAATCCTCTGATTCTCCGGTATCTATGGGTTCTTGAAGTTTTCAGATTTTGATGATGATTTATTTCTACTGATATACTGGACATAATTTGCTTATTTCTAAACACACATCAAACATTTCAGTGCATTTTCTGTTAGTAAAGAACGTAAAAAAAAAGGCAAAGTCTTCCACCAGAAACCACAGTTGTCTCAGCTTCAGATCAGCACAGTTGATGAAGAGGCACTCTTCCATACATCCTTGTAAAAATAAAATATTTGTCCCACTTCTACAGTACTCTACCATGGCCATCTTCATATTCACTGCTAGTGAACTGGAAAGACCTAGAAATGGGTTCTACTTCTTCCCTGGTTGTGCAGATGAATTATTTGTTCTTATCTAAGCATCACCCATTACTTTTCCTAGCTTTAGAGCTATATTGAACCATCATCTTCTATTCCATACTTTCACCAATATTAAAGAAATTGAAGTGCTTTGGAGGATCAAACTTACTTGTACCAATGCTTGGGTTTGCAAAGGTTACAAAAACTGTGCTATCAATTTGGTACTCCTAAAAAATTTTTTTTATGGCAGGAAGGGATGCTAAGGATTTTTTTGGACTTTCTGACATACCTTTATTAACTTCTCAACAGTTTAAAAGGAAGAAAAAAACATCAGGCCTTCCCTCAAAAGGTCTAGAGCAGTGTTTTTCTCTTATCCTTTATAACAGATCTGCAACTTTGTTCTTTAACCATACCTCTCTAAAAGAAATGTTGCAACAATCAAGAGAAGTTCTTAAAAAAAGGAAAGAAATGAATGGGTATAGTCAGAAGAGAATCATTTAATCATTTCATTGCCAAGGCAGAAGTCATCTCCCTGTGGGATATCCCTTTCACTTATTTTTTCACTTCATGTAGAACTTTTTAAACATGAAACTCCAAATTGAAATCTTGTATGTCCTACTTTCCCATAGTTTTGGAGCAGTATCTTTATCCTGTTTTTCCTACTTGGGTAATGGGCCCGGTCAGAAAATTACTCCAAATGGTGAATGAACACTGGAGGTATAGCATGTGCTTAATATTCTCAACATGCAGCTAGCCAGAGAAATAAGAAAATAAAGCTGTTTTTCTTCTCTTATGCAGAAGAAAGAAAAAACTTTTATTATTGAGACTGAAAGACTGAAATCTGTTTTGTCTAGAGAATGGAGAACAAAGAGGAAACATCACAGTGGTCTTCAAAAACAATAAAGGATTCTGCCAAGACAAGAGGAATCCTTGATACCATGACCTCTGTGTAATGAGCAAAAGAAAATATATCAAATTACACAAAGTGAAAATTTGGGTTAGAGACCAGACCAGACTTTTCAATAGCAAGGATAACCGAGCACTGAAGGAGACTATGAAATATCCATCAGAGGAGGTTTTAAACAATGGACTAGATAATAATCAGCCTAGAGGGTAAGGCTACATATGATGCAGAGTGATAGACTAAATGGTCTCTTACAGTCCTCTCCACTTTTTAATTTTAATGACTTTGTGATTCCACATGCTCTGGATTATTTCTGGAAGGAAAACAAAAAAACCCCAAATAATGTAATCTATAACCTATTAAAAAAACACAACATACACTGCATTTTTTTTTTTTTAAACTCCTGATCAAAGGCACAAGTAGAAAACCTCAATATGTGTTTTGCACTTGGAGGTAAATATTGTAGAATTACAAGTACCTTTCCTTCTGTCACTCATCTGCTTTTTTTTTTTTTTTACATGAAAACTTACCTATGTTTTCTAGAACATCTTTTGTCTCCACCTGGTCCAGTTCTGTGTTTAGTACAGAACACAAGGTAAGCAATGGCAACAGAGCTATCAACAATGTAGCTGTTTTATTAATGACTATGTGAATGATTGACCATTCTCATTATGAATCTGCTCTTATTACTGCATAGTTTCAGTGACATCAGAAGATAAAGGACAGCACTTATCTATGACCAAATAAGAAAAGAAGCATTTCCTTGAAACAGAAAAGATCTTGATTTCATGTTGGGTTGCTGCTTTCTAAAGGAATCCTTACCATGTTACAAGTTACGTAATTAGCACTAGCAGTAGAATACAGTGGGCTATAAAAGCACTCTCAAAGAGAGCTCTATAGCTTCCATACATTGAATTTGGAAAAAGTTCACAGAGAAATAAATAAATAGGCAGAAAAGCATTTAGACAGAACACAAACTACTAGGTTAACAAGAACAACCCAGAAAATCTATGCTATTATAGTCACAGCTCTTGAGAACTGCAGAGCACAGCTCTAATATCTTGGTTTTTTCCTCCTCTGGCTGAAGTTGCTTGCAAACCAAAAAGTCAGCATTCAGAAGCTAAGTCTCCTACATGTTCTTTTTGCTGAACGCACATCTGCTTGTGCTCTTACATCACTGACAGACACTTGACTGGCATTCACATATACAGGAAAAGTGCAAATGACCACTTGAGATTTGGCACAAAGTGATTATATGTGATAAAAGTGACATTGTTTTACCCAACTGTAGAAATCTAGATATCACTGAGAGACAGTCTCAGAACATGTGTTACTGAGAGGCAGATGTATTCAGGCACAGTTGCTCAAGTTCTGGTTAAAACCTTAAGTTGCCTTGTGCAGACCATTTATGTCTGCACGAACTTGCCATGAGGAAACCTGTATGTAGTTTCACAGAGGATCTCAGGTCTGTGAAAACAAGAAGTTTTTTTTTTTTTTAAATACTACTTTTCTTTTAAACTTCAGAAACACTCTCCTGTGGAGGAATGGCTGACAGAACCAAGGACACCCTTAGAAGAAGGAATGTCTCATGGCAAAACTGTTCAGAGCAGCAGCCATGGGGCAAGATAAGCAGCATGAGAACCAAGGA
>JAOWBP010002392.1:42838930-42871920 GCA_028571105.1 Tragopan temminckii
TGGTGGTTTGGAATGTGTATACACTCTAGCTAGCGATGATTAGTAGCTGGTTTTGAGTATACGGTATAAGCGAATCAAAATATGAAAAACAAGTTGTGTGTCCAATTAAATAATGCCAGATGTACTTGTAGGTCTATAAAAACCCTGGACTCTCTTAAGATAAAAGGTGCTTTTATCACTTATTTTGGGTCGATTATGCTTCCCTGCGCGCTGGACAGCTGAGGGTTTCTGCAACACTCTCCTAGAACAATATGAGCACCTCTCTTTCAGCCAACATGTGTGCTATAGTAATATCTTGGTGACTGGCAACCTGTTGAAAATGACAACCTGACAGATGGCAGGACAAACCCTTTCACTGCAGTTCTTTACAGCATCACAAGTTCCACATCTGATGCCAGAGAATGTTCAACTCGTGTACACGAAACCTCATACTCTATGAAGTTTTCAGACTCCTAAAGATAAGATGAAGGTCTCAGATATTGGAAAAAAAAATGATGCACCCTTCAAGTATTTAATGAAACTTCTCCAATATGATATACTTTACACAATATATTTCTATCTTAATAGCTAGACAGAAACAAAGTCAAAGGGTATAAAGGAGAAATTATCAAAAAAATTCTTCCTGTACAACTGCCAGGAAACAGCAGCTTAAGACTAACAGCAGCATGTAAGACTACAAGAGATAAAAAGGTTTCTCATGGAAGGGCCATCTTTACTTTCTATTTTCATATTTTCTTTTTTATTTTCAGTTTACACTACTTTCCTGCAGAACTGACTAGCATTATCTTCTCAACTGGCTGACACTTTGTCAGGAATGCTTCCCGTCTGTAGATTAGTTTGCAAGCCAGCAAATTGTTTTTCGTTAGAGCAAAGAACAATTTTCCTGTATCAAACCAAAGATCCACCTAGCCCAGCATGTTGTCTTTACAGAGTCATAGAATGGCCTGGGCTCAAAGGGACCTCAAAGATCACCTAGTTTCAACCCCCATGCTATGTGCAGGATCACCAACCACTAGACCAGGCTGCCCAGAGATACATCCAGCCTGGCCTTGAATGCCTCCAGGGATGGGGCATCCACAACCTCTCTGGGCAAACTGTTCCAGCACATCACCACCCTCTGAGTGAAAATCTTCCTCTTTTTATCTAACCTAAATCTCCCACCTTCATTTAAAACCACTCCCCCTTATTCTATTGCTGTCAACCCACATAAATAGTCATTCCCCCTCTGGTTTATATTCTCCCTTAAAGTACTGGAAAGCCATAATGAGGTCTCCTGAAGTCCTTCTCCACAGGGCTGCTCTCAAGGAATTCTTTCCCCAGTCTGTGTAAATATCTGGGATTGCCTCAACCCAAGTCTTTCACTTGGCCTTGTTGAACCTCATTAGGTTCACATGGGCCCACCTCTCCAGGTCTCTTTGGATGGCTTCCCTTCCCCCCTACCATATCAGCTGCACTGTTCAGCTTGCTGCCATCTGCCAACTTGCTGAGGGGGCACCCAATTCCATCATCTGTCACTAATAAACATGTTGAAGAGAACCCAGTAGGGCGAGTAGCTGCATATGAGAAAGTGGAAGAACAGCAGGAGAATTTTTTTTACTATTTCCACAACAGGAAACACAGTATTTCGTATTTGCATTAAAAAGCCTCATTTGAATCTTTCCTCCATCAGATGGTTCAGTTGTTCTTGGAAGCCTATACACAAACTGTAAGACAAAGCACAGCACAGCTTTTAAGCCCGTCATCTCGTCATCTCACTGAACAGGTCCCTCATGGCAAATATCCCTCATTTAACACCATCTCCCCTTTCCTGAGACCCCCTCTGCTGGGTCTTGAAGTTTGCCAGACTTTCCCTGTTCCCTCTATACCTGTATGCATAACAAGTTTCATACCGCTTTTGAGCATACATAAATCCACTAAAAAGCATTACTTGGCCACAGGATGGCTGAACAGGACAAAGGGTATAGAGTATGAACAGCCAGAATTTCCAAAGAGCAGCTTATGAAGAAAAAGGTTGGATTGGAGAACAAAATCCTTTGTGAAAGGACTAGTTCCTATGTACAGAAATAGCACAGGGAGGTTTGACTACCTCAACAGTCCATGAGATGCATCTTAATTTGAGCTACTAGGAAGAAGTCTTTCTGAGGGGAAAAGGAATTTAGCTTTGTGTGCCATTTGTTTTTGAATTGGAAACAGCTGAAAGGATGAATATAACTGTCCCTTATTCTTAGTTAGAACAGTTGACACATCCTCAGAACTAACCAGAAAAAGCCTTCATTTAGCATAAGAGGTTGTCTGTATGTAAAAAGTTATATGATTCTCAGTACTCTCTTACCATAGATCAGTGAATCAGTTAAGAGATGACTCTTTCCTTCCGTTTCTATCTTCTAAAGTCACTTGTTTATGGATTCATGCCTTGCCTAAATTGAAATCAGCAGGAACATCTACTCCTAGACATATTCTGGCTGTGTCAGTTGCCAACAGCAATTACAGAAACTCATGGGGAACATTGGCTGCAAGTTACTGAAACAGATGTCAGTTGTAGCAACACAGGCATGAGACTGAATATCTGAATGCAAGGAGCCCTACGTGCCACATGTAAGTTACAAACTAGACCAACAGCTAAAAATCACACTTTGTAACCATCATTCATATTCAGAACACTCCCTACATTTATTTACGCTGTGGAATCATATACGTCTCAGTATGAAAATGAATTTTTATTTCCTCTGCTGGAAACCTTATCAGAGGTAGGTAAAACAGAGAGGTGGATGTGACAATAAGCAATTAGACATACAGGCTCACTCCTTCCACAGGAGGGCAGTCATTTTAGCAATAAAGCTAATAAAATTTTGACATCAGTCATAAAAGCAGATTTTTATTTTTTGATTCTATTGATTTTTAAAGCACACGGCAAGAAACATTTCTACATGTTTTGTGTTTTCATCACTCACAAATATGCACCCTTTTAAACTCAGATATTGGAAAATAGGAAAACATTTTAAAAACTGTTGAATACATTAAACCACAAAGACAAGACTATCTTATCTTAAGATCTGATAGGAATCTACCCCATTTTGCTTCTATTCACATTTCTACTGTTACAAGCCCAGTCTTCAGGCCTTCTAAGGTAAAAGCACTGACATGAGAACAGGATCAACATAGCAGTGTGTTTTAGCACTGTTCTGTATGCAGTAGAAGTCAGGCTTTGTACCTATGTACTTTGTACAGTTCTTCAGATACTTTATAAATCTACAGGTCATCCAAACTCTCCGAGTATGTCCTCTACTCCCCTGATGTGCCCCTAGAGAAAGCTGTGGGAGGTAATATGCAGCCTGCTTTCTGTATTATCAAAACATCCTGAAAGAGTGCTAGAGCAACCTGAAGATACTACTCTGGGTATTATCAGACAAACTGCCAAACACAGGCAAACTTGAAACTTGTGAAGAGAGTTCAGCACAAAGCATAGGTTTTCCACTAACAAGAAAAATCACTGATATCACTGATGAAACACAGCATAAACAAGGTGGGCCACTGTCATACACATTGCCTAGCATGATGAAAATAACCTGATTTTAAGGAGGCTGAAATGACAATAAGCACCAGTATGGCAGCTCCAAAAAACTGGGAGCTGTTTTATGTGAAGTTTGACAAATTAATTGCTGAAGACTACCTCCAGCAGTTGCCTAAGCAGTTCAAATTAACATTAGGAAAGGTTCTGTCCTTCCTAACAGAGGACCTCAAGCATGGTAAAAACCACAGAAGAGCAGAAGTGCGAAAGGAATGTGAAACGAAGATGAGTATGCTCTTCAAGGATGACACAATGATAATGGAGAGACATACACATATATTCCATACTGCCTTAACCAAAGATTTGTGACATACCATAACTCCCTGTTTGTGCGAGTTGTTTGGACGTGACCAAATCACTTTCTTCCCACACCCACAGGCAGATAGATCTTTTCTCTAGGTACTGAGTGCTTAACAAACAGTAGCATTTGCCTGCATCACCTGCTTCTCCTAGCTAGCAACTGTGATTTCACTGCCTGCACTGCTAGAAGATGCAGGAGATGCTGGAATAGTGGATTATTTCTGCATGCTGCATGCCTTCCCCAAACTGCACTATTCTTGAGGTTAATTAAGATTTGCACTTTTTCATATTCTGTCTTTTAGACAATGCTATCCAAGCTGTTAAATATGAATAGATGTTATGGGTTTTGATATAAACTGGTTACATTCTACATATTTTTAGATCTTCAAAAAATAATACATATTTTGAAAGCCTGGCTTTACAAGGACTTTGTTAAAGAAATAAAGGATGCAGTACCAGAGAGTCAGGGTCAATTCTGGCCTCAGGTATTTCCACTCCTCTGCTTGCAGATGAGCATCCCTTTAGCATGAGAGGTAGCAACAGAATCCAGATAAGTCAATCAAATAACATAAGTTGTTCATTATAATAAAACGCTTTCTGGAGGGTTTGTCATACCCAAATATCCTCTCTTATTCCATGGGCTTGTTCAGCTTGGAAAAGAAGGCTGCAGGAAGAAATCACCACAGCCTTCTAATATTTAAATGTTGCTTATAAGCATGAGGGAAATAAACTTTTTACATGGGTAGATAGTGATATGACAAGGGTGAATATTATTAAACTAAATGAAGGAAGATTTATAGGGGAAGATTATAGGGGAAGGGAGATTTCAGAGGAAGTTTTTTACTGAATGATGAGGTGGTGGAACAGGTTGCCCAGAGAGGATACCCTGTCTCTACAGGTGTTTAAGGCCAGGTTGGATGGGACCCTGGGCAATCTGATCTAGTACTCACTCTAGCAGTTGGCAACCCTACCTGTGACAGGGGCTTAGAACTTGGTGGTCCTCGAGGTCCCTTCCCACCCAAGCCATTCTGTGATGTTTCATCACATGATCCGTAAAAAACAAATAGGCTTACAGCATGTTTATGACATACAAATTTCTTCAGCACTTTCCTAACATTGCATACATAACAATTTATACCTCTCAAAATTCCAAATGATACAAATCAATTCATGAGAGTAATCGTACCTTTTAGATGTTACAATCTGATGGGTGTTTTGACTGTCTTCAGACTGGAAATAAGAAGAATTGAATCTACTCCAGGCATATGGCTGGATTTCCAAAGGAGACATCCTGATCCTCATACCAGAATAAGTAGCCTGGGAAGAAAAAAAAAAAAGAAAAAAGAAAAAAGAGTATGCATTTAAAGAAAAAAAGTTCACAGTCAGGGCTCACCTATAGACTGCTGTTTTGTCTCTAGAATTGAAGAAGTAGGCACGGACACAACCGCAAATGTATGTAAACATACAGTCAGCAGAGAACAGCTCAGCCTCAGGGGACAAGTGGTCCCCAGTGTCCGGAGGAATTAAAAAAGAATTCTCCTGGGAGAAGAATTTGCTTAAGTTTCCTCTGTTTTCATAGTTTATTTTTAACAACCCCAGGTGGAACAAAAGCCCTTATCCTCTCTTTCAGGAAGATATTGACCTAAGTAGTTCAGAAACTGCAGGAAAATCGTTTTCTAAGGTACACTTGACAATGGGTTGTAAATCTAGGTGCTAAGTGGATTCAGAAAGCTTCTAGTTAGAATAGTGTTGTAGTAAATACCAAGTTAATTCAGATAAACACCCACTAGTAGTTTGCTGCAAATTAGGTGCAAACATACATCCATGCTACTGCTTCAGTCTGGCCTGACTGAATGATCAATGCCACAAAGGATACCGTTAGAATTTCCAATAATAATAATAATAATAAGGTACTTCGTATTGAAAGAAATTAGCTGGAAAAGCCATATATAGATTTCATTTCTCCACTAGATAATATCTTGCTTTATAACTATTTATGTTTTATTATATAGTGTTTTATAAATACCATTGGGCTTTTCTGTTGTTACTTGTTTTTGAATAGAGTAGATGGCTAGTGATTACTGCTCCGTACCAATTGCTTAAGAAAAGAAACAAGGTAGTACGTAAAAACTTTTAGGAATGGCGGATGTTTAACATTGAGTATTTCAGGAACTAATTATCTATGGCTCTGAATACAGAGTTAAAAAGGCCATTAAAAAAAACTGGAAGGGTCCCAGCGATTTGGAGAGAAGCTGAGCAGCCCCGGCCGCTCCGTGTGACCATGGCGCCCCCTGCCGGAGGTGAAAAGCACAGCACCTCCCGCACAGCAGCAACCTACTGATAATTATAGCATCTTCAGAAAAAAAATATTAAAAACCACACAGAACTACAAAAAAAATATATACAAATAAATAAATAAATAATCCAAGGATAATGTTAGAAAGGCTGAGGGCACGGTGTAATAAACTCAAACTACATTTCTTTAAGCTGTTCTAAAATTTTGGTTAAGGAAAGTTAACAAGAAAGTAAGACAGAGATAAATATACGTAAGAAAAAAAAGAGGAGCATAACATTCTTGTCTCTACAAACATTGATAAAAGATACTGAAGCATGATTTTCTAGCTTTTTTTAAAATCATCTCCAGAAAACACATATGAAGTTTTAAATCATTGTTTGATTTTATGCCTGCAGCATTAAACGTTTTCATTAGCACTAAGGACTCATATGTCTCTTGATACTTATAAATGATGTTTGTGCAGAAACATTCTCAAGTACTGAGCTGACTCACACAGGACCACCTATGTATATCAGCTAGTAAAAAAAGTTATCTAGCAAAAGTACTCTAGCCCATTTCACATGTGCACAATTAGAAAAGGATGTAGAATTAAATATAGCCTTATAACACAATAGAAAGTGCAGCAATAACAGCAGAGCAGCAAGATTCCAGGCTACAAGAAGTGATAATTTGCTCAAATGCAACAGCTATAGGAATAGAAACAAAGGAGAAAAAGCTATTTACCTTCAGAAGGCCCCAGGTACACAAAGATCACCTGAAAGAGACCTTTGCATCCACTGCCAACCCTTAAATGAGGTCTGGGAAGGAGTGGACCTTGGCTCCATCGCTTCCTGTCACCCAGGTGCACTGCATGCACCTAAGCTCCCCTGGCTTGGCCCTGCCTTCCCACCAGGTGCTCAATCACTGTTTCAAGCCCTGACTTAGCAATTCTGCTACAATCCTACAGATTTTTGTGCCCAGCCTTCCACGTTTCTCTGCAGAAACTTAGTACTTCTTCTGCTTTCTCACTGGCCTTATGCAGCATAATGGTATTATGTTTACACCTTGCAAGAAAGTGATTTTCCCATCATGTGCACAGTTCATGTGAAAAGTCTACTCATGTAGAAACTGAAATGACTGATGCTAACAAAGCATTGGTACACTGCCACCTGGACTGCAATCTATGTATTCATATATTTACTCCATATAAATACCCATACTCAGGCTATTTACATTTTTCTGAAAACATTTAAGGTCAGTAAGAACTCAACCACACAGGACAGATGCCTTATTCTCACCCTAACACTCAGCAGATTGTGTTTTCAGGAGTTAAATGTGATAATCCTTATGGGTTCCTTCCAACTCAGGATATTCTAGGATTCTAGAAGTGCAGGCTTACAGACAGAAGCAATCAGACCATCCATTCTTTAGTCAGGCTGCACAATAGGGCAGACATGAGACAGCATGCTGAGCAAACACCCATATTCAAATCCCTTGTCCTTCACTCTTGCTCCTTCTTAACAACTGTCACTATACCTCTTGCACAAAGACCTCTAAAACTATAAATGTTCTTGATATACAAAACTTATATGCAGCACAAAATCAAACAGAAATTTCCTGCTTAGAGGAAAATTAAAAAAAAAAAAAAAAAAAAAAAAAAAAAAAAAGTGATAGCACTTGAAGCAGGGACAAAACTTTCATCTTAAGCCTGCAAAGGGCATTATACATGGCATCTCTTATTTCTACCTTTAGAAACAGCTTCAGTTCACATAAGACCAGAAGACCCCGGGAAAGTCAGTGGACTGCAGACCGCATGCATTTCAACCTAGCCATATTCCTGGAAGGGCTAGAAAGGCTCAGTCATTCAGACCACAAAAGGAGTGGATTAGGAGAGAAGAGAGAGATGAGAAAGGACAGAGATGGAGACCATCTAAAGCATGCACTCCGAAGGGAATAAACTTGAACTACAGCTAAGAGCACTGACGGGAATTTCACTCAGCAACATCCTTGAGTACTTCAGAAATATCCCACATGTAGGGGAACTGTTAGGTCGTGGCTTGAACTGGTGACAGAGCACCTGGTGAAGGGGTGTGGTTGACTTACAGAGCACAGGAAAATTGTTTGCACCTGTGCTCTTCACATGACTCGAAGGGGTGGACTCAGGGTGGAGTCACCCTGGGCTCATATAAGGGCCAGATACAACCAGAAAAGCATCTCCTGGACCTGGGCTTCTTTCTGTGAAGGAGTGCTGTATAGCTAAGTGATCTCCTTCATCAGTTAGGTGAGCTCAGCTCTTCTTTCTGTATGTGACTGTGGGCCTGTCTGCAAATACTTTATCTGGCATCACTAAGAATCTGTCAGAAGTAATTCTGCTTCTTTGTGAGCAGAATGCCCATGGTATAGCAGCACAGTCAGCTATAGGGTCGTGCACTTATGCCTATGAGGCAGCTGATACTTCTAACATTAAGTTAGACCTGTAACTTTCAAGGTGAGGCTGGATAAGGCTCTGAGCAACCTGATCTAGCTGTCCTTGTTCATTGCAGGGGAGTTGGGCTAGATGGCCTTCAGAGGTCCCTTCCAGCTCTAGGGATTCTATTATTCTAAATGGTTAAGAGCAAACAATGCTCTTCAGAACATAGCAAACTTTTGAGATAAGCATTACAGGAAGAAAAGGCATGAAAGAAATCAGGTCAGTGACAAGTAATGATATTTTAAAGTTAAACTTCAAAAATCTGTGTCTTGCTTTACTTTAAAGATTTCATCTATCCTTTTGTCTGTGTGTGTGCGCCTGCAAGACCCCAAGACTCCACTAAGCTTTATTTTTGTTGCAAGGTTGTAAATACATCTTCTAAGCCTTGGGCAAATCGTTACTCACTCTTTCCATGTTACTATGCAGGTAGTTCTAGTGAAGTGACCTGAAAACATGCCGCTCTCATACACGTGGGTTGTGATTTAAAGTTTCTCCCCACTTCCATCAGCTCCCCTCACTTTAATCATGGGGGTTTACGGGGGCTCTAAGGAAAGGCCTCACCCCAAGGCCCCGCTGTAACCTAGGAGGAAGCGCTGACCCTCCCACCGGAGCCCGCCCGCTCTCCAAGCGCCGAGCGGCGCCCCGCACCTACGGGAAGCCCCTCGAGGTTCCCCTACTGCGCCCTCCAGAGGCCGCTGCCCCCCGCGCATGCGCGGAGCCGTCCGCGGCACGGCGACGTCCGCTCCTCGCCAGGTGCTTCCGCATCGAGTCCGTGAGGGGCGGCGGCTCGGCGGCTGCTGCGGGCGCTCGGCGGCCGCTTTCCGCTCGGCGGTGCTGAGGGGTCTGCCGGGGGTGAGCGGTTCGGCGGTGGGGTGGGCCCGGGGCGTGGCGGTACCCGCAGCCCCCACAGGGAGGGGGAGGCCGCGGGACCCGCGCCGGGTCTGCGGGCTGGGGCGGTTCGCCGTTGGCTTCTTCCTATCTCCAAATGCGGCCACCCCAGCCTGGAGAAAGCACCGTCACCCGTCCTCGGGTCGCTCGTCAGTCCCTTAGCGTCGCGGTGCCTTCTGGGTACGCGCGGGGATGTAGTGCGGTCTGGCTGCAGTGCCTCCGCCTCGTCGGCGGCTCGTTAGCTTTCTCTGCCAAGCGGAGCCGTGGCAAACTGTTTTGTTTGAATGCGGGAGGCTGCCACGTGCTGTATCCGCCAAGCCTACGTGCTTCAGGTATTCTGTTAGCGTAGCTGTGCTCAAAGCCTCTACAGAATGAGTTACTCCAGTTCGTTTAACGTTGGGTTGTAAAGAAAAATATGACCTCGCTTATGTATTTCTGTGACTTGACATTTTAAGTCTGCAACACGTGTTTTTTTTTTTTTCCTTAAGTTAATAGCCTTCCTGAAGCATTCTTACAGAGTTAGAATAGAAGCAAAAGGAACTTTAATTGTTTATTTCCAGTTTTCTCTTTGAATATGGGAGCGTGGGGTTATTCTGGGTCTTGGTTTTGAAATTTTTGACACTGCTGGCCACAGGAAACAAGATCTAATCTTAGTGTTTATTCTACTTGAAAGACAAAGCAAACATACTTCTCATTTCTAACAATTACTAATTGGGAAGACTGATGTTCGAGACAACTCATTTCCATTTTGTCTGAGCTTTATGGTTTCATATAAAATTAATAATTAAATTAAAATGAGAGTTTTAGTAAGTATTTTAACAGGAATGTATCACTTGGACTCTGCGACTTGTTTCTTGATTGTCTGACAGTCCAGTTTGAAATAGAACAGCAAAATTACAGCATGTTTATGCAGTGAAAATAACTCCTATACTGATTAAGTATATTACCAAATAATAAAAGGTGAATTTTACTGCTTTGAGTTTTACAGCTATTATTGTTGTGATAATTATGTTTTTTTTTTTTTTTAATTGTTTTCTCCAGGTTTATTTTATCGTACAAGCTCTTTGCTGCCATAATGAGGCTTGTCATTCTTGAAGACTATGATCAGGCAAGTGAATGGGCAGCCAAATACATCTGCAATCGTATTATCCAATTCAAGCCCACTCAAGGAAGGTACTTCACGCTTGGCCTACCGACAGGCAAGTCTTATTCAGAGTCTAATAAGTGACTAAACATAAAACTGTGTTTACATCATTGCTAACAAATGCCATATTTAAAATACTGCATTTGCTGAATATACTTCTGGTAATGCTTGAATGTATTTCTCTTGTAGCATGAAGTTGTTACTCTGTAAAGCGCTTTGAAAAGATTTGAGAAACTGGAAAGTAGATGGGAAATAACACATTTCTTTTAATTATATTGGAAAGCATTTTAGTAAGATCTGCCTATAAAGAGATTTAAATACACTGAAAGTGTGTGGATATATAGTATAGTAGAAAAACTTTGTTTAACAGGGAGTACACCTTTGGGATGCTACAGAAAGCTGATAGAATATCACAAGAATGGAGATCTCTCTTTCAAATACGTGAAGACTTTCAACATGGATGAATACGTAGGTAAGCTTTGGTGCTTTTTTTTTTTTTTTTTTTTTTTTTTTTTTTTTTTTGAGAATACAGTGTACTTACTTTTTTCCCCTTATTAACTGTTAAACATTTTAACAAAGCGCAAGATTAGTGTGAAATTTTTGAGCTTCTGTTAGACCAATGCACCTGGAAATGTCTTAAGCATTTGTCTCTATTTAGCCATTAGAATGCAAGTAATTAATTAGAGTGAATCCTTGGCTAAATTAAGTGCTTGGAAATTGTTACACAGCATTTTGACTACATTTGTTAAAGACTTTGTATATATTTGTAGTGATATTTTGTATCACTAAGAGTATATAGTGAATGTAAACATGTATGCCAACAGGAGTCTTCTCAATATAAATGTGAGTACTGCTTTGTCTAATTTCATACTACTCAAGAAAGGTTTGTCTTAGATTTAAAGACTGATTAAGTCTTGTAATATGTTAATTTGACTTTTAAATGATTTCAGGACTTCCCAGAAATCATCCAGAGAGTTATCATTCATATATGTGGAATAACTTCTTTAAACATATTGACATAGATCCAAATAATGCTCATATCCTTGATGGGAACGCTCCAGACTTACAGGTGGAATGTGATGCATTTGAAAAGAAAATTGAAGAAGCAGGAGGGATTGATCTGTTCGTTGGAGGTATGAGAAAATGCTCTATGGTTAGTTACAATTGAAATAAATATGACTCTTTAGTTGTGATTTTCAGAATGTTGTTAAAATCATTTTTTTTCTATTATAGTCTAAGAAAGTTCTGTGACTAACAAAGAATTGGTACAAATACCAGAACAGAATGCTTGGTGTCCAAGTTTCTAATGACAATGTAGTTTAAGTTTTGAATGCTTTTTTTTGTTTGTTTGCTTGTTGAAAATGGGGAACCAAGACAAAAGAATGAATCATAAAACTTTTTTATTCTTTCACAATGTTTGAGGATATTTGTTGACTCGCAGGTCTGGAATGATTTGCTTTCTTTAACTTTGAAAAGGCATTGGTCCAGATGGCCACATTGCATTCAATGAACCCGGATCGAGTTTGTCTTCAAGAACAAGATTAAAGACTTTAGCAATGGACACCATTTTGGCAAATGCTAAATACTTTGATGGAGACTTATCTAAAGTACCAACTATGGCGCTAACGGTTGGTGTGGGTACAGTGATGGATGCTAGAGAAGTAAGAACTTATTTAGTTCTAGTTGCATGTATCTTTTCAAGACTAGTTTGTGGTGTTATGGGGATTGAAGGTAAAAAAAAATTCTTTTTTGCAGGTGATGATTCTTATAACAGGTGCACATAAAGCTTTTGCATTATACAAAGCTATTGAAGAAGGTGTCAATCATATGTGGACAGTTTCTGCTTTCCAGCAGCACCCTCGTACTATCTTTGTGTGTGATGAAGATGCTACTTTAGAACTAAGAGTTAAAACTGTGAAGTACTTTAAAGGTGAGCACTGAATCAGAAGTTACCTCTATTTAAAAATAACAAAATTATATGAAGTCTTCTGGCACATCACATAGCTAACATATAACGTATTCAAGATACTAAATGTTAACTTTTACACTGTGAGTGGGAAAGTGCTGGGAGACGTAACTTGTGTTCCTTACATATGAAAGTACAGTGTCATTTGATAAACACTTGACAAATCTCTCTTGAATAAAATATTTCCTCTACTTCCCATTTGAAATGATAGTGTATAAACTTCATCTGTATATAAAACACCAACAATTTAGTGTTCCAGAATATGAGTTTGAAGTATACTGGAAGGTTTCAATTATAACAAATTTTATTTTAATCCTGGTATATTTCATGCTGATTTTATCTTATAATATACTGTCCAGTAGCTTCAACTGTGTGATGCAGACTTTGAAGTGAACAGAGGACATTTTTCATATAGTGCAATGGAAATCTGTTTAGACTTTAATGCATTGCACAAACTATGCTTTTCATATTTGTAGTAGGTAAATTGAGGCAAGCTTCAGTTTGGATTTCTTATAGTAACTCAGTGTTCCTGGATGTTAAATATAATTAACTAAGACTGTAGAAGCTCAGCAAAATAGTTTTCTCACAACTGTATTAGCACAGCACTTGTGGTTGTATATATTAGCCACCTTTCTTACTGGTGTGGATTTTTGTAGTAGTTGAGGCACGTGGCAGCAAGGCTGTCATTAGTGATATAATGCTCCAAAAATTTTCATAGGAGTGTGTAGATAATAGTAAAATCTGGTGTTAATGTGACTTTATACTGATATCATTTATAATTAATTCTCACTTTAGATTTTTTCAGTATGTTCTTTGATACATATTGGGGAGAGGGGGCAGTCTTCACACATATCACACTGCTAGGTAGTACTTAGTATTGTCAAAGATAAACCTCTTAAACTGCTTGGATGGGTTCTAGATGTTATCCTGTATCCAAATAAACAAAAGCTCTGCTTGGGGAATATACAAACTACTATAATAAAATTATTAGGTATGAATGACACTGATATTGAACATATCTCAATAGAAAACTAAGGGCTACAGCGTATGAATATGTACTATTGTCACCTATTTAATCACCCTATAATGCATACAAAGCAATAGAATTCTCAGATTGTTTTGCCTAGCCTGAATTTTCCCTATTCGTGAGTCAGTGAAGTTTACTTGGTTGTTTTTCTTCTTTTTAGATGGAAAAATCAGTATTAGTAAAACCTGGGATTATTTCTGAATCTTGATCTCCAGGTTGGATGACTAAGTTCTTAGGAAGCTAGATGGTTCTTGATGACTGCTAATTCTGGTAGCTAGTTACTACAGCTTTTTACCATTTAAGGAAAATCTCAAGGTACCACATGAAACTTCAAGCAGTTTTTGATAACAAATCACCACTCTATCTAAAAGTTAGAATAACTTTTACCCACCTTTTTTTCTAACTTTCTGAAACAAATAAGAGAAATGATCCTTTAAGTGTTCTTTTTGCAAAATGGGATGAAGGTCACCTTTCCCTTTCATTCCTTTATGACAGAAGGAGGCAGAAAAATATCTTCAAATTTACTAGTCTTCAGGAAAGTTAATCTGGGAGTTCTTCTGTACTTCTGCATGCTCTTGTTAAAACAAGAACTTAAAAACTTATTTAATCTGATTTGAGTTGAATAGGCTGGAAGATTTTTCATGTGAAATAATTGCTTTTGCATCTATCTAGTAAGAGACTTTGCATATCATCATTTAGATAAGCTTTGTTTCCATCTGTGCTTCCAAAACCACTAAAAGGATTTAAATATAACTTTTTCCATATGGCAGTGGGAATACTTTGTAAGCATTTTCACGCCTCCAGGAAGTGGGTAATTCTCCTTTTCATTTCCTGTTTTTCTTTTTTTTTTTTTTTCTTCTTTTTTTTTTTTTTAAACAACAGAAAAACGGGAAATGGAATGCTTAAACTTCAATACATGGTGTAGCTGTTTTTTCTTTAATAAAAATGCCTTTTGTATCAAATCTACATTTGATGTTTTCCCGCTTACTGCCAAACTCATGAGAAACATTACTGACTTGATCTTTTCAATATACATGATCAATAGTTATCCTTTATAAGATCTAAGAAACTTTTCCTTTGTGCTTTAGTCATGTTGATTTCATAAGTTCTTCTTCTTGTGGTTGTTTTTTTTTAAAAAAATTATTTATTTATAAAGGTCTGCAGTTAAGTCATTACCTTCAAAAACAAAAATGAGCTGGGTTCTTCAGTCTGTTCTTGATATTTTGGCTTTCTAGTATGGCTGTATGGTCCACCTAGTGGAGAAAAGAATAGTAAATTTGTAAAAATTTAAAAATAAAAATAGACTTAATGATTCAGACGTTGAGGTTAGTTTGCTGCAGGGATGCGGTGTTTGCTGCCAGATACATAATACAGCAAGGGTATTTATATATTCTTCGCTGTAGATGACTATTGAAATGTGCACTTACTGTCAGATGTTTTTTATGGCTTTTAAGAATCTCTGCTTTTAATGTTGCCTATTTCTGAAATTTGTAGTAGTTGAAGCAAATCTTCCCTATGGTTCTAAACTAGGTTCTTTGCAGATTGAGAATGTTGACCAGATACTGTTACCAGTCTGTAAGGTTAAAAAATGTACCGTGACTGGATGCCATACATTGGTAACACTTTGTAGGTAACACTTTTACTAAATTGTAACAAAGTAAACAACATGACTTTTGTAATGGATCTTCCCAGCACTTTCCAAAATTTTCCATGGGGGGACGGGAGGGGAGGTTCTATATATTCATTAACAGTTCTATATATCATTAACAGTTCTATATATTCATTAACAGTCTCTGTGCTGCTTGGTTTTGCTTGTCTAGGACCTGGAGGACACTTAGTTACAAAGATACCACAGTGCTAGAACATTGTAGCTCAAGATGTAAAATTATTAATATGTGTAAATCTGATTGTTACAACAAATTCTTGTATATGTTGCTGTTAAGCACTTATTAATAAAAAAGAGAGATGTGTATCTCTCATCAGGTGTTTAGTTGATATGAAAGTATTCCAAACCTTTTTAACTGGTCTGTTGTCATTGCTGTCTCATTTCTGTTTAGTTTATACTGAAGATGGCAATGATATTTAAGTGATACGGAAAAAATATGTAACTAGCGCATATATATATATATATATATATATAGTCTTAATTACTTTTGATTTTAAACTACTTGGAATAGCCATTCTCTATCTTTTCAGTGAACTGTTTAAAATGTATACTTTGAAGTTAGCTCCAAATGTATGGATAGAAAGACACATTGGAAAAAGTATATTAAAAATGATGTAAAGCTGGCATTGTTGCTTTCCCCTCAAGGTTTAATGCATGTGCACAATAAACTCGTGGACCCACTGTACAGTATGAAAGAAAACTGAAAGAAGAATTGAAGAGGAACTGCATGTGGGTCAACAGCAACAGTTTTAGGTAGCAGATGAGTTCACTGCTATGCAATATACTGAAAACTGTTTAAAATGGGAAATCCTAGGTACTGTATTTTTTTAAAAGGTCCAATATATGTACATTCACATTCCATCTCTATTTGGTGTTGTGCATTTTGCTTTGATGTTTAGAACTCTGGCTGTTACAGTAACTAAATGGAACAGAACAAACCTGTGGGAGACTGCATGTTCTATAGGGGCAGAGGGGGGTGGGACAGAGCACTTATTTTAGCACAGCAATGCATTGCATCTGCCTGTTAGAGGAAGTGATAGATTATTTCCAATAATCTGTAATTGTGGCCTCCATTAGTGCAACTACACTTTGCATTTGTATTTCTAGGCAGAATGGTTTTGGCCTTTGTCGAATACTATGGACTTGTAATAGCTGTGCAATTTCTACTATGAAATGTTCTGTTTACATAATGCACACTGAGCTTTTGCACTTGATTGCCTTAAATTTATCTTATACAAACAGTTTTTGGGCATCTTGAGTCCTGCTGTACAATTCAGGCAAATAAAAATACAAAAAACAGTGCCTAAAAATGCACCCAATTCTTAAAGTGTTATAACTTACTTTGGTTACTTACATTAAATGTCTGCCATAGCACTTTTTCCTCTCATGTATTTCAAATTACTTTAGGGTTTTTATATTTTTAGTAATTGTGCTTTATATATAGAAAGAAAAATCTAAACGTTCCTTTCTGTATATACCTGTTTAATTGTATTGGATGGTGTCATTAAATGCCTAGAATGAGGTTAACTTATAGGAACATGAAGTCTACAAATTTAAATGATCGTATATTAAAGTCTGCTGTTAACCACTCTGTAATAATTACCTCTTACAGTATTGCTATAAATATTGAACTGTCACAAGGAATGTTATTTCCCACTTTGAATAAGTAAAACTTAAATCTAAATCTATCCTTTCCAAATTGTTTTGTTTCTGACGTGAAGAGGTTAAGTATTTTGTTGTCTTCATGTAAGGAAGAGACTAAGAACCAACTTGAAGAATTTAGTTTTTCATTTAAACGTTACTAACTTGTTCTTGTTTTGTTGCGTAGTCTTTGTGCTTTAAAAAAAAAAAAAAAGTGGTGGTCTACAATGTGCTTACAGAAGAAAAGAATTCTTATTAGTTTATAACAGATCCTAACTATGGTATGTATTTGCTGCCTTAAATGATAAAAACAAATTTTGCCACTGTCAAAAAGTTAACTGAAATATTTGTTTAAAGTAGGTATAGATATAACACAATACAAAGTACATACAAAACGCAAATGTAGTTTTCTCTGAATAGCCTACACTCTTATCTTTTCAGATAAAAACACGAGCAGCTAAGAATTACATAACTATATTCTAGCCTAAGTCTTGGCCAGTGAAATCTGGGTAAGAATGGCTTCATATACTAGGTCATTTAAGTCAAGTTGTGGTACTTACAGATTAATTTGAAGATAGGAGTATCCTTTTGTGTCACTATTACTATAATAGGATGATAAACTTTTCTTAACGTTTCCTAAACTTTTCATAAAGTTTTATGCATAGATTTTTCACTACAGTTCCAAAGAACTCACCAACAGCTTTTAGCACGTCAATATAAACTGAACTTAAGTAGACCGGTATGAAAGACTTGAATCAATCTTGCTTGCTGAGAAGTATGTAACTTGTTTTTCCTGTTGTGATTTCTCAACAACATCATTATTTCTTGATGAGATCCTTTAGCAAGTAAAACAGAGTAGAAAAACTAACATAATTTTAAGGCATGAATAGACAAACTATTTTAATAAACTTTTTGACACAGTTGCTGTTCTCCTGCTCTTCACACATTCAAGCTTTTCTATCTAGCTTATGTGAAGTTACAATAAAAGCTTTTAGATTCAGAAAATTCAAATAAAATAACTTTATTTTCATTTTAATGTACAAATGTATAATTTAAATACAAAATCCTTTCAATTTATATTACCACTTAAAATGATATAAATTAAATCAAATGTTCCCTCTCACAGTGATAAATTATACGTTAACTCAAGTGCTTACTGTCTCTAAGAAGTTAAGACAATCTGCTGCATATCACTAACTTATTTCTCAGGTTGTCTCTTTAAAACACGTATGAAGGCATCTCTTGGTACTTCCACATTGCCAATTTTTCTCATCAGCCTCTTCCCTTCTGCCTGCCTTTTTAAAAGCTTCATTCTTCTTGTAATGTCTCCACCGTACTATGAAAAAAAAAAACATTTTATTACGCTACAGTGCTTAATAAACACAGGGGCTTAAACACAACTAATCAGAACAGCTAGTTACTTTAGAGAATATCACTTCAAACTCTCAACCGTTATCCCAAGGGAGTAGTAGTTAAAAAGAATGAGAGCAAGTGAGCACTTTCATTTAGACAATTAAAAGTAGATTAATTTACATATTTTATATACAAAATATTCTTACATAAGCCTGGATGACGTTAGGATAGTAGGACAGAACTGTAGTATACTATGGGCAATTCAGATCTTTGTGGAACAGCAACAGGATGTCAGCTCTGATACACTGTAGCATCTTGGCTACCACTAGGTGCTTATATCCAAATTCATCAAACCTTACGTTCTGTGATGGGATACCATCCAACCTACGTTCCAATCGGAAGAATTCTTAATAACTGTGAGACAAGGATACTTGTTTAATCTCTTCAACTTGTTAACTTCAGCTAAGATGAGATACTGTGTTCTTCCTATAGCATTATTCAGCCTCACTGATAATCAACTTGATATTTAAGGCCTCCTCTTGATTTCTTACTGAAGACTGAAATGAAAATCTAATTGCAATCAGTCTATAAAGAAGTGCTTTACTATACTTAAATCACCTAAAAACTAGGAAATTCATGAAGTTACTTAAGTGTATGCACACATTCTTATTTCTTCTACAAATATTATGAGATGGTGAGTAGACAGGCATGAACACAGATACACTAAGTGTACGCTTGGAAGAAGTCATTACTGTTTCCGATCTACTGCAAGCACCAAGTGAAGGTTACGCAAGTTGATTTAAAAGTAAAAGTTTAAGAGCGTCTGTTAACATTTCACTGATATTTTGAAGCACAAGCAGAACATGTCTTCATGAGGTTTCTAAGGAAAGATAGGTCTATCACAGTTGCAAGACTCTAAGTTTACATGCATTGGAATAAAAAAAAAAAATACTTACACATTTTGCCACAACATTTTTCCTGTAAGCTTTTAATCTGTAAAAAAGAATACCATACATATTAACACAGTAGAGCAACTCCAGTAGTGAAGCTAAATAGCAAGTTGTCAAAATGCTGAGTATTGTTTTTCTGCTACATTTTTAAAAAGCAACAGAATTATGACATTTTCATAGGTAGACAGAAGATAATGCTTTAAACGTGTTAAAAAACATTCTAAGGATGTTGATTTACTTTTCTTAATTTGAAAAATATGTCTTAAGGCACATAATAGACAATATTGTAGCTTTTATGTTTTATCTGCCTGTAACACTCTACAGCATTCATGCTTCATACATGCTTTTACAGCCCACATGCAAACAAATTCCTATACAATCTTTGCTTGGATACCCACTTCTGATTACCACAATTTAAATGTAATTTAGAACAGCAACAGCCAAAACATGACATGAAATAAAACAACCAAGGAAAAAGTTTGCTTTAAAAGAAGTGTGTGCTGATAAGAAAGAGCTGCACTTGCTCAGCTTGCACATTTCCTTTGCAGTTCAACTGGGTTGTTTTGTTTTGTTGTTGTTGTTACTGCTTGTTTTTTGTTGTTGTTGTTGTTTTTGTGGCAGTGATGGATTTTTTTTTTTTTTTTTTTATGACTGCCAAAGAAAGTTACTTCACACCCAGGAAATCATATTCAACAATAAAAAACACCTTTTTCAGTACCAAGAAAGTGTACGTATCCGTGTGACAAGTTATACACTGCCCAATAAGTGTAATGCTGACCACAGGCAATTTAAAATAAAAGGATTATTTTCAATTAATTTTACATTAAGTCCTTATTCACAGTCACAGCTTGAAAGCATAGTGGTTTTTTTTTTCCCCCTAGACATCTGGGAGTACATACAGAAAAATAGTATTTTACAGTAGATTTGAAGTATTGTAACATGTAGAGCTAGGAAAGACATTAAAGTTCATATTTAAAATAGCTTAAATAAAGAAGGGGAAAAGAACAGTTTCACTTACGTTTCTCTCGCAATTATTTTCTTGCCAATAGCAGCCTGGATGGCTATTTCAAACAACTGTCTTGGTATGGCATCTTTTAAACGCTCACACAGGAATTTACCAGTAGCATATGCTTTATCACTGGAAAAGAAAGTTTTGAGAAGTTAATTCTTTTAGAAACAGTCATACAATCCCAAAATATACCCAAATGTTTGAGAAAAATATTTTAATAAAAGTATTTATCTTTTTATATTCTTAAACTTACCAGATGATAACTTTACTACGCGGACTTTAATGACTGGTCTCTGTACATTACTCATTTCACACAAATAAGTGATGAGACTACACTAACATGAGGTTTTCATAAGAATTTTAATGATGTTTGTAATAAATATTCTGATAATCTATCACACTGAAGCTTTATTGATTAATTTCACAGCTTCAAGCATTTGCTTTTTTTTTTTAAACTAGAAACTCAAGGGGGCATTTTATTGATTCCAGACATGAAAGGTCAAAGATATCTTTTTATATAACAATGAAATTCTTTTTTAATCTACTCCAGCAGTCTGTAATAAAAAAAGTTATCCAATTACATTCAGCATCTGCCTATACTGCAGATTTTGGAGAAAAAAAGTGACAAAAGGTCAAAAGAAGATATAAAATTGATACTTTCATAAACCACTGAGAACAAGTGACTCTTTTCTCTAAAACGTTCTCACTTAACGTTAAAGCAATCATTCTACAAGGTTGGCCACTCCATTTTGCATCTTTCCAACTTGCTAAACGCCATATTTATTACATTCCTAAACTGCATACTTGTTAAAAACACATAAATCAAATATATAGTAGAGATTTTTTCTGCTCTTGCACAGTTATTTTTCTCAGCAAGGTAAGAGTTTCATTTTCCTACTTCAACCTTTAATTCTGAAATTCTGCAACTTAGTAATATATAAAGTATACATAAATACATTAGATAATGTTCTAATTTATTTATTTTTGCAATTACAAGCTAGTGTTGGAATAAGGACAAAAAAAAACCCAAAAAGTTAATATCAGAATTACTAAGAGAGATTGTGAAGTTATTTAATGGAGACTAACACTTCATAACAAATAAGCAAGGGGAGAGGCTGGAAAATACAAAGACATTATTTTCACCAACAGATGAGTAATTCCTGAGAAACTCATGGAAACTGAATCATTTTAACAAACAGTTTCTGAGACTATTACAATCAGTAAATATTTACATTTTCCTGGTACTCTAACTAAAGACAAGATAACAGAAAGCTTGTACAGAATAGGGATTACTGGAGGCATAAAAATAAAACTTATCTAGTTTTCTAGTAGTATACACCATAAACAATTCATAGCACATCTCCTGGACTGGTTAGTCCTTAATTTTTTTCCAGCACCTTAAAAGAATGTCAGTTTGCATTTATATTTGCATCTCCTCCTTCCACACTAACACGGGAACATTATATTTAGCACTTAGCTTTCCTACTGTAAAATGCCTTTCTATTTCAGATCTTCTCTGGAAGTTGGTCATTTGATGAAACCTTCACTGCTATTTCCACATGCATTTATCATTTGTATTTATTCACAATGAAAACACGCTTAAGTTTTAATCCTTTGGAATAGAGAATCCAGTCAACCTACTTGTGTATGATAGTTGCCAGTTCTTCAATTGGATTTCCATTTATAAGAATATCCATTTTGATAAGATCTGCTGCCTGGTAGCCTGCATCTTCATAATCAAAACTAAACAAAGCAATTTAGAAGTTAGTGATTATGGTATTCTGCATTCGTTGTTCCATAAATCTTAAGTTTTGTAAACACTTAATAGAACACTTGAATTTCATATTAAAATAGGAGCACAGTTTGTAAAGTCTCTCAATATGACACCATTATTCAAAACTGGGCTCAACATTTATGTAAATTTTGTCTCCAAGTAAGCAGGACACATCTGCTGCTGAGCAAGAAAAATCAGATATCCACATATTTACTGCAATCTCTTAAAAAGTTTATTCAAATACTTGTAAATGCCACTTGGAAATTCCTTAAAGTTCCCTTTAACAAAGGAATGAGCATCCTGTCAAAGACGTCAAAGGAATCAAACACTAATACTGCAGCACTATCATAAAGAAATATTCTTTTTTTGTGCCCTTCCATACTTTCTTCTCAGATGTTTTTTCATTTCTTCCCCTCATGCAAAGGGGGAATAAGAAAGAGAGGATGTATTTACCTTGCATAGCCAGAGGACAAAGACTTAAGGGCATCATAAAAATCCACCACGATTTCATTCAATGGAAAAAGGTATTTTAGCATAACCCTATGTTCATCAATATACAACATGTCTTTCTGGACTGCCCTACGATCCTAGACAAATAAAAATTGTTTCAGTTCCCCTTGAAAAATATTTTCTATAAATAACACACAAAGCAGATTAAAAAAAAAAAAACAAACAGATCTTACAGTCTTGCTGCAGATTCCCTTCTTTCAAGAAAAGAAATCTAGTTATGAACTCTTCTAGTACACAGTGCTAAAGCAGGTATTTTACTGTCACTGAGCCAGAACACTAACTTTCAGTATAAGGACTGTGTAGCTCAGGAGTAATTTTGTATTATTTTAAACACATAGTTTGAAATATTTATTTTCCTTTAAAAATATTAAGAATTATTGTCTACTATCATCTACTATACTATTATCCAGTATCTTTCAAGGTATGATAAGTAGAGCTTAAAAATGCAAGTGACAAAAACTAAAACAGCATACCACAGTATACCAACCTGACACAAAACAATTATTTTCCCAATATACTCCTGAGGTGTTACAATAGTGCCAAGAACAGTTGGCTCCAGATATTCAGACACTGAATGTTTATCAGGAAATTGAGCAGGGTTGATAATAGTAATCTCTGAATTACCATATTCCTGGAAAAAAAAAAAATCCAACATTTTACCTCTACTTGGTTTTTAAGCTTTTATCCAGTGAATTTCCATCTGTCTCTTGTCTGCTGGGCAAGGATATTCCCTATTACTTTATCCCGATAAGGCTTCTTCATCTCCTTACGTATATTCTTACCCTTATATAAGGCACAGCTTCAACACAAAACCTGGTCCAATTATTCTGTAGCTTGATGATGTTGAGGGCATTTTTCTGTAAGCAGAACTTCAGGTTCAATCTCCTTTACAAGTCAAAATGGATTCTGAAGTTTTTGATTCCTTTGCAAGTGTTTCCACTACCTAGCTTTTCTAGTCTAACATTCCTTTAGGGGCAGGAGTTATCCTTCTGGAGTAAAGATGCAAGGAATGTCATGTTTCTACTGTATGCACACAATACCTCAGCACATCAAAGCAAGTGATTATTTCACTTCCACTGGCAAGGCAGTGTTTCTGAACAAGGACCCAACATCCTGCACTGTTTGAAAACCTGAAAACTTAGTTCTGGTGTTGCAGATCAGCAATCTAGAATCATTTACGTCACAAAGGTGCCTTATTTCACAGCAGGCATGCTGCCTAAGGAAGAAACCAAAATAACTGTAAGGAAAAAAAAAGGTCTGCATCTCATATCTTGCAGGTAATGCAACTTCTCTTGCACAAATTTGGAATGTCCAAGTTTTCTACAGTGTTTAGAGGTACATATTAAGTAATGAGTCTGTCTATTTGCAGCCTCCTCTGTCAACAGATGCTCTCCAGTCCATTTTTCTCTCAAACTCAAAACGCAGGAATTTTAACTGCAATCAGTTCAATAAGCTTTGCACATGACTGTTTCATCAACAGTTTTGTTCAAAACCAGTTTGTTTTTATCAAAAACTGACATATATTCACCAATCCCTATCAGTCTACAGTAGCATTACAAGCTATTCCTAAAAGCAGTAATATTTTCTGACTGATAAAGTTTGGAAGATGCCATGGTTTAAATCCAGCAGGCAATTAAGTACTACACAGCTCTTTGCTGAGGAATGGGGGAGAGAATCAGGAAAAAAAAAAAAACAAAAAACTAACAAATCAGAACTCATGAGCTGAGATAAAAGCTATTTACTAACATAGAAAAGGAAGAGGTATTTTACATAGCATCCTTTATTCCCATTATCAAGGACAGGGGCAAGATATTAAAAAAAAAAATCCAAAACAAAAGCAAGTGCTTAAAGTGGAAAGGGGAAAGAAAGTCAGTATTCTTAGCAAAAAAAAAAAAAAAAAAAAAATCCACAATTGAAATAAGTTTTAAGTTGAATATCAGTGATTCTAATGTTTACCATAAAATACTGTACCATTCTACATTTCAGAACTGTAGGTGTTTTTAAAGGAGGCTTTTAAGTTGCTGTTTACATACCTTTATCAATTTTGCTGAGGAAAGAACAGCTTTATATGGAACAGTAGGTGCAGTCAAAATAACAGATGTGTTATATTCTTGCTCCAAACGTTGATTAAAAACTTCCATATGCAAAAGACCAAGAAAACCCAACCTGGGAAAAAATATCATATTGGTCAAATACTTGTTGGTCACTCCAGTATGTTTACACTGCTAGTCTGGCATTATCAGACACAGCAAAGAACCTCTAAAAGCCAAAAAATATCAACCACAACAAATTGCATAATCTATGTGAATGCAGAACAAAAGAAAAAATACTTCTCATCTTTCCCTATCATTAAATTGAATTACAGCTCCTAATCTTGAAATAATTTCAATTAAAATTTTCGATTGACATGAAAATAGTATAAAAGCCTCACCTCCATCCAGCTCCTAAAGCAAGGCTACTGTCTCGATGAACAGTGACACTGGAATCGTTCAATGTCAGCCTTTCCAAAGCACTTTTAAGATTATTATATTCTGTTTGATCTACAGGATACATTCCTGTCAAAACATATTACAGAGAGATTCTGTGATAGAGCTTGATCTACTACGTACTTATCTTTATAATACGAGCAGTAATAAACAGTAATAATAATAAAAACCAGAAGTAGGTTGCTTTCTGTTAATTTGACTCTTTCAATCTGATAATTTTTTTTCTAAAATCTTAAGGTAATATTAAATTTAAAAAAAAAAAAAAAAAACAGAAAAACAAATTAACATTCAAACCATAATAGTAGGCATACTGTACTCATCTACTTCTTCGTATCTGTGGAAGATGAGTATACTAGTGAGTATAACCATTTTTTTTGCAGATGCACAGCGTAGCCATACAACTTAAGCATTAATAAATAAGCAGACAAACATCACTGAGATGCTCCTTCAGCAGGTAAGAGTACACAGGAAGAAAAAAAAATATGCCATATCAACATTGTTAATATTTCCATATTTTTTTAAATGAATAGAAGAAATGAATAAAAACAGTTGTCAGTGTAATTACTACTTGAAATAGGTTCCACTTCTCACATCATTGTGCTCTGATGAGGTACAGGAAGCAGCACACACGCACAAAAAAGAAATCCGCATTGTTCACAGGATTGCACTTTCCCCTTCTACATTCACTGGCAGCATAATATCCATAACAAAGATTAAGAAAGTTCTCTCAAAACAAATCAGGAAACTGAATAACAGAACTTCTTTCTTTCTAAAGCCATCTTCCATAGCATGTGTAGTAGTTTACTAAAGGTGGCAGCAACAGTCTAACAGAACTAATCATTAATAACTTTCATTTTTGAAAATATTAATCCTTCTTTTCCGGATACAAAGAAGGAAAAGCACTGGAAGAATATTAATAGCTAGAAACATACCTTACTTTTGTAGTCATCTAAAACCAGCCTGCAAGAATCTTGCCTGCTAAGTCATAAAGAGCTATATAAATGGCATGTACCTCTCTAGCTTAATTTCAGTGAAATTCTAATCCTCACAACTCTTAAATACATCTTAGAAGCTCTAACAGTTCTCCTGCTCTTGCTACTGAAAAAAAGTGATTCCCTTTTAGTTAGTTTTCTCCTCACCTGCAAAAACCATTGGCTTCGCTGACTTAAAGCCAGGCAAAGGCTCCACCGGCTGTTTATACATAAACAGCGTGTCTCCTATTTGGGCTTCTGTTACTTCTTTCATTCCAGCAATCAGGTAGCCCACCTGTCCAGCATATCTGAATAGAATTGGTATTATACAGACATTTCTTGGCATTATCAATATTTCCACTGTTTTTTCCCCACTTCACTTAGCCCAGTTGGAAATTCAAATAAATCACCCCCCATGAGCCCATAAACAGTCCAATAAGCCACATTTAAGCTGTTTCTTCACCGACTTGCAAATTTTGTCTCAAGGGACGAAACATTTGTTGACTCACATAACTGTAGTTTTGTTACAGTTAAACAGCACAGTCAGCTCTGGATTTTTAATACTGTGCTACTCTCAGTTTGAAAGCTGGAGCTGGAAAGAACTTGAGGATCTATGACAGAAGATAAAACAATTCTCAGCTACCACGACAGCAACTTTCACATGTTAAATGGGAGAAACAACAAAGACAAATACCCTCTATCAGTATATTATGCTGTTAGGAGAGGAGCCCGTGGTAGATGGAAACAGCGTACTAGTATTGGCTGGGATGGAGTTAATGTGCTTAACAGCAGCCTTATATAAAGCCATGTTTTGGATTTGTAACAAAAATGGTGTTAATACCACACCAGTTTCTAAGCTGAATAGTGCTTGCACAGCATGAAGGCTTTCTCCATCTCTCACTCTGCCCCTCCCAGCAAAGAGGCTACAGACTGTCAGCTATCACAGGCATGCCAGTAGACCCAAACTGATCAAAGGCATATTTCATACCATATAATATCACTCTCAGCAATAAAAACTGTGTCATCTCTTCAAGGTAGCTGCTGTTCATAGACTGCCTGGATACCAGACTGCTAGTGCATGTTGGTGGATGAGTGGCTTTGCATCAATTTTTTTTTCCCCTTCACTTGTTAAACAGTCTTTATCTTGACCCATGAGTTTTTCCTTACTTTTGTTTTTCCAGTTCTCTCCCACACTCCACTGATGCTAGAGGAGTAAGCTAGTGGCTGTTAGAGTATTTAGTTACTGGCTGGATTCAACCCACCACACACACAATAATGCAGTCTCTCATTTAAGAGCCTCCCAAAAAAGGCCTTAAAAAGTACTTGGATGCAAATTGATAATGCCTCTTCGCTAATTCTGGTGTACCTGATTTTCTTCCCACTGCTGCCATGACGAGATAGTTTCTGGAAGCTGTTGCATTCATGGACTTAAATGTTTTCCACCCTCAAAATATGCTGCAGCAATAACTAAGATGAAGCCCCGTTCCCTTCCACTATCAAACAAGGTAGTTCCTAGAAATAAATTGGACAGCTGAATATCAAAAGCTAGTCTTAAGAAGAACTAGCTATCCAGATGTTTCATATACTAAGTATACATCGATAAAATGACTGCCTCCCACCAGCTGTGCCCAAAAAGCAGTCTCCTAAAGCTTCTGTCTCAGGGTGACATTGAGCACTTAATTACAAATAATCATTACAATCCATAACAACAATCCAAAAAATAAAACAGCCTCTACCACTCAATCCAAAATAAATAAATAAATAACTGAACAGAAACAGATTTTATATCTTACATCAATTTATGATTTGTTCAACTGAAAGAAACATTTTACTTACAGTTTGTGTGTTGGCTGTTCATTTGGCGTCAGAATTCCTACTTCATTAACTTCATATCTTTTATTTGTATGCGCAGACACAATTTTATGCCCTTTCTGAATCTCCCCACCAAAAATCGCAATGTTAGCTACGACACCTCGGTAGTGGTCAAAGGTGGAGTCGAATACTAAGGCTTTCAAGGGATCAGTAGAATTAAATTGAGGTCTATCACAAAAGATTTAAAACAATTATTAAAACAATAAGCAGACTGTTTCCATTCAATATTGAATGAATGAGCACCCCCACCCTTTGTGTCTAAGTGGAAGCTATATGCTTACAAACTATAAACTCACTCTAGTAGCTCACCTCTCTTTTTACACTTCAGACTGAATTCATTTTCCTTCTCCGCTTCTTAAGAACAAACAGTTCTTCTCTACTGATATTCATTATTGTTTTAAGAATTTCAGCAGATATACATTGATTTATTTTAAAGATCTCAAACCTGAAGGGTCATTTTCTCTGATTTGCAATTCAAAGCTAACTTTTTCAGCTCAGAAACTAGATTTACCCCACATCTCCTTATAAACTATCGACTTACAATCAGATGGATATTAAGTGCAAAACTACTGCCAAGATATTGTATAAATGCAATTTATGGCTTCCTAGATATCCTTACAAGACATCATAAGTAAAATAAATAACTTACGGTGGAATCTTTTCAATGACCTTTTCAAGGACTTTTTCAATATTTGTCCCGTGTTTAGCAGAAATCTAAAACAAGCCCAACAACAATTATGTAAGACATGTGTCTTAGACTCATTCAGTATCTATTAAAGTGTCACCCTCTCTTATAAATAGTTTTGGTGGTCGGAGAGAACATTATCCATATAAATACTCACTACCATGAAATACTCATTTGATTATAAATACCCCTGTTACATGATTTCTCCTTCTGAATGGGAATTACTGTTACGGTAAAAATGAAAATAAGAGGATCCACACATAGAAAAAATTTTATATGATGCCCTTCATCATCACACATTACAATTTTTAACTCAGAATTATTTTATCCATTCTGGTTTTTCAGGAGACACGATCTAAAGAAATTCATACAGTAGATCATACAAAAACAGACAAACAACACCCTGCTGATTTATTATGTAGCTAATGAAAGATTAGTATACAAAGTAGATACAGGTATACAATCAGACACATTATAAAACTTGAAGAGATCTTACCCTTATACATTCATTAACAGGAATATCAAACAGCTTCTCAATTTGTTTTTCAACTCTTTCAGGGTCTGCATTCTTTAAGTCAATCTGAAAAACAACAAACCGCTAAATGTACAGGCAGTGACATCTTATATACGATCGAGACTTGTAGCTCTCAAATGTGCAACCATTACAATCCATAACAACAATCCAAAAAAAAAAAAAAAAACAAAAAAACAGCCTCTACCACTCAATCAAAAATAAATAAATAACGTCTTTACTCAAATACTAAAGATTTTCAGGAAAAGATACATATCAAGAATTTTTCAATACTATGTCTTGGTGCAAATAATTAATAGAAAATTGGACATGAAAGGGTACTTTGCAAGTCTAAAATAAGTTCAGCTATTAAGTAGAAACAAATTGATAAATTAAATTACAGGCTATTACTATAAAATTCCAATCAATCATTTTAGAAAAAGTCTTCACTGCTTGATTACAGGAAGGATCCCTACTATAATTATTTTTTGTTAAGAACTTTTATCCAAGAGCTGGTAAAATCTTTATTTTACAAAGTATTTTGAAAGCACAAATGCTACTTATGCTGTTTATGGTAGAAAATTAAGTAGAATATATAATTACATTTAAACTAAGTAGTTCTGTTATTCCAATCACACAGATTACAAAAATTGTAAAAACCAATATATTTGATTTTTTTTTCTTGTAATTAAGTTTACACTTTTTATATTGAGCTGCTATTCCCATGTGTCATCATAACAACAAAAAATAAACCATATGGAAGAATATAACAATCATCCTTGCAAGAACTTTGAAAGTTATTTTTGTAAAAACCCACTTGAATATTCCCCAGAACAAAAAAGGAAAAAGACAAATGGTTCAGATATCAAGACATTTTACACAGTGCTTCTTAACTTGATTCACCAAACAGATTCCACAAATAATTTTTCATTGTTACTTACAAAAATGCTAGTACATTTATGAAAAGTAGGAATTCCCAGCAATTATTAAAACATTAAAAGACAACATGTTGTTATTATATACTTGTTAACTTTTCATTCGATGCTCCTATTTGAAGACAACTTTCTTAGTAATCTATGTATTTATACAACTCAACTATTTAATTTGAAATACTACAATCTCATTACCTTGTTTATGATGGGAATTATTGCAAGCTGCGCTTCAAAAGCAAGATAGAAATTTGCCACTGTCTGAGCCTGAATACCCTAGAAAACACACATCAAAGAAATTAACATGGAATCTCTTGTTTCTTTTTAGGCATGTTAAACATGCCATAGATAAAGTTACCATCTAAGTACTTTGCGAGAATGTATCCTTATTTAAAATCATGATCCCATAATCCACTGCAGTAACTGACACGATAAAATGTTTTAGCAGCATAAAAATAAAAGTACAACAGATCTTTGATTTCAAAACCCTCAGCACACAATAAGTTTATGAAATTTGCATGGGTATCATTTTATGAACATTTTACTCCTGAAATATCAGTCAAGAAATTATTAATCTATTGATTTTAAAACTCGTGAATAAATTCAAAAATTCGGAAAGCATCACATTTGGCTTGCAGTTTTATGATTTTTAATTTGGCCAATAGCTTTAATGTTGCCATATACGTATTACAGGCAACTAGCTAAACCAAGTGTGTCTGAATGAATCATCACACTCCAACAAGAAAATGAAGGTAATCAAAAGCGTACAGTGAAACAGCTGTAAGCTCTCCAGATTGCCACTTGTAAAGTTCATGCAATGTAGAAAGCATCATCTGATTCTTCATTACTTCACTGCTTCTGTTTCTATGGTATGGCACCACAGTATCTATTAAAAGGCAAGTATTTGCCTGTGGCTTTTTTTTAAACTCCCATTAGTCTTCTGGAATGTTAATATTTTTATGGAGCTAGACTACTGCAAAAATACTAATGGAAAGGTTAAAGCATACTAAACTCCTCTCTAGCTTGCTTAAAGAAATTGCTGAAATTCCAAGGAGAAAACAAAAAATAAGAACTGCACCTCATTTGCATCTACTACAAGTAGGACACCTTGGCAGGCAGACAATGACCGTGAAACTTCATAGTTGAAATCTACATGGCCCTGTGGAGAAAATTAATATTCATAATTTCACATCTTTCTGGAGTCCTCTGCAAAGATATCTACACTGTGATGGTTTTGTTTGTATATCTGTTCATCCAAAACACAATTCTTACCAAAGTAAATAAAATAAAAGGAACGAACACATTGAATAAACACAAGAAGTCAGAAATCCGCTAAGTCCTATTTATAAATATAAAGACATGTAGCTCTGTGTGAATGAAACACCCCCTTTGCACTTAACTTACTGGTGTGTCAATAAGATTTAAGAGGTAGTTTACTCCTTTGTAATTGTAAAAGAGCGATGCAGACTGTGCTTTAACTGTAATTCCCCTTTCACGTTCCACTTGCAGTTTATCCAGCACTTGTTTGTTACGGTCAGTTTTAGCAATTGTTCCTAAGATCAAAAAACAGTTTTATTATCTCATTTAGAATATCAGCTCTCCAAATAAGCAATTGCTGAAAATACTACCAACAAGCAGAAAATGCGACTTGCAGTGGCAAATGAAGTTCTTCCACTTGATTAAGGTAAATTTTCATTTGAAAATAAATTTATGCTTCAACTCCTAATCATTTGTTAAATGGGCTTTTATCTATGAAGTTACAGAAAACACTTTCCTGAATAAAACAAAACACTATGCAAGTCTAAATTAATGGTCCAGAAGTTCCTAAATAATTCTGACATTTAAAGAAACTTCAACCCTTATCAGTGGAGAACAGCTCCATGGTTCCAATCAGCACCAATCTCAAGGGCAAAAGGAGCGTTATCACGGAGTTTGACAGACCTGAACTCAAAATTCCATTTTATCACAGGCATCAGGTAAAATTGCCCATAGTGAAACACAGAAGATAATAACAAAGAATACCTCTGATCAAAAGCTTCTCACCAGGGTATTTCTGAGTAGTTAAGTTAAGCTCTACCCTGAAATTGGCCTCCACTTGGAAGACACAGAAGTTGCTTTACAACTTGCCACAGAGAGCCCACTAAGGTAATCTGTGTCTCCCTCTTCCAATTTGAAATTGAAGCCTAATTTCCCCAATCAGCTGTAGTTTTGAAGATTCCTTAGCATTTCTGCATCAGTTTTACTTTAGAGGAGACAGTTTTCCTCATTCTCAACAACACAAAAATGAAAACATTGAAGACCAAGATCTAGAGGGTGACAAATACCTCTGAAGAAGAAAATAACACAACTCTGTTAGTATTTTTGGATAAAAGAAAGAATAAGTCCACAGAGCAACTGAGAATCCATAAAACTCACACTAGCAGTTATTTTACCTACTAAATCAAAATAGAGCTGAAGATTTCTAAAATTTACGGTGCAGCACAGCTTCAGTAATAGCAAGCTTCACCACCAAAAAAGGCAGTTCTATATAGTTTGCTCAGAAGAGGAGGATAAACTGTTACCTCCTCATAAGTAAAAATAGTTGAAGTTCTTTCATTTCAATCACACTTTTCAAAAGTATTCTGTCCAGAATTTCTAGGTCATGACAGTCCTTTTCTGTCCATACCAGAAACTGGCAGTAAGCCTCAAACATGCTCTCTTTGGTCTGTTTCCAAAATACATTCCTTTATTGAGGGGATTACACAGTTTCTTAGCTCTACTTACTGACAGATTTCAACATGAATAAGAAAACATATTAACATCTGTAACACTGAACACCTGGAAGCCTAGAAACAACCTGGCAGCAAAAGAGCAAAGAGATTAGAAAGTTTAGTAATAAAGCTACTGAAATCTACACATCAATAGATGTGTAGATTTTTTCAAACAGATGAAAAGAGAACACTTACCTGTAATTTCCAGCAATCTGTCTGCTAGTGTGCTTTTGCCATGATCTACA
>JAOWBP010002392.1:42872020-42906064 GCA_028571105.1 Tragopan temminckii
ATCTACATGAGCTATAATACTGAAGTTTCTTATGCTTTCAACAGGATATGATATATCTATTTTTTCCTGAAAAACAGAAAGTTTTTTTTTCACAAACCACAGATATAGGCTCTGCGTACAATGTGACTACGCCTTTTAAGGAGAAATTATTCTTTTCTCTAGAAGAGGCATAGTTAGAAGACCCTACATGGTTGCCAGTGTTCAAAATGCTAGTATTTTCTTTCAGTCATGGATACGCATATACTTGTTACGATCCAAAATCAGTATGAAACAAAGCACTGTGAAAGTTACCATGTTCTTATGAACACAGGGAGTTGGAAAACTTAGAACAGTTTAGGTCTCTTAAACTACTTAAGACAACTTGATCTGGGGGACTGTAAAGCTGAAGCCATCATTCCTCCCAAGCAAGAACCCTGCGGCATTACCTGACATTCAGGCAGCAGTGCCAATTACATAATAAGGAGCACCCAGACTTCACAGAAAAGAAAGCAGCCTGTTTTGGATAAATTAAAAAAAAAAAAAAAAAAAAAAAAAAAAAGTAGAAAACGCCTGACTTCCTAAGATCACACACAGAAAGGTCCAGCACTAACTGCTCTTTCTGTTAGCGTTACTCAAATGAAAAATTCTGAAGAAAGGTGGCTTTGCTAGGAGCCATGAGACTCCCAGTAACAATAACACCCTGCTGAAAAACCGTGACTCCTAATTTTAGAGACACACAGCTCCTCTCTCCCACCATGTTATGCTTGCAGCTTCGGGCCTGGCAGAGAAAAGAGAAAGCCCCAAAATCTTTGCAAGCATCGAAGCACTGATTAAACCGAAGAAGAGCAAGTTCAGCCACTACCAGAGGAACGCAAATGCTCCTGCAAGAGAAAATCACTGCTCGCGAACACCCGTCTGCAAGGACTTCCTCCTACACACGGCCACCGAAGTTGAGGGCCGCAGCAAGCACTCCCCGAGCCGGCTAAACGCCTCCGCGGACTGCATGGTTCAGAATTAGGGACACGCGAAGGGGACTCACCTTGTCACGGGAGCTGTAGAACCGCTGGCAGGCCTCGAGCCCCGTGGGCAGCCAGACCGGAGGGCCCCGAGGGGCGGCCACAGGGCAGGGCCGGCGCAGCCGGACCCACCACGAGACCGTCCTGCCGGTGAGAGCCATAGCGCCGGGGCTGGATGCACCCCCCTCAGAGCGCGGGCCTCAGCCCCATCGCAGCCCGCTGCCGCTCCGCTCACCGTTCTCTCCGCGCTCTATTTCACGCTGCCCGCCCGCAGACACCGAACTCCCGCGGAGCCCCGGTACGCCGCGCCGCTCATTCCACGCGCCGGAAGCGCCTCCAGGCGGCGCCGGAAGCGGTCAGAACAGCTCCCCAACTGCGCCGCCTGCTGCTCCTCCTTCCTGCCCGCATCTCACTCGCGGGTGCAGTGCAACGTTCAGCCGTGAGGTGGCGATAGCGGCCGGTGGCTGGCGGGCTGCCTCGTACCTCTGCAGCGGTCCGTGGGTGCTCGCCGCGGTCCGGCTGCAGGGGAGTTTGAGTGCTCGCTGAAATCTCAGAGAGAAATCTCCGCAGTATTTTTTCCTTGGCTGTTTAAAAACAAAACAGAAAAAAAATAGCGCAGTAGTTTGTACAATCTGCAGCTTCGCATAGATTCATAGAATATCCCGAGTTAGAAGGGACCACAAGGATCACCGAGTCCAGCTCCCACCCACCCAAAATTCAAACCCACTGTCCAAACACTTCTTGAACTCCGACAGCCCAGGGCTGTCACCACTGCCTTGGAGAGACTGTTCCATACCAGAGTACTCTCTGGTGGAGAAACTTTTCCTGATACCCAACCTGTTTTTCTTCAGTGAATCTTCAGTCCTTCTAGATTTGAGATTTTACCACTGATTGTTTCAACTATTCCCTTGCATTTAATACCGTTCACAAATTTGCTGAGAGCACATTGTTTCTCTTTATTTTGAGCAATGTGGACTATGGTTTGCTCCACTTCCTGTTGCCCACCAGCTGCGTGTGTCAGCACAGCTAAATTTCAAACTAACAGTCAGTCTTTGTAGTTTATACTTATTCAGTTTTCAAATGAGATTGCTCTGGAGGATGGTGTCATCTTTAGCCTTGCTAAAGATAACACGTATTACTTGCTCAGCTCTTGCCTCATTCACATAGCCAGTCATTTCATTATGGAAAGCAAACAGATTAGACAAATACGATTTGCTGGTGCTAAATTTGTGCTGACCATTCTGGTTTACTACAATGTTCTTAAGAGTTTGGGGACAGTTTCCAAGAGGACTTGCGATTTTATCAGTTACACTCATCACATCCATAATACACAGTAAAATGATCTGATAGCAGAATATCACCAAGAGAGACCCACTGATTGAAAGACTTATTCTGATTACTATCTAGCATTCTTTTTCTGTCAGTGGCATTACAACCACTGTATAGTAATACACTGTGTATGAATTTTTTTTTCCTTCTTTTGTCTGTTCCACACATCTGATTCATCCACTCTCTTTTCTTGGAGTTTTGTTTGTTTGTATGTTTGTGGCTGGGTTTTTTTGTTTGTTATTTCATCCTGTGAGTTTGGGAACTTTGTTTTCCTTTCCCTTGGCACCAGGGGATTACTTGCCAGAGCAGCTTGGTTTCCAATTGCAATGTCTTAGTACTGCTGCACGGCATAGAACAGTGTTTTTCTGGAATACTTATTTACAGGTATACAGGGGGATCTTTTGTTTTTTATGGTTTCTGCTTTGCCAGCCTACAACTGTTCTGGTCTTCTCAGCTGTTCTTTGTAAAATTCTTGGAATAGAAGAACATTTTTCATATACTCAGAGCTGCTTTCCATGCATTAGACTTTATTACACTCTTCTTCAGCTAATGCAGTCTATTCCAGACATTTTTATAGTCTATGTTTTTATGAGCTTAGCTTTTATTATTACCTACATGTTCTGTTGTTTTCATATTTGAAAATTTTGCATAAAGTTTGGGAAGAAATGCTCAGACCTATGGTGACTGGCTTTATCTTTCTCATCTACGCAATCTAATCAAGATTTGAGACGTAGCTACATACAGTATTTCAAAACTGCCAACAGATCACTTAGCTAAGAAAATTGCAAATATATTTGCCAGATTCATAATCTGGAGATACGCCAAATAAAGCAAGATGCAGTATATTTTGACATTAAGACCATTTGAAGATGGTTTAATAATAGGAGGATGTAAATATAAAATTTCTAATTGATTCTAAGTTACAATTATTTGGCCTAAAATGGCTGCATAAAATTATCTGTTAGTGCAGACGGTACAAAAGTTCTACATATACCAGCTTGGGAGCATGCAGTAGTAAATTTGCAAGCATAGTTCACTATGCTGTGCTGAGCACATTGAACTTGGATAGTAACAGGATAAAGAGAGACCTTGAGCAGATTCGTGAAAATGTATAGAGAAAGAGAAGCATGTTCTTGAATGGAAAATGAGTGTAACGAGCGCCATGAATCCAAAGCCATGATCCATAGCATGAGTATAGCAATCATTTTTGAAGGAAAACATAGTTCCTGTAGATTTTTTGATGCACTGCAGACATTGGCTTACTCATGTGTAGTAACAGAGAACCTAAATAAAATACATAGCAATCCCATAATTGCTAAATGGTGCTGTCTTCAACATTGCAAGAGACAAGAATACTAGCAAATCTAAGAAGGCTCTTTATTAGTGAAAATTAAATTTCACTTTACAGACTGTCTTCAAATATCACCACCGTAGAGCAATATAGACAGATACAAAGTTAAAAGGAATTAAAAACGAACAAACAAGAAACCTTCAGAAGTGGCTATACTGTCTGTTCAGACTAGCAACACACATTTTTTATTCTGTGTAATGACCTGCACAAAGTTGTGTAGTTACAAGGATATCTGCAGAGGCAAAAGTTATTACAAACCAGATAGAATGGCTAAAGATTGCACTTGGACTTCACATCTGCTGCTTAGAGAACCAGAATTGTTCCACCTGCACATCTGGCTGGCTGAACTAGCAGTGATCCAAGGAGGAATGCTGGAGAAGTTGCCAAATGAGCTTATGCACCGTATCTTCATTCTGGCGCTTACTCTTGTCTTGTTCATGTGGTTTGAACAGCTATGGAGTGAATGCCAGTCCACACAGAGAGAGATTGGTCCTTTATACTGAGCCATTGGCAACTCCATGTATTTTTTAAATAAATGAAGACAATCAGGAATAGACCTACTTTTCATATATGACTTCTAGTCATGTCAACATGATATATTAAGCAAGTTTAAATTGGTGGTCTTTCATTAGGGTAGAGCACTGTAAAAATCACAGAGAAAGTCATTTGTATTTACCTTCACTTTTCAGCATGTATAAATATACTCAGAAAAAATTAAGATTTTTCATCAGTGTGCATTGAACTCCATATGCAATGGAGCATATTTACTAGAACACTTACGGAAAAATGTACAGTTCAGCAGAAAAATAAATGTTAAAGTGTTTTCAGGACAGTGGATTAGTAGCATAAACATGAACTTTCAAGTGATCCATTTATGTGTCAAAATGTGATGAATGGACGTACACAATTAACATTTCCTGTACTCCGAAAGCCATTAGTTACAATGAGAATAAATTGAATGTACATATCATTAGCTGTATTGACTAACATTGAAGCCAACCACACAGAATGATGAATTCCAATATTTACAGACTCATGATGGAAAATGTGGAGGGGAAAAAAGAAAAAAAGAGAGAGAGAGAAATAAATTTCTTGTCTAATTCTCAAGGAATGTGTTTTACTGTAGCTGTAAATGGATGCAGGATTGAATGTCTTATCAGTAATTATTTCAGTTGAACTGCTAAAGATAATTCTGTTATAATTTCAGATCTGTAAGTGTTATGCGTTATTTCTTGGCAATTGCATTCTGTAGAAGCAAATGTGTTCCCCAAATGGCACGGTGTCATAGCCTAAGTTTTAATAGGGTTTGTATGTTTTCCTGTAAGGTGACAAAATTGTAGAAGTAAGCATTTACACATGCAATGATCTTATCATCTGCTAAACTTTCTTAAATGTGATGGGCACACAGAATGAAATACAGTACTATAATGCAGTGAATAATATAAATGGTAAACAAACATTCCCTTGTTTACCATGAGCTGAGAAAATGTAGCCTAGATTTCTTAGCATAACTGCAAGCAGGAGATTGGTGTCTATGGAAAGCACATCCTTTTCTATTCAACTGAGAACATGCCTCATTTGGAAGCAATCTTTGGTAGCACTGGGGAACTGTGGAAGTGTGGAAATGAAAACAGATTACATCATGTTAGTTAAAAAGAAAGAAAGGAGAAGGGAGAAGGATTTCTGAATGTCATTTGTAAGGATTTATGTAAAAAAGCATCAATAATACAAATGAAATATTTCTATTGTCCATTTGTAGTTAACTACACATGGAATAGTCCTACAAAATACATTTTCTGTCACTATGAGCAGTCAATAAAATGGAGTGACTTCCTTACTGATAACATCTGTAGAAATGTACTCTTTCTGTAGATGTATTCCTCTATGCCAAATTCAGGCTTTCAACTGCACAGTAATGAAGCTTGGAACTTTAAAAATTAAGGGAGAAGAGAAGGCTCTGAGGAGACCTTAGAGCTGCCTTCCAGTACCAGAAGGGTGCCTACAGGAAATCTGGAGAGGGACTTTTTATAAGGGCAGGTAGTAACAGGACGAGGGTAATGGTTTTTAACTGGAAAAGGGTGAATTTAGATATCAGAAAGAAATACTTTACTGATGATGGGACACTGGAAAATGTTGCCCAGAGAAGTTGTGGATGCTCCCTCCCTGGAAACATTCAAGGCCAGTCTGGATGGGGCTTTGAACAACCTGGTGTAGATGGAGGTGTCTCTGCTGATAGCAGAGGGGTTGAAATAGATGATCTTAAAGTCCCTTCCAACCCCGACCATTCTATGATTCTATGAAAGACTGTATGTGACTGGATAAAAACTAGAAAATCCTCTTTTTTCCTCCTTTTTTCTCTTGCAAGAAAAAAAATATCAAGTGCAGTGTCCACACTGTACATGCCATTATATCTACTGTATGCCTTTCTCAGCAGAAGTTATGATGAAGGGAGAATGGCACAAAGTGATGGCAGTGGCTGGAGTAAGAATTTTATTTCTTCAGATTGACAGTGAATTTCTGTTTTGGAGAATTCATTGACATTAACTTGTCACGTTACCACGTCAAGTTGATCTCAATTTGTGCTTGAAAATGTGTCTGTAATTTCAGTTTCTCAGCACTTTGCAGTGATGATTGACAAACAGTTCTGTTCTAGTCAAGCTGACAGAAGTAGAAAATGTAAAAGTGCTTCTTGCCTTAGAAATAAAATAGCAAAGGCAGTTGAAATCTTACCATCTAGACTTAAAAAGACATAGCAGACAGCAAGTGAAATAATGGTGATTAAGTATACGAAGGTAAACACTTCAGATTATTGTAATCTGTCTAACAAAATGAAAATGAAAAAAAATGAGAATGTTTCTTTTTTTTTTCTTCTATAAGTCTTGTTGAATTTCATTTTTGGGGGGCCATAGCTCACAAAGAAAAAAAGACTATAGGGAAATTTGTAATCTAATGGAATAACTATTTTTCTTTATATTGGAAAGGTTTGTCATTTAAGACATTCATCTTCTACATTCTACTTGCTAGAAAGAAATGAATTTGGAATTGTATTCTACATACTTGCCCGAGTTTGTAATTCCAGTGCATTTTACTGAGCAATGGTGATGAATATTTCTTCTGCTTCCACTCCCTATACTAAGTTATTAAAATACAGGCTGTGAATTGCCGCTTTGCATCAGCCTACTAGTCTAATAGAAGACAGCCAATATTAAGATTTTCTTGAGGAGCTTTAATGAGTGTTAGATGGGTTCCTATTCACTTGATTTGTGTTTACAAAATAATTCAAATGCTTAATAAGTTGCATCATTTTAACAAACTGCATATTGAGAAAAAATATGTGAATGGTAAAGATTACTGATACAAGAAATTCTATTTCTAATGAAACCTCTTTTATGTAGTAATGTGGAATTTTAAAGTGGATTTTCACTCTTCTCTTATACATTTGATTTTACAGGAATGTCCTGCATCTTAGAGAATACCCAAGCGAAGTTCCTTGACTTTTTGATTCAAGCTGTTACATTACTCCTACTGTTTTTCTTTCATTTCTAATTAATTAATTTTCCTATCATGTTCGGATCTCCACTAATTATTTTTTTAATGAGAGAAGGCTAGCAGCATACCATTCCCTTTATTCTTAATCTATTTATATGTTCAAGAATAAATTTTTGCCACAAAGTTTCTGAAGATAATGCTGCCATCAGAAAGCAAAGCCTGTGTAACTTCTCTTTTGACATCATCTTAAATACCTGTGCTAATTGTGCCTGCCTAATGGTACAGTTCAGACTGCTTTGCATCCGTGACTTGCCTTTCTGATTATTAAAATCATCCTCAATCTTTGTGTTATTTTTAAGACCATTAGAAACGACCTTGTTTCCTAGAGCTAATAGAATTGTTCAAGTCTGCACAACAAAGTGAAAACTGCTGAATTTCTACTGGAAGCACAAGTACTTGGTGCTCATTTCCTCTCTCCATACACTGAGACCTTAGAAGCAGACTAATCAATTTAATGTGCAGTGTAAAAGCTGATTTATTGCAGTTTCTTAATCAAAAATTGTGTGTTATCAAAATCACATACCATGTACAATCTATTTTTTTTTTATATTGAGATTGTTATCCTTCAACCCAACTTGTAACCTCATTTTAAAAAGAAATCTAGTGACTTTGATGGGATATATTTTTCACAAATCCAGCTTGATTGGCATTATGTTATTCTGCTTTAGTTCTTAATTATAATCCTGTAGCATCTATTCCATTATTTTCCATATGATTGACATTAAGCTGACAGACCTATAATTGCTTTCTTTAAAAGCTGAAACACATTTGCTGTCTACCAGTATTCTGGAACTGGCAGTATTTCAAGAGTTAAGCAATGTTAACACTGTGCAGAAAGCTCTGAGCAGCACTTTTGAGTGTTCTGTATGCAAATTATCTGAATACAGTGATTTTTGAAGTATAATGTTGCAACATTTTCTGATATTGCTACTAGGATGGAAAGAATAGTGCGACATATGTACATATACATATCTTCTTGGTTTGATTTGGACAGAAAGGAGTTGTTCTTTATAATAAATATCATGTTGCATCTAATAAGTGAATCACCTGATGAGTCAATATGATTCAATATTTTTTCTCCCAAAGAATAAAGTCAGCACTTACCACTTTAACTCTGCTGAATAACTCTCTTATCAAGTGCCTATAGTTGCTACCTCCTTATTTACAGAAATTTTATCAATTTTACACTTTCTTTTATTTCTGGATGACTGTTTTCTTTTACCTTCTATTCCCTTCTAAGACTAATTTTTAACCATCTGTCTTTGATGATGGCACTAAGACTTAACAGCTAACACAATGCTTATTTGTTCTGGATTTCAAAAAGAGCTTTGTACTCTAGGCCCATATTCACATTCTATTATTTTTAATGGGTATTAGAGGCATAGTTTCCTGCAAGGTTACTTCATATTTTAAAATATTTAGAACACTCTTCTCACAAATAAATCAAATTTATGAAATTGCAATGTCAAAGCTGCCCAGCTTTAGTGATGCTCCAAAGAAATCCAGTTTCAGGATGACATGCTGCATTTGTTCGCTTACCCATCCATTCTATAAAGGTTTATAAAGAGTGTTCATTTATAAAGATTGTTCAAAAAGCCATTTGCTTTATTATCCAGAGAAAAGTAAGTTGCACTGACAGAATTCAAGAGCCTAGATTCACCATGCAGGTAAACAATTATTCAAGAAATTGAGTATTTTTCATCCTTTTTTTTTTTCCCCATTCACATGCTGTAGAGCAAAATGTTACAGCTTATTTTGTTCAGAAACCCTTTCTCCTCTTTCACTTTGTTAAAGCTGTTCTTTTCCAGATGATGTGTGGTCTTGCTATAATTTATGGAGTATCCTTTCTGAGTTAACACAAATATCAACACCGAAAGAGACATTCCGTAATTAGGTATGAGTGCAAACTGAGCTAGGAGAGGCCGCAGATATGCTTGCTAGTATAGAAGACTGTTTTTCTATGCTTGGATTCCTAGCTTGTTAGAAGACAAAATAAGTCCTTGTCTATAGCAACCGTTTTTATTTTCTTTTTTTCAACATTTATTAAATATGTCACTTAAACAATTTAAAAATAATAACAAACTCTTTAAATGTTTTGGGATGCCATAAACATAAAAAAAACATTCTCTATCTTTCTCATACCACATATTTTCCTTATCTTCAACCAGGATAGCTTCATCTTGTATGCAACTTTTTTAGGCTGATTAATACTGCTTTCAGTTTGACCTGACTTTTATATACATATATTCAAAATAGTAGCCCTGATACCACCTTTTCATGGAGATTTTCAACAACGTAAGTCAGTTTTAGCTGACTTTCAGGAAAAAAAATCAGTTCTTTGTTCTTTATATGAAAGAAGCAACTGTAATGTTACATTTTTATCATCCCAATCATTGCCTGGAAAACAGGTGATTCAACGGTTGGAAGAAAGCAGCAGCAGAAAAAAAAAGAGAAAAAAAAAGACTTCCTTTTTCAATCAATGCTGTATGTGAAAAAATAATGAACAACTAAATTTATTTAAAAATATTACCTCAATCAGAAAAGAGGGAATAAATGAATAAATCATTGAAGCAGTGACATCTTTTAGCTCCAGAGGTCCGTGTGAATGAATACACACTAGCAACTGATATTTTTTCTAGTACAAAACCTGCAACATCAAAGTGATAATAAATTCTACATTTTATATTAAAATGTTTTTTTTTCTCAAGATTCCCTTTGTTACAAAAATGTGTCTCTGTGCACAGTGTGATTTTAATTATCTCTGCTTTAGTGAGAACAAACATCACTGCAACCATGTATTATGCTGTATGCCACGTCTGTAATACATGAGACCTGGAAAAGTATTTTCAGAATGCCAGAGGTCTGCTCAGTGATGCACTGATCAATCCACTTCATGTATTCCTAAAATATCTCTTCCATGTTTCTGAAGGAATAAAATAGTGAAATATGAGATTCAGCAGAGGAGATAGTTTATTTGCAGTAATATATGTGTTTGAGTATTCATGGAAGATGATCAGGTCTTTTTAGATAAAGACAGGCCTTAAAAGGGAGAAGGGGAAGATTTGATAACCACTTACTATGATAATCAGATTTACATTAATTTTAATTATTTAACTTTAAAAGTTTACTAAAAAAAAAGAAAGAAGAAAACGTATGGGATAGATTAATTGTGAAAATTGTGTCAAACCATAGAGGAAGTTTAGCGTGAAGAATGCAGGAAAAAAGAAAATCAAAATATATATCTCTCTTTTTCAGCTTTAGCAGGGTTGTTCACAATCCCAGATTCTCATAGGAAGCTGCAGCTACATTATCAAAAACAGCAATTCCCAAACTTACATCTGAAGACAGATAGGGAGCTAATATCAACAGCCATCCTGTCAAGGACTGCTGGTCCATCTTCACTTTCAAAACGCAATTTCTGAGCTACTACAGCCTATTGAGCTTTTGGTGTCTTTTCAATTTCTCTGAGGCATTGGCCTTTCAGCTCAATTTGCAGTTGAAGTCTTTGCATCTTCTCTGTTGCTAAGCTCCCCAGGGCAACTGGTATTTCTTTTGGCGTTGCTGTAAATAAGTCAGTCGCTGTCTGCTGCAGCAACTAGTTCATTAGTCTTCGTTCAAAGGCACACGTCTGCTCTCTGTCCTCATTTCACAGATTGCTCAGCTGCACTTTGGGAATAAATGCTATGTATGCCACTTAGAGTGTGGCTTGTGGTGTCATGTTGTCATATCCCCATTTCTCCCCATCCGGAGGTCTTCCATCTTCTAGTTGGATACATTCTACCTGCTGCCCAACTGCAACCTGAGGTTAACTCTTCCTTAGCACTGACTTGTTGCAGAAAGAGCTGGAGTCACAATTGTATTAACTGGGAATACTGTAGGAATGTGATAGTGCAGTCAGTTTTCTTCCTTCAATATGGATTTCTTAAAGACTCACTACCTCCCCATAACAGGCCTAGAAATGAAGTAGTGTTTTCTCAAAGGTGATGGTAAGTTTGGCAGCTCAGCTTCAAAAGGGTAGGAACAAAATAAATTTACTTTGCTAAACTGTTAAAAGAATGAATTTAGATTCTTCTAGAAAAGGAAAAGCTGGTTAGCCATGATAACTTGACCTGTGCATGCAGAACATATAAGTTCATGTAGTTCCTTCTTGTTACCTCAGCCACCTTCACAACTGTTGGACATCTCAGTGCTGTAGTGAAGCAGCAGCTCCTAGCTTTTTCTCTCTCTCAAAAAAAGCATTGGTCCAATCTTAAGCTTAATGCATATTTTGTAAATACAGCAAGGAGTTTGAGACTGATGGACACGCTAGCATTACTTAATGTCGAGAAAATCAAAGAGGATATATATGGGTTAATATAGCTTACTTAATTATCCACAAGAATATAGTCTCACTTTAATTTCTACATATGTCTGATAGAGCAAGACCTTAAATAACTTGATAGGCTTAATTCATGTCTATCTTTCCATTATTAAGATACATTATTTAAGGTAATTCACCACAGTGGTTGAACAGAGTGAGATAAACCTCATTGGTTGAGATGAATGGTTTGCCCAGTCCAATATGTTTTCTTCAGCAACAGTACGCTCGTACTGGGAGCATGCAAGCTTGGCCAGTGCTTTCCGTTTGACCTGTACCTTGTCCCTCTCTTCCTTCTCTCCAGCATGAAGATTCCTATCCGTTTTAGGCTCCATGCCTTCAATCATTTTTGTTGCCATTCCTTTCTAACTCTAGTGCATCACCATCTCTGCTTAAGGTCCTATTTTCCTGAGGCAGAAAAGACAATTTAGCAGTTTGCTGTTTAAACATGAGGTCCCTTTATACACCGCAGTCCTGAGGATGACAGCAGTAATTCAGCAGGGCATATGAGCCATATCTGGAGGAACAAAATCCATGTCCCTTGCTAATTCTATTCAATTTCCTCCAGACATAGATCAGGCCAAGGTCATTAATCTCTATTTTAATTGCTTTTCTTTCTCATTAACTCGTCTATGTTAGAAAGCTTGATTCATCCAGCTGTGGAGAAGGGACAATTAAAATCTTTTTGATGGTTATTGCCTAAAATCCAATCACAAGTAAAAAAAAGTTTTTGAGCAAAAGAGGAAGGATTGCTCACATTAGACATTAGTATTAAAAGTATTCCAAAAGAACAGCTTTGAGTATTTGATTTTTAAAAGCTGATATCTAGTGAATGAGAGTTTTGTATCTAATTGTTATTTTTAACAATAGAAGGATGCATGTCTTCTGTACCATTATGCTTGTATTTTTTAAACTGTGTTTCCCATGAGCTAGCAATATCTACATTGTATGATTTGACCAGCCAGATAAATGAATGTCCCTGTTTGAAATGGACATGATGTATTTCTGGGTATTTCTTCAGTCCGTTGCAATATGTAAGAGCCGGTTAATAATGTAATTCAAGATAGGCTTTTCTTTTTTACTTTTCAGAAAGGAGATTTGGAAGGAATAAACTGATATGCAGCAAGCATTCTAGTAAACTTTGCCATAAAACTTCTACATTCTTTCCTGTCCTAGTTATCCTAGCAAAACTATTATTTTTTTTTCTCTGTGATTTGTTTAATGCTAAAACACAGTTAATGATGAACTGTGATCATTTTAATAATCACTTCCAAATATACATCCTTCCATTAGAATGTTGGCCCTGGTATTTGTATACCTGTAGTTGTACTTCTATTTTGCTGTGCATCTTTTCTATCCTGATAAGAAAAAATTCCTTGATGTCACGTTTCTTGAACTTTTGCTTTCGGGTCTACGCCATTAAATTTATCTTCTTTCTTTATTCATCTCTTATAGTGGTTACAGTGATGTAAAGTGTAACAACACAATAAAGCTGTGCTAAACAAATGCTGGCCCTAAGTTCAGGTACTGAAAAATCTGAAAGCGATGGGAGTAAGTTTCTCTGTAGAAATATGATTTAAATTATTTTTTTCTACTTATTTCATCAAGCATCAAATGATCAAACCAAAGAAAATTTTTTTCTTTCATAATCCATATTTTATTTTTCCTAAAATAATTTTTGCACTCAATTTTCTTTGCCTTGAAAATATAAGTAATAAGGCATGTAAGCTCAAACACTTAAGATTTTACAATTTTATAAGCAACGAGGTCTTTATATAAGATCTTTAATTACAATACAGGCTACAGCACTAATCTGCTGCTTGGATTATGACTGAGTGCACACTATGTCATGACAAGCATGTGCCCTGGATGACCTTAGCCTGAATGAATGCTAAACTCACAGATCTCTGTTGCAACAATTTGGCATCCAGCATTGTGTCAGTGTATAGAATTTGCTTCTGAAGAAATACATCTTGTATATACTTTTCCTTTCCAAATTGTGCAAGGTCCAGGAAAGGCTCATGAGTGATGGCAGATTTTTCTGCACACAGGTACGTGCTCTGTGTCACTCTCCATTAGACACTGCAGATAGTATGCTGTGTCTCTCAGATTTTTGGCAAGGTCAAAACATACTCAGCTAAAGAGAAATTCATTAGGAGGACCAGATTAATCATTAGTAAAGGCCTTCTCTGGTGATTTAGGTTTATTTCAAAGATTTGGATTGATTTCCTCTTCCGTTTCCTTCCCTCCTGTGGAGCAAAATAATGACAATCAACAGTCATATCCTTTTCTCTTAGCTTGGTATTTCCAGCTTTTGGAATCCCTATGCACATACAATAACATGAACAAAGCAGCATACATCTCCAGAGGTGCATTGCCTGTTTTACAAATCACCAACACCATTTTTTTCCTGCATATAATATGACTGAGCCTGGCTACACTCCTCTGTATTTTTTTGTATTTCTGTACTTAAGTACAGAAAGGAAACTGAAATTTTGTTGGAGAAGTCCTTTAACACATCTGCATGTTTTCCAAAAAGCAAAGCTCACTTTCTGAAGTTAATATTTCCTTTAGGCAACTTGTGATCCATAGATTATGGACACAAAATGCTGTAGATGCTCTTCTGAAACCTTTAGAGCTTACAGAGCCTGTATGTGCTTATTCTAAAGAAATAATTACAGTTTGTCCTTAGGAGCTTTGTGACCTCCACACAGAAGAAACTTTCTGCTGAAATGTTACCACTTCTCTTGTTCACTATATACTTTTGGAAGAATCATTATGATTGAGTAGCATGCAATGTTATGGTTTTGCTACCACACTAAGAGCTCTGTGAAAGGTATCTGGTGTTCGTCAAATAATATCATATTTTATTTTTATACTTGTCCATGGTCTCAAAGAAAAACTGCCACAAAACCAACATATCTATGAACAGTAGAAAAATGCTGTCTTTGGTATCAGAAGCTTCAAATTCAGTTCCCAATGATACTCTTAGCTGAATAAGTATTAAAAGATCAATTAATCTCTTTTTTAAATAATAAAATAGCAACAATACTGACTTCATGCATAAAGCACTTCATGATCTATTGAGCAGAGGCCCTAAAACAACAACAACAAAAAAAAAAAAAAAAAAAAAACTAACAAAAAAACCACAAAGAAATTATTTTTTATGTGTTAACTACTGTTTTAGTGTACCTGAAAATACATGCTCTATTCATTCGATGCAAGGGCAAGTCAATAACATTAGATACCCGCATTTCATATATATCTTCAGAAATAAGCTTTTTCCCCCTCCTCTTCAATTGTAATTTATTTTTATTTCAAATTATACTCCCCTGGAGTGTAAATATATATTGCACTTAGTATTCCTCTTTGTTTTGGTCTTTCCATGAGAATATTTAAAAGAAACTGCACTTGACTGTGACACAATAAATAGTATGTGGGGAAAAAAAAAAAAAGAAATTTGCATAAAAACAATTACAATATTATTGGCTTTTCTATAATATAAAAGTCTTGACTACTGTACTGTATTACTTATCTACCTGTTCTGGCATTCTCCACAATAACTTTCATAACTGTTGGCTAGGTTTCAATATGCTTAATAGAGAGACATGGCTCTTAATGCAAATTAAGTTTGTACAAATTTCATGAGATAGACTACTAATTAGGAGGTAAAAAATCTTGTTCACAAAAAAAATAAAACAAATCTCAAGCATTTTAGACACCAAAGAATCAACTTGAGAACAAGCTGTTAAGTGTGTTCCAATCACAGAAAAATCCTCAGCTGAGGTTTCTGCAGGTGGATATTAGATATTAAAAGTGTTCAGCCACAAGGTATAAATCTATTGTCAATCTGGCTCTGCTAGTTCCCATACCACAAAAATAAATTTTCCCTCAAAAAACCTTTTCTCTTGTAAGAAGCAGGTTTGTAATGTGTTTTGGCATATCCTTAGCCAGGCAGTTTCTCCAAGGAACAGAAACTGACCTCTTCAAGGTATTTTGTATGAAAGGCAAAGAAACAAGGAGACTTCAGCTGTTTTGGATGGGGCAAGCAGTCCTAGGACAGAAATGTTATACAGGAAACAAATTTTTCAAATTGGGATGCTCTGGAAATATCAAGAACAGTTTCTTTCAGTTTTTGGAAGACATTAATCTGAGCAGAACATTTAACTGAATTTTATAGTCTTATTGCTGCTTTCAGCACACTGACTTGTGGTGGAAACTGAGAAGGGATAATAAATGTTATGAGTCAGAAGTTGAAGGAGGCTAATGCAAAACAGATTCTATCACAGTTAACAGACCATCCCTACCCATCAGTCCATGCTGTGCATAATTTTGTTTACCATTGTTTCATATCCCTTCCACCAAATGTTGCTTTTTCCACACCAAGGATTTCTTTCTGACCTGGTTGTACTTCATGTGTACATCATTCCAATTACACCGTTTATATCTTTCTCTCAGCAGGAGAAAGAAAGGAGGATGAGACCTGAACTCTATTCAAGTTGTCAGTGAATCACAGATTTATGTGGTGGTGTAATGATGTTCTCTGTTTTATTGTCTTCTCCTTTCCTAATAATTTCTAACACTGTAACTATGGTTTTGACTGTTGTGAGTACTGACGCATAAAACCAATCATGCAGGAGCACATAACTTCTCACTTGTTTATTCAAATCTAACAAAATATTCAGCACAGAAAAGGCAAATTCTTCAGATTTTAATTCAGCATTTTTTGCCATTTATGCTCCCTCTGAAGACCTATTATTAGGGTATTAAAATGGAGGTGTGTGAGCCCTGTTTGTATAAAATTCATTTAATAGATACTTTAAATAATTAATTAAATAATTAATTTTGTTTAAAATTACTTTGTAGAATTATTAAATGGTATGTTTCTTTGCAATTATTTTTTCCTCTCTTCATATTTTAATAGTGTCCCACTTATATAATTGTTAATAGGGCCTATAAATGTAAGTAATTAAGCTTAAGGCTTACTGAATTATGCCTTAGTGTGGTTAATTTTTACATTTGAAAAAACTATAGAATAATTGAGTAATTATTATAATTGATTTGCCATACTCATCAGTTAAATGTAAGTAATAAATATGGGGTTATATATCTGATTCTACAGCCAGAATGCTGAAGCCTTTTCTATTCTTTGCCATTTAATCCTGTGCTATATACATATATTTTAAAAAATATATATTTTTTTAAATTTTAAAAATATTTAAATTGCAACATTGTGTCATAAAGACTGAAAACAAAAATGCCATCTTTGAAAACGGAAACATCCCACTGTTTCCTGATTATTTTTTTTTAGGTAAAAGAAACCCCAGCAGTTTAGAAAAAAATAATGAGTTTCTTGTAGAAATTTTCATATTTTTCACATACTATATTCAACTTTTTAATACTTGTCAGCTTCTATTCTCATTTTTATTTTTTGATGGTTAGACCTCATCCAAACAAATTTTTCACTAAATTACTAACATCAGTCAAAGCAAGTATGGTTACATTCACATTCTGTTATAAAGCTTTGAGGTAGAGCAGCTTTCATCTTGACATGTGTCAACCTTTCCCCATTTTAGCAGGTCAATGGCATCTAATACTTAAAGGAATGTTCAGCTCAAGCATCCCTTAGCTTTGTCTACTGTCTTGTACCAATAAATATTGACTGTGAACTCATTTCATACCAAATTTCAGTATTTAGTGGCTTTAGCCACCTGTTTTGAACCTGAACACACACTGTGTTGGTAAACTGCTCTTGTGGTTAACTGCTAGTGTCACTGTGAACATTTTATAGCTCTTTTACATTGGGTTTCATTTTACTTTTGACTAATAGCTTCAAGAGTCTCTTAATTATTTACTGTCAGTTTCATCCTAACAGATTATGATCAAATCACCTTATAACCATCTCCAGTTTGTATATTTCGCTTCAAGGTGTCTGCTACATTAGGTTAACAAAGCTTATGTCCTGTAAGACTCCATTAGAAAGACATCTCCCCTTCTTTCAATTACATTCGAAATGCATCAGTATAATGGCTATCCCATTAATCAGCGATGGTTCTATATTTATAGAAGCAAAATCAAATAAAATGCCTTGTATAAAAACAGGTCACCAGTGGTTACCTTTCCCAAATACTAATCTTGTTAAAACATAAATTAGTTTGAAATTGTGAGTTTCCAAACCCCATGTTGATTGGATACATCGATTCAGTTATTTATTATCTGAGCCCATAATTTGTTGGGATTAATCTTATGTTGATGGGCAAATAATTACTGAGGGTGTCTCATTAGCCTTTTACAAAATGGCATATTTACTTCTGATCTTTTCAACTTTCCCATTATTTTGTAACCTTGCAGTATTGAAAATTCTTGACCAGTTTTGGAATTTGTATTTCCCTCTCCCTCTCTACTCTGCCCTCGTGAGGCCCCATCTGGAGTACGGTGTCCAGGTCTGGGGCCCCCAATACAAGAAAGACAGGAAGCTGTTGGAGAGGGTCCAGAGGAGAGCCACAGAGATGATCAGAGGGCTGGAGCACCTCTCCTGCAAGGACAGGCTGAGGGAGCTGGGCTTGTTCAGCCTGGAGAAGACTGCAGGGTGACCTCATTGCAGCCTTCCAGTACCTAAAGGGAGCCTATAATCAGGAGGGGAGTCAACTCTTTACAAGGGTATATAATTTCAGGACAATGGTTTTAAGTTGAAGGAGGGAAGATTAAGGTTGGATATCAGGGAGAGAGTGATGAGGTGCTGGAACAGGCTGCCCAGAGAGGTTGTGGATGCTCCATCCCTGGAGGTGTTCAAGGCCAGGTTGGATGGGGTCCTAGGCAGCCTGGTCTAGTATTAGATATGGTGGTTGGTGGCCCTGCCTGCAGCAGTGGGGCTGGAGCTTCATAATATTTGAGATCCCTTCCAACCCAAGCCATTCTATGATTCTATGAAACTCAGGTACCGTACTTAGGTACAGAATTGTAAGATATGCATCTAAAAACATATCTTTTACATACTTTTTACATGAAGTACATTTAGTCATCGTTTGGCATTTCAAATTTATCATCTTTTTTTTAAATTTTATTTTATTATTTCTTCTGATAGGAGGGTGACAGTAGAAGTATGATTCTGTCCATTTCTAATAAACTTGGATAGTCTTTGTTTCTACTGATTACTTTTCTATCAAATACTTAACCTTCTTATTTTTTTTAATCTGCATCATCATTTCTAATATCAGTTTCCATATTTGTATTTTAGATGTACTTTTATGTTTATATACACAGGAATATTCATGTAGAATAAATGCATAGTTTAAATATATTTAAGGCATATTATATCTTAATTTTATATATGGATAGAAAATATACACATTTCAAGTTTATATTAATTTCTCAAAATATAGATATTTAAAAAAATTTTCATGTGCCTTTTTTTTTCTTACTGGGATATGTTAAGAAACTATGAAATATTCTTCAAACATTTCTCTCTATCAATCATTGCAGTTTTTTCCATTTCAATTCTTCCTTAAATTGCTTGTCTCATAATTATTCCAAGTCATTATCTGACAGCCATTATGCACATATGTGTGTATGCATATTTTGTAATTAAAATATTCAGGCACTACATAGCAAACTAAAATTCTTCTATTTAAAATAAATATATTAATTTTAATTACCTTCCTCAAGGATAGGTGTTAATCCCGTTTCATTTCCCACCCTGAGTTGGTATGAACAAGATTAAGTACTTATATCTAAACAGAGATGATTAAACAATACAGAGATTAGCAGTTTGCTAAGAAATGAAATAGAGAATTCACCTTGTTGGGTGTAGCAGTATGCAAATTGGAGGCAAAAATTAACAAACAAACAAACAAAAAAAAAAAAAACGAGTGAGAGAGTTTTTACAATGGCTGTAACAAATACCGTACCCCTAAGTAGTAGAAATACATGCTGTATTTTCTACTTCTCAACATTCTTCAGTTCCGGGCTCTTCTGGGGACATACATATTTTTAATATAATATATTTAATATATTTTTTTCTTATTTGAAAGTGTATCAATATTATAATTGTTTAAGAGATCTACAGGTCATACGCCAACAGGGCATGATTATTCTAATGAAATGGAAGTCATTTGGCCTTCAATCACACAGAATTTAATATGCACCTGAGGCACAGATTAATGACCTGCTAATATACCTCATTTAATGTCTCATTCCTTAAATAAACCAGTTCAAGTGATCATTGGGAAACTATCCAATAAATAAGTGAAAAAAGCAGTACCTGTTATGACTTAGTGACCGCATGTTACTAAAGTTTGTGTAAATAGAAGTCGTCTTTGAGGTTTAGGTACTATTTCAAAATTCACTCTGTGCTGCAAGTTTCCTAGCAGTTAGGACTGTAAAAGAAAAGCGCCTAAGGTTCCACAGTGGGTCAGGCACTGAAATGGATATTATGCTGAGTGATGAATGGAAAAAAGTTAACCAGAATCTGATGTCTACACACGCAGTGAAGGTTCTCAAAGGGTGACAGTTAAAGGTTCACTTCCTTTTATCTTCATTGCTTGCTGTGACCATGGTGTGGTGGATGCTGCACCTAGAGAGACCTTCTGGCAGCCTTGAAGATGGATGGGAGCACCTAGAGTAGCAGTGGGGCAGCATATGTGCCTGGATGCGCCTTTGGCCATGTGATGGAGCTGTATCTTAAATGTCTTCGTTCTTCCCGCCTGCTGTTGTGGTCCTAGGAAGCACCACATTCTCTCCAAATTGGTTGCAACCAAAAGGTTCCCCTGCCAGCCACAAGGAGCACCTTTAAGGCTGTGCATGACCCATAGCATACCCTCTAGGAATGTCTGCTAGGAGCATACCTCCACTTATTTTTTATAATGAATATTATTACATATTGTTATAAATGTTTAATATTTGAAAGCTCACCTCTTCAGGGCTCCACAAGGTTCTTTTTCCATACCTACATAAGAAAGAAGCTGTCGGATACAGTCTACATTGTTGACTGAAATTTATATAATTCTGCTTATTTTTTCTGCTTTCCTTGAAGATTTTTATGTTCTGTGCTTATTGTTGTTAGTTCTTTTGCATATGTCCATGATATTGACATGCTGTGTGGTTTTTTTCCTTTGCGTGCATCTGTTCAATGATCAAATTTAGAATCTTATAAATAGCACTAAGCTCAGCCCTGTTAACGCAAGAGGATATTTTAGGTGTTTTCCAACATGTAAACTCAACAGACTGGAGTTTTCATCGAATATATTAAAAAGTAAGTAACCTTAGCTCCTAATTTTTCATTAACAAAAAAAAAAAAAAAAAGCTTATCTTTTTCGAATTTTACTACACAGACAAAGTACACAGACAAATCCGTTTAATTAATTATTTAGTTCCTTGTAGTAATAGCAAAGAACATTAAAGACTCACAGGAATTGAACTATTGGGTTGGAGTCTGCAGTCTTTTAAAATATAATCCATGTAAAATCTGCATTGAACATATTTACAACACATTATTTTATTTCCTAAATTGGGAAATCTTGCATGATTTTTTCAGCAGTAAAGAAAACAATATTAATAATTGAATGTATTGGATAAATGAAGAAACTTGGTTCTCACAGAGTCAGTGTGACTAACTGTGATGCAATTTAGAAATTTTAATATGCATTCAAGGTCCCTGTTGAAATACTAATCTTTATGACTTTTACCTTATAAACATTTCTGCAAAGATCTTTACTGTAAGCAGCATGTGTCTGATAAAAATAGAGATGCAGTAAAAGCGAAGAGTGTTTTGCCAATGATATTTGAGATGTTGGAAAAGAGGGCAAAAGTAAAGAAAAGGGGAAAATATTAGGTTAGTCTAGTATCTTACATGAAAATGTAAGTAAATCAGAAATTGTTATAGATAAGAGTAAGGTTGTTGAGCAGAGTTTAACTACTTGAATGGTAATCAACTGGCAAAACATGTACAAACGTCTGTGTGTTTTACATGTGGTCTGGTGTTTACATCCAGGCAAAGGTCCCGCCCAGCGCTCCAGGCCGGAGGAGAGCTCAGGGGGATCTTAACTGTGAATATAAATATCCAATGAGAGGGACTAAAGATGAACGTTAAGTTAAAAATCTAAAAGTAAAATGTAAAGTAAAAATAAAGATCACCAGAATAGTAACGCTGATGTGAATGAGTCCATTCTTAACCTTCTGTATGCTCTTTTATTTGTATATTTCTTTTAAAATAAGGAAATGAACTCCTTAGAATAATAGTTTATTTATCTTCTTTCACACAGAATCATAGGGGTTGGAAGGGGCCTCTGGAGATCATCCAGTCCAACTTAGTGCTAAGGCAGGTTCCCTACAGCAGGTTGCACAGAAAAGCATCCAGGTAGGTTTTGTATATGCCCAGAGAAGGAGACTCTCGGGGCAGCCTGTTCGAGTGCACCCTCACAGTAAAGAAATTCTTTCTCATGTGCAGATGGAACTTCCTATGTTCCAGTTTGTGCCTTCTGCCCCTTGTCCTGACAGGAAGTTACACATTAGTAATTGGAGAAAGTTTCTTCATTCCAATGCCATGTATAAATTAATGTACAGTAATATGGAAACTGAAGATTTTTTTTTTTTTTTTTTTTTTTGTCAGTTCCTTCTTTGTGTCAGTTCCAAAGATTCTTTTGAATGTGTGGGTTAGGGCACATAGATATTTGCTTGTACAAGAGATGATTTTATCAATATACACAATTTATTATTATTATTTTTTTTCTCATCAGAATGGCACATTTTGAGCAGTTTCACTGTGACTTTTACCAGTCCAATTACAACATAGATGACCAGGAAGATTACAGCACTTGTGACTCTAGTGAAAACCTGAGTGGAAATAGAAAGTAAGTATGCTACCAAAAGAAAAAGAAGAGAGAGATTTCAAAACTCAGGTGAAATTAATGACAAAGAAAAGCATTCAGTTGAAACAAAAGGATTCTCTGAACAATGCAGCTGGAGTTTTAAGGGTGAACTAGAAGTTGTAGCAGTAGAAAGATTAAGAGAATACTTTTATTCCTTTTTCTAATGTATTTTTTTGAAATCAAATGGTGACTTGTGCCCCTGGAAGAAGGACACTGAGGAATAGAAGTTCTAAGTTAAGGAGATTTCTAAATAACCATGTTGCAAGAGGCTGGATGTTGTTGCAGCCTCCCTGTTCAGCAGCTGATGGATCTGACTGGTCCTAGGACTTGCACAGGGAGATGAAAAGGCAGAGACCAGGCCTGACCTGCCATAAAACTCTCTGCCCTGCAAAGACGTTCATTCAGGCCTACCCACAATGGCAGTGCTCCACAGAGTCTGCGCCTCTCTTCTGGAAAACATCAGGGAATAAAAAATAATTTTGATTGAAACAGAAAGATGGGTATCAAAGGTTGAGAGATTAGTCCCAGCTCTCTCTATGCCTTCTGGTCATACAGAAATAGAATTATATATAATAATAATTGGGAAATCACAGAAAATAGAGCAGGAAAGAGCTTTGAGATCTATACCTTCCCCAAGGCTGATTTACTTATAATTAAGCCTATCATTATAGAGGATTGGAATATGCACTTCTGTTGAAAATAGTTGAAAATGTAAACCATGGCACATGAGTGGAGCAGTTCTAGGGAACCGTTGAGTTGCTCGTTGCCATCATTTGTTTCACTGCAATTTGCTTCTTGTCCCAGGAGCCAGACAGGACACAGACCTCTGGCTGGTGCTTTTGTCCCCTCAGAAATGCTGTTGCCATCTCAGAGTTACACAGGTCAGATATTACAGCCAACAGTTCTATACAGTTCCAACACTCTCTCTCACCTTAGCTACACTGATGGTTTTGATGAGGAACCTCCTTTGCTAGAAGGTAAAAATAAAACCAAGGACAATGCATGTTTGTATGCTTCTGTTTCCTAATTAGTGTCAGCCACCAGAGTATCTACAACAGAGGCACTCAACCTGGCTGTTGAACTTGCCCTTGTGTATGCAACTTTGTCCAACTGCTCCTGTCATCAAGCCTGAATTTTCTTATTCGAGGTCCGCAAGTGTTTAATTCATTATGTCATATGTGGCATATGCTTTACTACCACTAGATGACAGCATAACAATAAGTTTTACATTAATATTTCCAAATATTTTTCTGCTCCATGTTTATACTGCATGCATACTGGAATATCTTTAATTAACAAACATTGATAGTAATCTTATTTGCTTATCTAGTAATAAATTTTACAGTTTGAAGATGCTAACCAGATTGTTTCAGTGTAAAGGAAATTTTTAAAGTTGCATTCAGCTTCAATTAGTTGATCATTTAACTGCATGAACAACATCATTCTTCATGATGATTGAACTGTCTTAATGCTAGTGGCTGACCTGTAGATGAACACTGAATTAGCAAAATACCAGTAGTACCTACATTAAAAAAATAAATAAATAAAAAATAAAAATAAAAATTGTGACTACCCCACCATTATATAAAATGAAAGAATGCAGCCTGTTTTTGCACTATTTAAAACCAGCAAGATCATTCTGAATGACATGGATAACTTGTAGGCCTCCAACTCTCAGTCCTTCAGGCATGTAACATTTCGGGCAGCTCACTCCATGGAAAGGATGTTGAAATACAACTGCTTGTGATCTACAGGGCTGCAGAGACATTCATGACTGTGTCAAATAAATTGACCAAAATCAAACATTTTAATACAGAACAACCTTATTTATGTAATGTTTTGTCTTAGCTCGAGATGATGGATTGGTGAAGACCTAGCTTTTCAAACAGCTCTAACATATTGTCAGTCTCAGTCATTTTGGCAACCAGTCCTGAATCTAGCTTTTCCTTGCAGGAGCATCTCAGGAAAAATGATTGATTTTTCAAGCTGAAGTGTTTTTGAAGAAGACAGAAAAGAAATCTTTGCCCCAGTGAAGTTAGTGGCAGAATTCCTATTGATTTTAATGGGAAAGAAATTTGTTCTGTTTCCAGGGTTTCCAGTAATTACGTTTTAAATGCAAAAAGCTTATAAAGCACTCTACAAAGTATTAACTTGCCTTGAAGGAAAGAATGTCATTTTTAAGTGCCTCTGGCTGCTAAGGTCTAAGACACATCTCTTGTCAGACTTACCAGAATTAAATCATATATCTGTGTCTTCAGTGTTCCAGAGTATCTTGAATTCTGCAGTTAATGTTAATTAGCATATTTTTCAGCATCTAAGTTAGTGTAGTTTATATATATGTGTGTGTGTGTGTATGTATATATGTTTTAATATAGGAAAAACAAATATTAACTTGAAAATGCTGAAAGCATTTTTTGACTCATTAGATTTAATAAAAAAATATTTCCAGTTTAGAATCAGAGCTGACTCTCTGCTATACTGGATGAAGAGGTACAGCATGATCCTTCCAGAGAATATGTCATCCTACAATATTATCTTTATTAAAGTGATTAATTTGTTTAGGGAGCTGTGATATCTACTGCATTACTGTAAAAGTGTTGTTCTTTTGTAAGCAGTTCTGGAATTTCTCATTGCAGAACTTGGGATAAATTTTGAGCACATATGGCAAAAAACTTTAACAGTTCTAAATCCAATGAAACCTGCAGATGGCAGCATTATGAATGAGACGGACCTCACTGGACCTGTGGTTTTCTGTTTGGCTCTTGGAGCAACGTTGCTGCTGGTAGGTTATGCTAGGAATTTAAGTGATCAATTTTCTGACAAGTTAATGCCTCGGTGATTAATGTACATGAAGTAGCAGAAGATGTATATCTGAAATATATATATATATACTTATATATATATATATAAAATGAGTCATTCTCTGCTATTTTCCTGAGATTACATGTAAAAAAGACTTCTTGCTTGAAAGTACATCATGTTTAATTGTAATGTAGATGTAATGCAAATAAAGTGGTGTGTTAATTCCAGTGGAAATAAAAGATCTCACTATTATTGGAGGTAGGAATTAATATGAACACAGGGCAGATCTGCACAGTTCATAGACTGAGGAGGCTCTTAACACTTGAGGCATGACATGAACTAGGTAAGTACATAGAAGGGAATTTCCAAAGGAGGGAAAAAGAGAGCGTAGCAGACCAGCCCAGTTTTTAAAGCACTCTTGCTGCTTTTTTTTTTTTTTTTAATTATCCTCTCTCATTTGTTATTCTGGGGAGTGTAGAGATATAAAAGAAAAATATACGTATCTTTATGCAACTAAAAATATTTCAACAAGAAAAGGGAAGCACTTTTTCTACCTCCCTGTCAAAATTTACAATACCTTTCTATAAATTTTGCTAGCATCTTCTTAATCTACATTCTCTTTCTACATCATCTGCTAAACAAAATATGTAAGCCTGTGCTTAAAATTTTTCCTCTTTATGAATAGTGTTTCCTACCGCAGGAAAGCTGAAAGAAAGATTGTCCACTAGTCCAAAATTCATCTATTTGTCACTGACAACAGAGGCTCTCTGGTGCTGCTGAAGGACAGCTCTGATTGTCAGCAACCATTTGTCAGACAGGGACAAGGTGGGACTGTTCTGGGGAGGGTTTGCTGCACTGACACCTGAGGGGAGAGAAAAGGGGCTCTAATTCTCCTTTTCCTCTGTGATAAATAGTGCTGAATCAGAAGACTTGAAAGTTGTTACTCAATTTGTAATGTCAGTGCAGTACCTTGACTGTGCAAACTGCAATATAAAAGGCAAGTGTTATTATTTATGTGCCTGTAAAACCAAAAATATCTTAAAAGAGTGGAAGCAGCAGGAGGAAAAGGAATAAGGGGAAAAGAAGGTGGGAAGCTGCAGAAGATGGGCTCTTTCCCACCTAGAGAAATAAAGATGAGGGGAATAAAGGAGAAAGTGCTGAATTGACTATAGACAGAAAAATGGAAGGAGAGCGTAAAAAAAATAGTGCTGTTGATTTTTCTCCTTGGCAGTGAGATATTACAATGAATGTTAAGCTAGTATTATTGAAATAAAGTACTTACATTACCATATTTATTCTAAGATATTAAACATGTTGTCATTGGAAAAACAACGACTTTCAGTGCTCTAGGTTTTGGCAAGAAGAACTCCTCTGACACAGTCTCCTGTGTTAGAGTTTTTGTGCCACAGTTTCACAGGAAAATGTTTATGGGATTTCCATGGCCATTTTAAAAATTCAAACTTCCCATTCTTATTTTGGATACATTTGAAACCAGAGTTGCTCTTGAGCTATATAAGTTATGATATCCTTTTATACTTCAGTAATTCTTCTTATAGCATCAGGAATGTAAATTGGTTAAAAGCTTGTTTCAAGAAATAATTTAGAAATTTTACTTACTTTCAGCTTTTTAATTATGAGAAATATGCAAAGATGTTCTTTAAATGTTAGCATTTCTTTTGGATCACAGAGAAAATGAGGAAGGGCTTGTTAGCCTGGCAGCAGGACTTGCTCTTCCTCATGCTGGTGAAAAGCAAGGCAGCTCCATTGCAGAGAAAGAAACAACAGCAGTGCAAAAGTTTGCACACTTTGCATTTTACATAGTCATTTGTCACAGGACTTCTCCATATCCTGAAACTGAGGGTAGCAGCACTCACTCCAGGCAGGTGCAAACAAGCACACAAGGTCTGACTTTCTTCTAACCTTGTTCCTTCTGCAGGACAAATTTAGTGCTTTCAATTCATCAAAGCCTGCCAGGCTAATCAAGTCTGATTCTGGTTTTGCTTACATTGCTGTGAACTGGGAGTATTCCCGTGTGCGTGAGTCAGTATATTTACATAAGTTAGCAACAGCTCAAATTGGAACAAATGCGTTCAGCTGCATTTTCTCTCTCTCTCATTCCCCTGCACCACAAATCAAGCACTGCATCAAATGGAGGTTTCAGTTGGCTAGTACTCCCTTCATCTCTGTCTCAGTAATTTGGTAATCTTAGATTAAGCGGCCAAATAGTGCTGTGTGAGAGCATTAAAAACACTGAAATAGCCTAAAATATTAATTTACAGTCATTGTTGCATCTCTGTGAGACATAATTTTTCTTAACTGATCAACTGCCCCAAACAGCCACACATGTTAAACTTAATACAAAACTTTAGAAACTGAAATTGTGACTGATAATAATTCATCTATTACTGCTCTCCCATTCTACCTCTAACTGTCATTAATTCTATTTGGTGAAGTAATTTTTCCTGATTGTTTTATACAAGTAGTATGCAAACACTAGTAAAGGACCCTTTCGTACATAGCAAGCACTTGGGTCAATGCAAGACTATGGGTAACCTGAGTGTATCTAACTTGGAAGCAGGGGAGAGGTCAACAATGAGCCAGGATGAGCTGAAAAGCAGGATGATGGTGCTGATGGAGAGTCAGGTCTTACTAGCTGAGGCTGCCTTTCATGTAAGTGCTCTTTCTTTGTAAGGTGAGCTGGCACCAGCCTGCAACTTCTGGACTTTCAACTTGTGCCACCACTAGATTATTCTCTCTCTTTTACATTTCTTTATATCTGTCCAGCTCAATACTGCTGGCATCTCATGATCAACTTCCATACAAATGAGGGACCAGAGAAACAAGGTCTTCAAAGATGTTTAGTTTCCCCTAGGATTCATTAAAATGTGAGTTTGAGGACAGTAAAGCTCAGTCCTCCTAAACCACTGTGGAAGAGATACCTGTAAATATTTTAAACCAGGAAAAGGCTTCAGTAATATTTCCATCTTTTGCACCATAAGAGAATCCAAGCATAAGCTACAAAATGAATAGAAAACTGAAACCCTCTCTAAGCTTTGATTCTCATGCAATTTATCCTATGCAGTATGTAATGAGTGACATATAAAAGTATACACACAAACGCATCTGAGTGTTAAGTATGTTTATATGTATTCTTGTGTGTTAGAAAGGTGATGCATTGTGGCACTTCCTTTGACAAGTTTATTCCACTGTACTTAGCTGAGGGTTGAATCCAGGGTTTAAGCTATCCCCTTCATAAATGCGTGTTATCTTTAAGAAGCAAAGTTCCAAAATAAAACAAACAAACCTGTCTTCATCCCAGATCACTGTTTATTTCTGATGTACAGATGTTAAAATCATACTACTGTGTATCTGGCATTCAGTAGTTCATTTGTTAGAACCTTGAAGAGAGAGAAAAAGATTTAGTAATCTATTGTGAATGAGCAAAGCACTCTTGTCTGGAGGTAATCCTCCAAAATAATGGCAAGAGATGAAGAAATAGGTGGTGCTACGGCCACTGGTACCTGCTGTACTAGCTTTGTGTGTAAATTATAGAACATCAGACTCCAGGCTGTCAGGTTGGTACCTTCCAGAGGCACTAAATTCATACAGAGAAATAAAACCTGGAAGAAGGAAAACAAAACAAAACAAAACAAACAACAACAACAAAAAAAATCAACAGCCATCTGGGGGATTTTTCTCTCAGTGGACAACAAAAGAACATAAGCTGACTGTTGCTACTACAGTTTATCTAGAAATGAACATGCTGTATTGATCTAACCACAGAGATGTGTCTTTCTCATGATAGTCAAGGGGAAGAATGGGCACATTCATCTTGAAAAATAGCATAGTTTCAGCAAAGGCTTACTAGCTTTTGGGCTGGTTGGTTGGCTTTTGTTTGTTTGTTTGTTTGTTTGTTTTTTGCAGATCTACTTAAATCTGTAATAAAATGAAAAGTGTTTTAAGTGAGGCTGTTGTTTTACTTGGGACACTTTTCCATTGACCTATGTACTGAAATCGTTAAGGTTTTTATTTTCCACTGTCTTTGAATTTGTGAAGATTGGAAACATTTTCCTGACACTAAAAAGTGCTTTCCATGTCCATAATTTGTGCTCAGCTTATTAGCAGTTAGATCTTCCCAAGCTTCCCTGACCAACTGCTGTGTTACTTCCGAGCCCAATGAGAATAAGACTGAGAATCAGCGGGATGACTTTAAATTAGCAACAAGCACATTCTCACAATTTTACCTTGGAATGTTCTGATGCAAAAATCACCCAAAAGTAGCAGCTGTGTTTTACAATTGAACCAATGAAGACAAAGTGAGGAGAAAGTGGCTGTCAACAAAAAAAATAGAACTAAGGTAGTGCTTAATTTCTCCCATCCACCTTGCAATCATTTGTTCCCTTCTAACACTGTTTTCTGTATTTTTTTTCCAGGCAGGAAAAGTTCACTTTGGCTATGTGTATGGAGTGAGTGTCACTGGGTGCCTTGCTATGCATGCCCTGCTGAACCTGATGAGCATCCCAGGAGTCTCACATGGCTGTGTTGCAAGTGTTTTGGGCTATTGCCTGCTGCCCATGGTGATCCTGTCCTCTTCTGCAGCCATCTTCTCACTACAGTAAGTACCAGTGCTTGGTAGCAAGAATCATCTGAAGGACAGTGAGTCAGAAGTGTTATGAAAATGTTTTGTAAATGGTTACGTAGTAATTTTATCTTCCAAAATTGTGAAGAAAGACACCATTCTGTGTAGGTGAAAATGGGCAAAATGGAAGAGGAAGGTCTGTGCTTGAGAAGGGTGACATAAAATCACTTTAATACAAGTCCATTGTTTCCCACGGGGACTAAGAGTGGCTTTGATTTTTGCAGCAGTCCCAAATGTGCTTTTTGTTTTCCAAGAACCAGCAGTATCCAAACTAAGGTATTAATTTTAAAAGAGACTCATAGACTTTGGTTTTACATAGCTGATTCTCTTTTTTTTTTTTTTTTTTTTTTTGAAAGTTTATTAACATTTTAACATTTCAACTCATTTTTTCCAAATGCAGGGAATCACAATTGGACCATTGGTCAGATATCTGGATGTTAAAAAGACCAACAAAAAGGAGTCCATCAATGAAGAAATTCACATGCGAGTAAGTTTTTGATATCAGTAGCTGGTACCCTAAAAAGAAGAAAAGAAAGGATGTTTTAACTCTGGATGCATTTTAGAATATTTGGAGGAAATCCTAGGCATAATATTTAAAACATGATTGTTCATTTGAACCCATAGTAACTGTCATATCTGTACCATAACAGTCACAGCATAGCAGATCTCTTACATCTGGATACTTGTGACTGTGGTAAGAAAGACACATAAAAGTAGAATTTATTAAATGCGCTTATCATCCTTTCCAGCTAGATTTGTCAGATATCTTTGTTGTCATCTTTTGATTGATTATAAACTCACTGACATCTTAAAAGTCTTTAATAAAATTTTACTGAACTGAAATGTGTCGAACCATTGGTCTGCAAATTCCACTCCAAATTATTCTGAATAATGGTCTTTTTCCCTTTCAAACCTTTTCTTTAGCTCTCAAGTTACCAATATACAAAATAACAAAAAACTACTCAAACCGACAATAGCACTAAACAAAATATAAGTACATGTTTTCCTTTTCACAGTAGGGAATATATCCAAAATTAACAAAAATGTTGTGCCTTAAACAAATTCAAGGACACTGGCAAAATCAGAAAATCTCAACTGATTTCAACTTGAGGTGAACTTAATTCTTGCTATTTCAGCTTATACACTTAGCTTTGAACAAAACCAATGTTTAAAAGCAAAATGGATGACTATATGTATGCAAGAATTGGTCATTTTCTGTCTATTTATTTCTGTAATGCTGGAAACACAAAAAAAAAGATCATTGAAAATTCTGATTGTAGTGATGCCATTCTCATGACAATATGCAAAATCATCAGAGGATTTGCAGTCTCAGGGTAGAAGTTACGGTGTAGAGTACCTGCTCCCATGCATGTGGAAGGATGTCACGTATGCTGAGAGGAGATTTGAGTGACAAACCCAATAATTTAGGTTTTGGTCATAGTAGACAAAGAAGAGAATGCTGCTTGGATGCTCAGTACTGTTTTCTACTGGGAACAGTCCTTTACATGGGTCTGTGTTTTGCTAGGTGATGGTGAGATGATGGTATATTGACAGAATTACCACTTCAATCAAAATATTGACACAGCAGCCAAGCACAGCACCTGTGGCAGTGCATAATGGGATATTGGCCTTGATTTTTAAATGTTTTCAGAATTAACTCACCCTCACCATTTAAAAATCTCAAAATCTTGTCAACAGTTGCATATTTGTGGTGACACTATTTTCTCATAATGGCCTTTTTTTTTTTTTTTCCTCTAGTTGATGGATCACTTGAAGGCTGGTATTGAAGATATATGTGGACATTGGAGTCATTACCAGCTGAGAGATAAGTAAGCATATCTTACTCAGACTGTTACAATAAAATAGCCTATCATCTGTGATGTAAAATAAAAAAAGTAAATAAAATAAGGAATCCATCTTATGCCCCACGAGGCGAAAATAGCATGAAAATATTTGAGACGTGCAATATCTCTTTTTAAAAGTGAATTTCTGAGTAACGACTCTGTCTTGGGAGTGCAGTGCCTATATGCTGTCTCCTAAATTGCTTCTGCACAAACAGGGAGAAAATGAACCCTTCTTAAAGAAAAACACAGTAAATAAACCCATGTTGCAGGCATCAGCCTGTGTGTACGGCTTTGGCATAAATCTTTGATCCGTGGCAGTGCTTCCTTAGAATTCAGATTGGATTTGGAATAGGGAGTGGTGTTTCACTGCCTCTCTCTTTAAGCCTCTTTGGCAAATATTATCCTTTGCAGGTGAGAACAAATTCAATTATAATTACCCATTTGTTCTTACAGGTCTTTGTACTCAGTCATCTTTAAACACATAGCATATAACATATATAACATTGAAGGAAGTAGTGGAATATAAGTATTGTATGGGAACTGCTGAGTCACGGCCTGAACCTCTGATTGATCACCTGGGGCGAGCAGCGAGTCAGCCATGGGAGCACAGGTGAAGGCAATTCACCTGTGCTGCTGGAAGGGGTGGAGCCTGACTCCACCTCTCCTAGACCCATTTAAGAGCTGACTACCAGTGGGGAAGGATCTCTTCTGGAGATTATCTCTTATCTCTTCTGGAGATTCCTAGCAAGCCCAGGATATGGGTGAGCACTTCATCTTTTCTTTGCTCTGGTATAATAACAGCTTAGCCAAGCTCTTATTTGTAATGTCTATACATCCATTGATTGTATAAGTATCTATTAGCACAAGTTGATAGTTTCAAGCTAGTCTTTACTCAGAAACCACAGAACCTGTGATAGGTCTTCTATGAGCAAGATAAGGTGATTTTTTTTGAAGCTTTGTGGATCCAGGCATTGCTTAGAAGAGACCAACCCAACATTCTGAGTTGCCTTCTTCCCCAAGTGATTGCAGCGGTTATGCTGGCCAACACCTCAGCATGTGAATGGAGGTGTAGAGACATACTCACCTTCCTTTTTCTCAGAAGCCATGGGCTAAATGTTATCCTTTAGGCTGTGCTTAGTCTTCTGTGCCTGAGTCTTTTGGTTTACCTTTCAGCACTGGAATCCAGTAATCCAGATTGGTGTCTGCTGGGACATGTGGCAGCACCCATTCCAACTGTTTTTGTTTTTTTTTTTACATACAGTTCTTGTCCCATCAGGGCCAGGGCAGATAGGGCACATACCTGGACCTGGATGCCAAAATGTCTTTCTGGTTCTCAAAGTAGAGATAGCTTTAGGCTATCCCCTGAGGCCACATCAATGCATGTGCAGCCAATAGGCTGAACAAATCACTCCTGAAGCAGTAATTCCATTCAAATAACTGCATTTCCACATTCCAGTGAGAAAAAAATATTATTTCCTCTAGAATGCACATTTCGGCATCTATGATAATGTTCAATTATTTTGTAAATGTAATGTTTCAGTTCAGAAGCAGAATCAAATAGCACATTGTATGTGAAAACATTTAATGTAAGATAATTGTATTCACTAGATTTTTCTCTGTAGCTTTAAAGATGCCTAGCATATGTGTATCAGAATTAATTACCTAAGGGATAACGCTCCAAGTAGCTCTCTGGTACACAGAAAAATATAAAGAGCTCCATTTCCAGTGGAAACTTTTGTATACCTCTCTTTTCTATTAAAGTACAAAGACCAGATTTTAAGAAAAGAAAACATGCAGATTCTATTGCTTTTTCTTAGCATTGTGGAATGCATTACCTTGCTGTGGCTATATGTTCCTTTGATAGAAAGCTGTAAGAGAATCTGCTGCTGTGCTGATAAACATCTGACTGAAAGGACATACCTGTTCCAAACCGCGCACATACTTTCACATTTAAATTATGCCATACATTAGAGATATTTTTCAATCTGCAGCACGCGTGTACATAGCACTTTGAGGTCCATTCAACTGCTCTGACATTCAGAATACAAAGAAATATATTTTCTCCACTCTAATGGATTCAAAATTATCAGCAGCATAATGGGCCCAAAATACTGTAACTACAGGGGCATTTGGAGCATTATTGGTGGCTGGCTGAATAGGCCAGGATTACTGGGATTACTGTAAGAGCAGCTGCTGCTGTTATGCTCTATTAAAATACAACGTTTGTACAAAAGCATGTAAACTGGCCACATTCTTCTCTTACAAATGTGGTAGAGTTATATGCAAACACATTCCCAGCCCCCCCCCCCAATC
>JAOWBP010002392.1:42911125-42926625 GCA_028571105.1 Tragopan temminckii
AAAAAAAAAAAAAAAAAAAAAAAAAAAAAAAAACAGAAGCTTAACATGGAGAAACTGCCCAGCAATATGTGAAAAGAACTGTCTTCTTAATCCTTTTAATCCTTTTCAGGACAAAAATAAGTTAGGTGATCAGTTTGTTCTTATGCTAGTGATTCTGTTTCTGAATTGATAGAGCCATTGATAAAAATACTTCCCATTCCTCACATATTTGTTCTCAAGAGCACTTGAGGAAACCTTTTTGGAATTCACTTTACTGAACTCCTGTGGACAGAATTCATAGTTAGTAGAATTGAGAAGTAAACGGAAGTTAATATATACTTAACCAGTCCTTAAAAATCACAGCTCATTTATAGAAAAGGACTTCCGTATTTATACATTTCCTTCTTGCAAGGCTGTGAGCACAAGTAAGGAGAGGTCATACTGGAGGTATAATCCTGATGCAAACTATGGATATTACTACATGGGGTCTCATTGTGTGTAAGTGGGAACTTTGTGAATGTGGAAGATCAGCATTTGTGAGTATGACGGATTTGGCCCTGCTGCATTAAGGAGTAAATTTGCCATTAATGAGATGCAGATAAACACACTGTGTGACTCCAGGGTATGGTTATAAAATCAGGCAGTTTGATTTACCATGCACTAATGCCATTCTCATCTCTGAATAGGGAAAGATTCAAATGATTTGGTGTGCAGATAAGACTGTTTAGAAAAATTTAGATCCATTTTTGTTCCACACTTTCTATTGTCATCCACACTAACTAGAACAAGTATGAAATACCACTGTTCCATAGTACTTTATATTCATTTTCTTCCTAATATGAATGATATGAATGGCAGGAGAACTAGTGAATAGAGCCATCATTTTGTGTTTTGATGTCAGAGACAAGTCACATTACTTATGGAGAAAATAAATACCTTGAATATTTCCCACTATATTTACAAAGCAAACACAAGTCTAATTACAGCTTTATGTTTATTCTCTCAGGATTTATAACTTTTTTTCATTCCCACATCTGCTTCATTTCAACTGCTAACTTCTTATTTTTAATTACTTTCCTTGCTTTACTGGTGAGCTACTCTGTTTTCCTTTTACCTGTCCCCAGAATATTTCCACCAAGTGGCATGTGTCGGTGCTGTACTCCCAGCATAGCATTCTTCAGGGGTCTCTATGTTGTCTGTGAGGATTTAATCCTCTTAACCATTCTCCTTCAACTTCTCTTGAACGAGACTCTTCATTTTTACATAGTTCTCCTTTCTGAAGTTGAGAATAACCACGGTGCTGCTTTTGGCCCTGCTATTCCTGCGTGGTTCCTCACGTCAATATTACAGTACATATAAAATATATATTTTGTTATTATATGTCATTATACAAGCTGTTACTAAAAGAAATGTTGTTTTGATCTAAAATAAAAACACTTCAAAACATATACTCCGTAACATACCCTTTTTCCATCTCTTTGCGCAGGCTTTCGCAATACCACCTCGTTTTCCTGTACTTTCCCTTGTCTAGGCCATTGTATTTCACTCCCTCACATCATTCCATGAAAATTTAATACAAGTCTGGCAAGCTATTGCTTTCAACTTGCCAAAGAGAGGATTATAAAATAATAATGGGTCACGGACTGATTTTTAATTCATGCTTCCCACCCTGAAGAGTTACAAAAACAGAAGACTTAAATATAAGCTTCAAAGCAAAAGGGAGAATATGGTTTTGGAGGAGGAAAGTTGCTAATCTGTCTTTGGTTTCTTGATTTTCTCTACATGCATATGAAACTTCAATTCCAAATGCATATTTGCACACAAAGCCCTGTAGTTTCTTAGTTCCTGGATGTTACTTGTAATGGCAGATTCAAGTGGTAAGGGGACAAGGTGTTCACCTCTCTTCCACTGACTCTGCTGTGTGCCAGACATCCTCAAGGTCACCTTCAGAAACCAGCTGGAAGCATTTTGCTGTAGTCTAAACATTATGCTGTTATATTGTGATAGAACACAGAAGAGTGTTAAACTGTACATATTTTGACTGAAGGAAGACTGTTGCATGGCTTGGAGCAGGAAATGATGATAATACGGGTATCTGAACAGCCACTGCTTACAAAATGTTGGGTTGCATCCAGGGAACTGGTCTCCTTGACAAGCCGAGGAACAGGTTTGTAGTAAAAAGATTGTGTTATTTATCAAAAATCATCTTGTCAGATATCATCTTTAAAAGGTTATAATACAGGCCTAGAATAGTTTACTTACTGGTAAACTGAACTGAGGGTCAAATGCTGCTGACACAGTGAATCGGACACACTCTGCGTGTCTTGATGAAATAGCTCTATTAATGAAGGGTAAAGTTTTTCTGTTTTTTAGCACGGAAACCACAGAAGGATTATATAAAAAAAAAAAAAAAAGCAGTGAAACTGATTTCATAACAGCACTGAATATACCATTTGAGGAGACATAACAGCTTTGTTTTTTGTCCTAACCCCCTGTTACCACGATGTTATTTCAGCCCCTTACTAAGCAGCCACCTTTACATGTTGGTATTTCCTGTCCACGGAATGATCTTAAGTGAATTTTGCAGTATTGTTGAATTACTGACCTTTATTTCTCTTTTTAATGGGTATAAATGAAGGAAAAATTCAATAAATTGTGTGCTTTAAATTTCCTTTTCCTCCCCTATTGCCAGGAGCATATTTAGTGGTCAAGCTGTTGTGGGCTTGTTCATGCCTGGTACCAAATATATATATATATATGATAGATTTCAAGACAGTGGAGCTGCAACAAGTTCTGGGCAGTACATCACTGCTTTCTGAGGTCTCAAGACTGACAAACTATTGACCCAGCCTGGGAGATGATGTATATGTTTTCAAAGAGTTCAGTGACTGCAACATCTGATAAATATTATGGACAATCACAAGCATGCAATGGCAAAGCTCACAATGACATGATGCATTTGGTGGTTAATGCATTTTCTGGCAGATAACAAGAGGCCACTGGATCAGCAAGAATAGACTGCTACATAACATCTACCAAAATAATCTAGAACATTCATGACAGCTTGCCTAGATTGCTGTAAAATGAAATTGACTTCTACCTGTGTTGGCAGTACTAGTAGATATGTTCCTTTTCAAAATCTATTCTCTGACAAAATTTGCCCTTCACTGATTCCATTCTGATTTCACCACTTATACATTTAGTCTAAGCAAACTTCAACGGTGCTGTTAGCAGTACTGATTTTCCAGCTGTTACCATGTCTTCTCTGGTTAAACAGTCTCACCTGTCGGAGGTTCTTGATGGTGCATTCTTAAGAAAGGTCAAAGCATGCACATGGGCTGAGTTTTAGTTGTGTTTGCCAATACTTTTGAAAGAATAACATCTACAACAATGGCAATATGTTTTATGTGATTACCAAGCACATTTATTAGACTTATGGTCTCAATGTTAGCTGAAAAATGCCTGGTGACCTTGGTGCTGAGTCACTGAACCAGACAAACGATGCTATTCACAGTGATCTGCATACAGTTTCATAATAAAGACCTTGGACAACACAAACCTTCTGCTATGGTAGCACTTTAGTTACAAATGCAGGAAGGAATCCTTACCCTTTTTTTGCCATGATATTAAGTGCAGTGGTAATGAGTGAGAAGAGCCCATACAAAACACCAAACACACGTAATTGTGATTATAATAGACCACATGGGAAGTCACCACTTTGTAGGGGACAAGGGGTAGATCTTCAGAGGCACAAAGGCCAATCTTGCTGAAATTCTCTGAGAACAGAGCTCAAGCTGTACTTTGGAGATTCTCCTGACAGCCTCTTGACAAGCACTCCTGAGCAATCAAAGAGCAAGGAGCCACTGAGCCACCACGGTCAGTCTCCCAGGGGACTGATGTGATTCTGGGTAGAGACAGCTACAGCAATCAAATAGAAGATGCTATCCAATATGTCATTGCAAAATAGGATCCCTGGCTAAAACACTGTTCTTTTGTTTCATTCCAATTTATTTAACCTTTAGCTTTGGATCCTGAGTATTTGCAGCTTGTCTTACTCAAGTACTCAAGAGCCTTTTAGCTCTAAATATACTATATGAACACTGACTAGGCTCGGGCTTTGTTTTTCAGCGTGTTAGGTTGCTGGTTGCTCTCACTTTGGACTCTTAGCCCCTTTCCTGACTATAACTGTTATCCAACATTTCTTCTTATTTCTGATTTTAGCTTTCCTGTTATCTGGTTCCAATTTTTTTTTTTTTTTTTTTTTTTTTTTTTTTTTTTTTTTTTTTTTTTTATGTCATAATCTCAACCTTTCAAAAGTCTGCATCTTTGCTGTATATCTTTGATGCTCTATTCTCCCTTTAAAAAATAAAGCAGGAAGAAAGAATGCCAGTGAGTAATGTGAAAATATTTCTGAAATAAAATCCCATCAGCACTTGGCCATCATTGTTCCTTTTGGTCTACAGCTGACTGAAATCAACTGCAGTTAGGAGTACATGTCATCTCAACAATAATATTGAGAGAAACTCCTAATATATTTTATGTATTATCTTCAATGTAATGCTTTCTTGGTACAATCAGGACCTTAGGAGTGATACAACTGCATATCTAGATGAAAAGGCTCCAGAAAAGAACGTCCTAACATATAAGAGGCATAAAGTAATGCATTAGACTTTATCTCTCCATTGTAGAACAGTATGATAGTTGTGCATTACCGTTCAATTGCTCTTCTGAATTGCTAACTCACTGGAGGAAGTATATTGTTGATGCACTGCAGAATGTGAAATAGTTTAGGCAGTTATTCCTTGTGAAAAGTAGCAGTGGCACTTGGCTCTTCAGAAGTAGGCATGATAATATGATCTACTCTAAAGTGCACTTGTGCATTTTGCTTGGTGAGTCAATTTGCTGGAGGAAGATGATACTAAATGACACTAATAACCACAGAAAGGATGAGTGCAGCATAAATTTGCTTATATTTCAGACATTGTGCACATGGCGCATAGAGATCTGCAGAGTGTTGCAGAGTAGCAGCACTGCGATACATCTCACCTGCATAATGAGCTCTGCTGAATAACTGTTGGCACTGAGTAGGAAAGCCTTTGACTGAGATATGAGCATATCTAATGCTTCTGCCTTATAAAAAGGACCACTTCTCAAAACTGAAATTTGCCCTGGAGACCCATGAATTTCTGAGAGCAGACATCAAACTGATCTGTTTAACTGGGCCCTTTGCAGTTTACTTCACCACCACCACTGCCTGTGTAGGTTACTGTCTCTTTCCAGCACACTGCTCTGGTTGTTGATCAGGTCATACTGCAGATGTGGAGGATCAAATTTGTTTCTGAGATCAGTTGCTGAGAATACCCCTTCATGCAACGATTCTCCTCCATGCAAACGTCCACTATAACCACAAGCCGGGTTTGGTGAATAATACTGAAGCATTTTTACTAAGACAGAGCACACCTGTGCTGCTGCTGTCTCACTCCCTGCTGTTCTTGGCCAGAAGGTACATATATGTACAGCATTTCAGCTCTTGTGCTGTGTCCATGGCTTAACAAAGAGCTGAGTTCCTCACTTGACCATTAATATTTCAGGTTCTTTGTCTGAAATGTTACACACTATATGATCAAACAGAATGAAAAACATTTTCCTATTTCACTAATTAAAATTGAACTTTCTGTTATAGCAGCTGGGTAATTATATATTCATAAAAATTCAGCCTAGGAAAGAACACTTGGAGGCCATTTAGTTTATCCTCTGCCTCAAAGAAAAAAATGACATGATTTCTGACACCGATATAATATTGACTTTCCTTTCAAACTGTAATCTTTCCCTCAATAGATTTTTCAGATGACTGCTGAAGATGGACACCTTTCTTTTAAAAAATAGGTGTCATATACTTAAATAGTAGGTGGACAATGAATGGCTTTATGTACAGGTATTAATGTACCGGCAGAAATGCAAAAGGTACTCTGACAACCTGTTGGTTGTCTGGTTTTCAGTTATGAAGTTACAACAGAGAAGATGATGCAAATCAAACTGCTAGAAGACACTTAGTCTAGTTTTATGTTTGACATATATCCTGCTAATTGCTAGAAACTCAAAGCGGGACAAATCACTCTAGACATTCCCACTTTCTCACATTCTTTGCTTAAAAGTATAGTTTTAGACATTGTCAGAAAAAGAAAACTGAGCTAGGTGGGACTTTAGTCTGACCGAAGACCATCTTTCTTATGCTTATTATTTTCATCCTCATGGTTATTATATATCACCTAATGGCTAATAAGGAATAATATCTAGGCAAGGTACAAGCAGAGAATAGTGTCTCTTTTCCAGAACAGCTTATGTTAGTGAAACGTGACTGCTATAGCAGTACACAACTGATAGTAGCACTGCATTAAAACATGGCAAAGCTTTCCCTCCGTATAGCCTGGCTGCTGCACCATAGAAAGCATTTTGCTCTGTAATCACTGCAGTATGGTACTAATGAGCTAGTTAGGATTTGTGTGCTTTACTGCACAGTTTGCATACTTCGTGTACTTGGAATACTTCAATTTTTTTCTAGCTATTTCACTGGTATTTACATTCTGACTGCTTAACAAAACAATGCTGCTCATTTAAGGGGTTGTAATACAAATACAATGCATGGCAACAACAATTATGTACTGTGTCTACAAATCCCAATGCACATGATGGCATACATTCAGATGTGAATGAGCTGGACAGCTGAAGCTATGGGCATCAGTTTGCACATGAATCCTTTGTACATAAATTCTATGTACATGTGCTTATCAACATTTTTAAAATAGTACTATGAGTTCAGGGAAGGTTTAGTCTGTAAGAGAGCAGGAACTGTGGAGTGTACATAGGTTCAGTTCATCACACTGAATTTCCTGAGATAGTGGGCAGTGATTTGGGCTCTGAATCTTAAAGGTCCTTACTGATGCATCCTCTTGATTTCTGTAAGAGAAAGGCATCTGTCAGTACCTAGTCTTCTGATTCCTCACAACACTTTCACATTTCACAAATATTCTGTGAAGAGAGATTAGCTCCCTAAGGATTACCATGAATGCAAGTGATGAAGCCTAAAGTCAAGTCTCACAAAATAGCAATGAAGAGCCAGTTCCCAAACTAACAAGTTGCTTTTTTATCGGGACACAAGCGCCTTGTGACAGATGGCTCCCATCTGTCCATCTGCTCCCATCTGGATCCACCACACTGCTTGCTCCCTGTTAGGTAGAATGTGGTAAATGCTCAAGTGACTCCTACAAGATATTAGTTCTGTAGTTTTGAGCTAAGATGATGAAGGGCATGATTTCATAAATAGGCTTCACTGTTTTAAACAATCAAACATCTCTATAAGTCAGTTTCTTCAGGGTTCTCTCAGTTCAGTGAGTTCCAAAAATATCTTTGCAGTTAAATCCACTAATACTATTATTATGCAATTCAGTGTGACAAGATAATGTGTACGGTCAGCAATAATTCATTACTATAGTTAATCCATCATATGCTGCTGCTATTATTTTTATTTATTTTTATGCCGGCTATTTAGAATATCTTCTTTGTCCTTGAGAGGGCATACTTTTTTTTAGTAAATCTATTTCATTTTTTGATAGATCTGGAAGCAAGTTTTTTATCTGAGGCCATTTTCCTGACAAGTCTGCCTATTTGTTCAAAACAGAGGTAAAAATCCCCGCTTCATCTGAGCAAACAGCCATACAACTGAGTTCTGGACATTTGAGGAGGAATTAGAATTTCAATAGTCATCAAAACTTCATAAAAACTGGAAAATCTTTCCCTTTTTATTTTGGCAGAGATGGATAGAGTGGAATAGAATAGTTCAGTTGGAAGGGAGTTACAAAGATCATCCAGTCCAACTGCCTGACCACTGCAGGGCTAACCACAAGTTAAAAGACATTATTGAGGGTATTGCCCATGTGTTTCTTGAGCACTGATGAGAGCAGGGCACCAACCACCTCACTAAGAAGCCTGTTCCACTGTTTGACCATCCCCATGATAAATAAATTCTTTCTAATACCCAGTCTGACCCTCCACTGATACATCTTGGTTCTGTTCCCATCCCACCATTAATTCTCAGAAGCAGAGCTCAGTACCTCCTCTGGGAGCTACAGGGAGCAGTGAGGTCACCTCTCGGCCTCCGCTTCTCCACACTGGGCAAGTCGAGTGTTCTCAGCCTCTCTTCACAGGACATGCCTTCCAGCTCTACCAGCAGCTTCCTTGCTCTCCTCGGGACACATACTTTTTATATTGTGGAATGCAGAACTGCACACATTTTCAGTACTAAAACCAGCAGGAGAATCACCTCTTTTGAACCAACTGGCTATGATATGTTTAATGCATCCTAAAATGCAGTTTGTCCCTTGACTGCCAGGACAAACTGCCGACTCATGTTGAGCATGTGCATAGTTGGATCATGTTTACAAAAAAAAAAAAAAAAAAAAAAAAAGTAAAAAAAAACCACACCAAATTGACAAATATTACTTAGTGAGCAGCAAGGTTGGTGCAGGAGTAGGCACAAATAGGTAAGATGACCAGAAAGAATAACATAACAAGGCTGATCCATTTTCAGTTTCAGGAATACAAAGCTTACTTTAGTTGCTAGGTCTCAGATTTCAGTTGACTTGGATCACTGAAAAAAACACTGCATAGCTCTGTATGACTTGGAAACGTGGAGAAGAGGAAACTGTGCTATTCTATGAACTTTTGAATAAAAATACAAGAATTCAATGCCTTCATCAAAGGAGTGCTTGTATTATTTTGCTAATCTCTTTTCTCATGCAGTAGCATTTTTAAAAGTTGCATTTCATTGATAGGTAATTCGAACTGAAATCAGTTATCAAGGAAAATGAAAGATAAGATCTTCTGTCAGTCCAAAGTATATCTTTCATACCAATTAATCTGATGCTAGACAAATACTTCTACAACATCAAAGCAATTAGACTGCGTAGAGTATTTTCATTATTTTCTTTTTAAATCTGTTGTTCTTTAGATCAGCTTCTGAAAAACAGCAAGCAGTGAAAATAATTTTCTACTTCATTTGGATCTTGATCCATCACCCATCATTGTCACTGGAAATTCTTGCACTAGATTCACTGGTGTTAGAGCTTTTATTACCTGCTATGAAAACAAAGAATATACCAATTTTTGGTATTGATGGTGCATACCATTTGAATTTTTCATAAACTGTATACTGAAACCAGTATAATAGACATCATTACGTATCCCAATATTATTAAAACTTCTGCAAAAACATCAAGCGAACTCTGGAAATCTGTATGAGGAGCAAAAGGGAATTTGTGTCTCTTTATTCCTTTTGCTAATCAGTCTGGTTGGTGGATAGGTTGGGACCTTTAGGATTTTTATACAGGTGATGACTGGTGTTGCGACCCTGTCATATGTGGTTGCTTTCTTCTGGTACCATTATCCATGCACAAGGAGATACTTTAATCAGCAAATATCTGGTTTCAGTAAACAAAGTGATTTTTTGTGTGTGTGTCTCATGGACATAAGATGGCTAGAGAATTTAGTGAGCTGCTACGCTATGCTTGCTCACCACACCAAGAAGACTTACGAAGAGACCTACTGGACAAAGTCTTTCTCAGTCTCTGTGTGCTGTCCTTCATCTCCTTGTCTTTCTCTTTGGGATTTTATAACCCTTCTGCTTTTTCCTTTATGGCTCTGCTACAGACTTCCTCACAGCTCTCTCAAAATACTGAATTTCATCAGCCACCAGAGCTGAATTTTGTAGATTGGCCAGTCGGCACTGAGCACTGGGCCATTCAGATGAAGTACTGGACAGGTGGTCCAGGTGGTACTACAGTAAAAACACAAGATGCTGCTGGACAAAGGAAATTTTATATATATATATATATATATATATATATTATATATATTTACCATTCCTTCTTTTCTTCTGCAGTCCTTTGTCTTCCCACTGTCAGTACACTGCCCTCATTTACTGTGCTTCCTGGGCCCATTCATCCCCTTCCCTCTACTCCACCTTCTCCTAGTAAAAAGTTCTTGGCAGAGTACTACAATGATGTGCCATACCATCTACACCATCTCTTACAGAATCACAGAATGGCTGAGCTTGGAAGGCACCTCTAGCTCAGCCCCAGCTCCAGTAGGGACACCAGAGCAGGTGCCCAGGCACATGGCCAGGCAGCTTCTGAAGATCTGAAGGAGGAGACCCCACAGCATCTGGGCAGCACAAGCCAGTGCCCCATCACCTACACAGGACACAAGTGATCCTGGTGTTCAGAGGAAACCTATGTTCCAATTTACGCAAGTGCAACTCCGTCACTTCAGGTTGTCATTTTAGAGTAATAAAGAATGTTGATCCTGCAGGCTGATCTCCAGGCTAATGCTGAATATTTGAACCCATAAACAAGTTCCTGCAGTACATGAAAGAAGTCTAAGAACTAAATACAATTAATACAATTTCTAGTGCTCATAGTGGAAAACTATGCAAAGAAGAGAAGGTCATTAACATATATCATTGTATGAATCATAGGAATATCAAGACTTGAGATGTCTGGTAAAGTCCACATACAAAGGCAACAGTGGGCTTTTGGTTTACGGACAGAAAAAAGAAGAGCTTTCAACTTTCTGTGGAGTGTAAAATAGCTGTGACAGGCCTGACAAAGAATAGTTTGTGTTAGCAAAATTGCTTTCACATTTTTAATGAAAAAATACTTGAAAGCAGATTTCTTCTGGTTCAGACAAACATTAATCAGTAGGAGCAGGTACTTGTAAATAAATTAACTGGTGCAATAGCCTTCTCTAAACTTTTTTTCTTTTCACAAGCTGAGAAAACAAAATATACCTCAGGGAAAATGGTCTTATTTGGAGTTAGAATCTAAAAACATTCTTGCAACAAAAATAAATACGAAACAGAAGTAAAATAAAATGCTTGTCTATAATGAGAAGAGGAGGATGTTTGATTGGTTTGTGGTTCTCAGCATCCACAAAATTGAGGTCACTATTGTGAAGGGGATCAGTCAGTTTCTAATCTATTTCTCTAGTGCAGCACTACCTATTCATCAGAAATTTATAGGGAAAAGTTCAGCAGAATTCATTATTCAGAACCAAACTTTCCCTTCACAAGACGGATATTCAGTGCAGCAGCTGTATTTGTATCCACCAAGGAACTATACCAAAAGCCTTTCCTAGATAACGCTCTGAAAGGTCTTTTGGAGATGTCTACTCTATAGCAAGTCTACACATATTCTTAAGGGAGTCATGAAGTATACCCTTATTTACTTTTGAAGCTGTTTTCGTAAACTATCAGTGCTAAGATTTACAAACAGAACAACTAAAGTCTGTCCACTGATCCCATAAATCATCCTGTAAAATCAGTTCCCCAGCCACTTTTAATATACAAAGTGCATATATTCACTCCAAGGGAAAAAAAAAAAAAAAAAGTTATTTCACATTGTTATTTACACTGTCTTGGTGAATGCAAGCCTTGATTTCTTTCACTAAGTTTATTTTCTTCTTTAAATGAAACTCAAAAGCAATGGACCATATGCTCACCTCCTTTGTGAAACACACAGGACAGTGAACACATTCTGCTTCCCAGCAGCATGGGCTCAGAGAGTGGCTATTAGTGCTGAGCTACCCCTGCTGGGAAGCCTCAGCCTCTCTGTTGTTGCAGCTCTTCTGTGGAAAGAAAAATACAGTGTTACTTGGCTGGAGTAAGTTGGTGCTAGAGAAGTGGGGAACTGACCCATTTTCTTTACGGTATTCTGTCTATCTGCCACAGTATTTTGTATTAGGTGTGAATGTAGACCAAAGGCTTTCACTGAAAGTTTCTTTACTAACATTACGTCTCTCCAGCCTTTAATAGAGATCTCTGTTTTAGTTAAAAAATGAATTATGATCATTGGTTAATAAGTCACGTTCTAGAATAATGGGAGGGTAAGAGGCAAAAGAGGATTTTGAATGGAGAATAAACCATCCCTCATAGAAGTCTAAGACTTGGAGCTTCAGTCCTTATTCCCTTTAGGACATAAGGCTCCATGTAGCTGACACAGAGACTCTGCCTTTCCTTCATCACCATGTTTTTCATATGCAAATTGGAAGAAAGGATTGAAGCTTTGCAAAATACCTAGAATCCTTGTTGTTCTTCGACATTGTGTTCTTTGTTGTTCAGTTCTGTTCAACTAACAAGCTGTGTTCATTTTTAAATTAAAAACAGCTTTCCACATACATTTTGACAGAGCTAAGAAGAAGGAATGACAGAAACTCACCACAGAGTCATAGATTTGCTGTTTGGAAGGAACATCAAGGGATCACATTGTCTAGTGTCCCCCCTCCAAGTATGACTGTCTCATCACCCAGCTATGTTAGCCATGGCTTTTCCTATCCAGGTCTTGAATACTTCTAAGTGTGCCTATTGTACCCATGTACAACTTTTTCCAGTGCAACACCATTCATCTGATGAAGTTTCTCTCTATGTCTGAGCCTCTCAATCCATAATTCTTGGTTATTGCCTTTTGTTACGCTACCTCCCATAGTTGAGGAGAGTTTGGCCTTCCACTTTGGTAACTTCAGAAAGATGTAGGTTGCTATTAGATTGCTCCTTAAATTTCTCATTGCCCATCTAATCAGGCGATGCCACCTCAGGCTCTCTTCAAGGGGCATGTGCTCTGAATACTTCTTCCATCTTCTAACATCGTGATAATTTTCAATATTTTTGTAGCAAATCTGCCAATAACATTAATAAAGTAAACATATGAAATGAGTCTTAACAGTTTATTTTAACGGCCAGTACAATCTACTGAAATATCTAAAGCGATCTGATTTAATGAGTTTAACCTTGTAATATTTTACTGAAAATTTAAAATTAGAATGTCTGCTTTCCATATGGGAAGTGATAAGTGATTGTACAACACAAAAGAAAAAGCACTGAAAAACTGTAACATACACAGAAAATGTTCAGATCAACACAAAAAGCAAGCCACCATCCTGGGAGGACATTATGAGATGACTTCAGTTTTATCAGCATGTGGATGGAAACATGGAAGCCACTGGGAACACTATAGAAATTCTACAACTGTTTAATTTAGCAGACAATAAATGAAGTGTTATTTTGTTCCCTTTACAAGTAGAAGGGGGAAAACTTACAATGAAGTTTGGTACAAAGTATGCTGCTTCTGTAATTTCACAGCAGAGCAATCACAGACTACTTAAAACCACACAGTTGTAGGAAAACTCAGCTCTTCTAAAGCACATATCACCCGCCTGGGCCTTATTATACTGAAGGCAACATAAAACTGTAAACAGCATATGCTGAGCTTCTGTACTGTAAAACAAAGGGTGAGCATCCTCTGCTTCAGAAAATGGCTGTAGCAGGTTCAGCTGTAATCAGCAAGGTATACAGTTCCTGCGAATTCCAAAAAATGATGAACCTACGCCAAAAGTTACCTGTATTCAACACAATGCATGTGGGGTCTTTTATGTTAGAAATAGGATTTCAGAACATATAAAAAACAGGCATATGCTTGCATTTTGCCAGAAAAGCTTGGACATTCAAAACTCTCATATTCTGAATTTCTCTATAACTCTGGGGAGGCTATCCAAGCAATTCTAGGCATAAACATAAAGGTGCCTTGGATATGTAACGGTACTCTAGATATCAATTTTGTAGAAACTAAGCTTTGACAACAGCATGCATCTTATGCCTGAGGGCAACTAAAATTCCCAGACCGGACATCTACTCTTTTCCTCACTGGAGGAGGCCAGCCTGCTACAGATGTTAGTATTTATCTCCTGCAGACAGCCAAGAGGAAGAGCCTCCTAGGGCTAGGGTTTGAACAGTCATTGAAAATAATAGGTACAAAATCCCAGCAACATGCCTTAGCCTTCAAGTATGCAGTTTTCATAGGACAGATATTCCTGACGTGCCAAGATTACATACCTTTTTTGCAATATTCCTTGTTCATTGGAGAGTAAGAAAAAAATGAAAAGATATTTTACTGTAGCTTATTCTAAAAGGCTAGCAAACATAAATTCTGGCCCAGCAAGCATGTAAGTATTCTATGCAAAATATATTGGAAGAGACAAAGAGCCTTTCACATGTTATGAATTTTTATTATGCTGTAGGAGATGTGGGTCTAATTCAGGTGAAAAATAGAGCTGCACTTTTCCCATATAACCATTACGGGATTGAATAAAAATGTGGCATACTACTTCCATGCAAATACTCTGAGCATGGTTAAGTGACAACTGATTTTCAGTAGCTAACAACCATACTGAATACTTAATTCAGTTTAGCTTAGGGGACTGTATGTTTTGCTGTATGAATGGTTTGTTAAGCTTGCTGGCCTTTGTGAGCCCATTTGTTGTATAAGGGAATTCAGATGCCTAGCTCTGAATATGGATTCTGTTGAAAGTTAAATGCCACAGCTGTTAGGATTAATCCATCCCTACCAGGTTTTCTCTCACCAGCTTTAAGGAAAACAACTCATACACACCCTGAGCACAGAAAAAAGTCAGATCAGAGTGATAAAGGCTTTATTTTCCTTCTCCAAGTAGGATCAATAGAAGGCTGCCCAATGGGTACCTAGTCAGTACAGGTAGTAAAATGGAACACTTCTGCTTGTATTCCTTTTTTTTTTTATTCCCTTTTTTTTTCTTCCCAATTTCTTTTTCCTTTTTCATTTCTTACCCACATCCTCTCCCAAACATACAGTCTGTTTCTATTTATTCTTTCCTGTTGTTCCTAATTTTGATATTTCATGCCTCTTCAGTATTTGTGGTATACTTGCACTGGTAATTGCCACTTTGATCAGCAATTACTTTAAGTTAGTAACTTTCTTTTGTTATCAGTAATATTTCTCATTTCTGCTATTTCTTATGTTGCTGCCTTGTTAGTGTAGCCACAAGTCAGGATTAGATATCTGAACATACCTTATCCCTTTTTTGTTCTCTTCAGGACCTTATAATTTTTCACGTTATTTTGTTACTGTAACTGTGTGCTGGGGCTGGCTTTTTGCCCTATATCCTAAAAAGTTTGTGTTGTGAATCTAATACCTTTTACATTAATTATTCACTGCAGTGGAAGATTGATTTAAAGTGTCCCTATTACAGGAATAGTAGTACTCTGTGGATACTCTGCTATCTTTCATTCTTGAGTGGCACAGGAGAAATATTGCCTCCTCTGTACTTTCAGGCATGAGATGTTGGTTCATGAACCTTCAGAAAGTTTCAGACCTTCAGAAACATTCAGACAGGAATGTTATACCATCCAAAGCTGCCATGATACAACTTAAAATTACTTTAAGCTAATTTTCCATATGGAGGAAGAGTAATAATTCATACAAAGAAGAGAATCATATTAAAAGGCCCATTGTGTTTGCTTCTAACTGTCTTCCAGATATGCCCAGTTTGACAAAAAAATTACTTAGGTTACTCTGGGGAATTTAAAAACAAAAATAAATACAGAATGAAACCAAACACATCCTGGGGCTTGTATTTGGCTTCAGATATTCAGCTTCTTC
>JAOWBP010002392.1:42926727-42937402 GCA_028571105.1 Tragopan temminckii
CCCCGCCCCCCCGAAGGATAATAGAAAAAGATTACCAGCTGCCTCTGTCCTCATCGAGTTCTTTCTGCTTGGATGATTACTGTTTATATTGACTGCATGCTTGCATTTTTTTGAGCCTTGGGGCTCTTCCATCCTAAAACATTTTCCCTGAAAGCAAGGAATGCTCTTCAGTAGTCAATCTTTATGCCTAACTCCTAATGCTCCGTGATGAGGACTCCACATAAATTACATGGATCACTACATATACACCGCTACATATACCAGTGTATATGTAGGCTGTATCTATTGTGTGCGTATTTATTTATTTATTTATTTATGTATGTATTTATTTATTTATTATTATTATTCTGTAGTGGATGACTAATGCAAATGGCTTGAATTGTTCTATATCAGTTCTGCTACTTCAGCCCAGATAGAGAATTCTTAACACTCTTCTCTTTGAGGACAGCGAGCATCTAACCAGATTGTACATGACAATAGAAATCAATTCATGCTCAAAGAGTTTCTATTATTTGTCAAAATAAATCATATCAAGTATGTCACATCAGCCCTTTGCTGCCCTGACACAGGTTGACTGAAAGCTCTATTAAGACACTGCAAGCAACCTCTGCCAGTGGTGAAGCCCTCCTGGAGAGAATGTGTACTTGTGGTTTGAACTGTCTATCTTCTCCTGAAGAAAAGTAGGAGATAATTAGAAAAATTATGTCTTTGAAATGTTTTCATAGAATATAATTTAAGTTTTTTAACATCTGAGTGGTAGTGTGTTCAACTAGCTGAATACTTCAGGAAACAGTATTGTTATTTAATGTTCCATTATCTTGTATAATTTTGTCATGTGTAACACTTATGAGCTATGTGGTTGTGTTATTAGGACAGTTTTTTTTTATAGTAAGAACAAAAAAAATGCTCTATTTCCATTCTTTGCCTCAGTTTCCCTATGCGTGTGTGGCAGTGTTGTTTATGATACTCATTTGTGGGCATGGCAGGGATGGGTTGATGATTGGACTCTGTGATCTCAGAGGTCTTTTCCAATGTTAATTAGTCTATAATTCTACGATTTGTACAGTATCTTGAGTACACTAAGGTATATGTTGCTGTTGTAAGTTAGATAGGTTGGTGAATTTGCTGCGGGTATGTTATATGAAATAAAACTACTTATGTTTGCTCATGATTAAGCTTATGAGTTTGTTTTACACTTATATATATGTAACTTCAAAGAGGAAGCTCATAAACTTTATTGTGATACACATATTCTGAACTGCAGTTTTCTGTGACATTATACATGAGTGTAAAAATCATAACAGAAAACAGTGAATGAATGATTGAATGAACAAATGAATGAATTGCACTGTCTCAATAAATTAAAAATGCGCAATTAAACCTAGAGCCCATTTCATGATCTTTCAAAGGACTATGGCTTCACTTGGATAAAAATATGAGCACAGCCTTAGTTAAAATAAATAAAACAATTTGGGAAAAAAAAACCCACCAATAACTATGATTTTTTTAAATTGTATTTGGCTCCAAAGGAAAAATCTGTTGATTTTTTTACAGATAACATAATCTTTTGACTGAAACAAATGCAACATGAACTTTCTTCTGAAGAGGAATGTATCAGCAAAGATCTTCAGCAGTGGAATGGGAATGCTCAGATGAATGAAATCTGCAGTTTTGCTATTTGTCTAGCACTCACATTTATATCTCAGAATCTCCATCGTAGTTAATAACCGGGGCCACTGAAACCAGCCAACTTGCCTGAGACCAGCTGAACAATCAACAAACCATATTAAAAAAAAGAAATACAAACAAAACTTTTAATCTTGAATTTTCAAGCTCTGTATTCCCAGTCAGTCATTTAAAACAGCAACTCTTAAAATTTTCTGTACAACTATGGTCATTAGCTGAACCTGTTTGTTGCTGTACTGTAAATGGGGAAGTGAACACAGGGAAAAGAAAAGGGAAAAGAATTCCACTGAGAGACTAGAGGGAGAATAGATGTACTGTTCCAAAGGCTGATTTGAAATAGTCATACATACTATATTTGAACATTAATTAATCATATAAGCTCGGTAAACAGTATGCTTGAAGGTAGAGTATTACTGATTGTAAGAATTAAAGTATCAGCATTTATAATCATTCCAGTATTATATATTGCATCACTTCTAGTAAAAATGGAAAGAAACCAAGTTCTGTCACCTAACCCTGAAACACCAAACTACTTCAACTAAAAGTGAATAAAAGCGATGATGTGATTCCTTCAGACATTTACCCAAATGCTCCATCCAACTATAGCACAGCAACATTGCTAAAACAAGGCACAAAGAGGTTCCAGGTTATGACACGCTCATCTGCAAACCCTTTTCTCCCATGCTGCTACTTCCTGCCGTGCTAGGGCTCCTCTCACACTGGTACTCTAAATATCAGATTGGTTTCCATGGGGTAGATGCCATTTTTCATCACCTTTTCTCAAGGGGCAAATACACTTACAGCCTTTTTTGAAAGTTAATCCAACAAGAACTAGGCATTTGCTAGAAAAGAGAAGTTCAGAAATAGGAAGATGCAGATGGGTATGTCAGACTATGGCTGCACTGTGGGATATGGGAATCCCGATGACTGATCTTAACATCAGGTTCCTGCATGGCACACAGGGTCTCAGGCATACAGTGTTTGCCCTGAAGGCTGAGTAGACTTTTTCCTCCCATTTACCTGCTCCCTTCCAAAAAGTATTTGAAGTAAACAAGAACATTCCACCCTATTCATAAAAACATACAAGCAACAAATAGCTGCATGTTGTTGAATTGATTTTCTGTACAAACCTCCTCCTCATCCCTTTGTCATTTAAGATGAGGTGGTATTCCCGTAAAAGAAAGGAAGGTACGGTCCCACACACAGGAAAGGAACTGAGGAATATTATTTGATTCATAGTGGAAACTTTATAACATGAATTTGATAGTTTTGATTATAAATTGTCAACCTAATTAATTAAGTGCCTCAGATCTCTTCATTTTCTGCATCTTAAGCATTTCAGGTCATTTTGCCTGTTTTTAGATGGAAAATAGATTTTAAATAATCATTTGTTTCAGTACACAAAACAAACAAACAAAAGAAAAGATAACAAAAAACACAAATACTTCATTCACTAGGGGAGAGTTGAGAAAAAATCAAACGATATTTCATAAAAATGTAATATTTAATAATATTATTTCCCTTTAGAAAAAAAGACTAACAAAACCAGTCACCTTTGTAGTGATGTGATTGTGGGTGAGAAGATGAAGTTCTGTTTTTCTAAGGATATTTATAATGATAATATTTGAACATGGCTCATTTCATAAAAGTAAACACTGAAATCAATCATTAAAGCTTGGTGTCTCTCACTAAAACCTGTGTCTAGAAAGGAATAATCTACTGCAGGATAATTTTGCAGAGATGGTACATAATGTCAAGAATGTTATCCCTGTTATTATAGTTGTTTATATAAGTGTTTTAAAGATAGATATTTCTGACAGTAGTTACTCTGTTCCCTTCTGCTACCAGGTAAAAAAGTCAGGTTCAGAAATATATATATATATATATAAAAGACATACAAATGCATATCTTAAACTAAAAGCTTCAGCAGAAGTGGTAAATAATAGCCAGTTTTCACTTTTGCAGAGGAAATTGATGAAAAGTGTATTTAATGTGGATAATTAGGTTGACTTGCCGTTTTAAATACCATGTCTGTTTTTTTTTAATCTTTGCAGTAATTTATAAAATAAATGATGAACTGATATTAAAAAAGTTGCTTAAGGCTGAACCAAATAAACAATTAAAAGCTAGATCAAAGAGAAAAAAAAATTGAAAGATTTTGTACTTACAATACATAACTGTTTTTATCACTCAGAATTATTTTTCTACCTATTCTTTTGGCCACTATAATCTGGGTATTGAATTCTTCTCTGCTTCTGCTGCTTTCACAATTGTTTTCTTAATACAAAGCCTATGAAGACACACACTTATCCTGCAGGGGATTAACAAAAATATAACAAAAGGCAAAAAGCAGTAATTTGTGTAGTCATTTAATTTTCTTCAATAGAACAAAATGGACTTACTGAAAAATCCTATATCATTTATAGCTTGTATCACAAGTCTGGTGTGTGTCACCATAACTACATAATAGGTAATGTTGAGGTATTGTGATGTTGAAACTGTCAGCTTTACATAAAACCTTTTTGTTCAGTATGTTGCTCCAAGTCATCAATTATGAGCGTCTAAAAAAAAAAAAAAAAATTAACTTATTTTTATATTAGCAAAGCAGAACACATTTAATTTTTTGTTTTCTTCTACAGAGGAAATGGCATTGCAGGAACTAATCTAATACTTATGCAGAGCAGCATCTATTTTTAGTAAAGCAGTTTTCACTAGATATAATTTGGGCAATCTGAATGGAATATGTGAACCATTTCAAATTTAACTCCTCTGGGGTAGGAAATAAAGTCAATGGTGTACGTGACTGAGGTGATTTTCTAACTTCAGAATATGATACTGGTTTTGATCTGTTCTTGTAAAGGTCCCAAATTATAAAAGGTTCCTGCACAGGCAAATAAGCATGATATACATGTGTACTTCCTATTACATCAAGAATATACATAGATAAACGGTAACTCAAATTCATGCACTTTCTAACTATAACTTCTTTTCATTAAGATATTGGTCCCAAATATCTATGCATGGAGGGCATATCCCAGCAAAGCACATCTATTTTTATTTTTCATGGTGTAAGTATTCAAAATATTCCATATGTATTTCCTCCATCCCCAAATACACTGTAGAAGAAGCAATCTGTGTCAGTCCATTGTAGGTTCAGATTAACTCTTATCTGTTTATTTGCCTGCGTATGTAGATTTTTCACATGAAGCCTATGAAAGTAGTATCTAAGCAACAGCCTGAACATTTCAGCTTCATCCTGAGGATTCCATTCAGAATTTTGATTGGAGAATAAATGCAGTAAGTTCTAACAGCTACTGGGATTTTCACCACTTTTCTTACCTTGGTTTGTTTGAAGCAGCTGTAAGCAGTGTGACATAAATAGGTACTGTCTCCTACCTGAAACACCGCTCTCACTGTTACCCATAATGGCACTACATCAGAGGTGCTAGCCTAGAGAACTGTTAGGAGAAAGGCAATACTAGAAGCAATAACAAAAAGGGAAAAATAATTAATGCTATACTCTGTTGCAGCCTCTGCATCTGGTTGCAGGCATAGGTGGGATTTAGTGGGATTTACTTTTCAGATATTCAAAGCAGACTAATAAGTTATGTATGATGTTATTCGGATTTTATTTATATACACATTGCAAGGGCCTGCCATATTTCTTCACCCACAGCACGTCTCTTGAAGGCTGCTTGAAGAACCCCTGTCAAGTCATTCCCCTTCCCCACCAGTACCTGAGGCATTGTGGACTGTCAGTGCTGTGGCAAATTTTCTTCTCTCAGATAGAAGAGCTGAAACACAAGCTCTTTTGGCTGGCCCTTTACTGTGAGAAAGTTGTTCGGCAGACTCATTCTGAATTTTTACCAATTGTGATAAAACATACAAGGAAAATATTCTGAAAGATGGCATGAAAAGAGCTACTAACCCTGATGTGTGAGACTGAATTTTCTGCTGGCTGACTCAGTTGCCGCTGCTTTTGAAGACAATTGAAAGCTATAGACTCAATCAGGCAAGCAGAAAAAAAAAAGAAATCTCTATATGTAAATCTTGTCTGGAATAGAAAAATTGTACTGATTGCATTACAGCTTTGATTGTTCTTCCGCAATTTTTGATGCAAAATCTGGGAACATCAGATGTGGAATGTTTTCAGTTAAAAGGACTGGAATATCACAAAAAAGAATTGTACTTAGGCTAAAGAAAAGCTGAAGCTTGACAATGTTAAACATGAGGGCATGAACTTAGGGACTTAGAGTAAGAATTTCTTCTATGAGCAGTAGAATATTCTGTTGGAAATGACAGAGTAGCAGAAATACTTGCTTTCATATTAAGTAACTCATTGCATGTCACAAGAAATAGGTAAGATGTCATATGATACTGTCATGAAAGAGAAGGGGAGAATGAGATAAATTCTGGTGGGAGAAAATATAAAAGACTTAGTTTAATATATTTGCCTGTGATAACTAGTGATTAGAAATGATAGCCTGGGAATTTTCACCTAACGAATTCCCAGTCATTGTCCACGTCTGGGACACTGATGATTCTTTGGATTCTCCCTTTTAGCTCTTATAATAAAAAATTGTAATTTCAACATATATTGACAACTATTTTGTAGTCCTGTTATGATATAGAGAAGTACAGAGGTACTTTGAACAGGACAAAAAAAATCGGAAGTATTAAAACCGAACATAACACTGAATAGTCAAAGACTGTGGCTATTGGCTTAATGAGTAAATCACTGCACTGGTACACAATAAAAGTTGATGCATGACAGCAAGAAAGCAGCAGTGAGGGCATGCTCCAATGATCTAGTAAAATACTGTTTAAGCAATCTGACTAAAAGAGAAAAAAAGAATTAGTAAGGAAACAAACAAAGTGTGGGAAAGAATTCAATTGGTACAAGGCAGGAAAATACTAAGGAGTGGGAAAATAATAAAAAAATGAGAAGCTTTCCTTATCTTGTCATTCTGACAATTGCGTGCCAATATATGACTATTTTAGGATTAAAAAAAAATCATTTTTTTTCACTAATAATATTTTAGATTTTCTTCTTTTAGATTTCTGCTATTTCCCCTGACAATTTAGTTTGCCTCTTAACATCTTAATGTCTGTTCTGTTACTACAGTACTTTCCTTGCAAGTTCATTATTTCCTCCTTTGACTCTCCTCTGTCTCTTTCCCTTACTTCATTTTTTTTTTTTTTTTTTTTTTTTTTTTTTTCTGGCTGGTCTCCATAGAAAATACTGCAGTATATATATTTTTTTTCATACTATTCTTGCCAATAGAACAGTATCCTTGACAAAGAGAAAAAATAAGCTGCTGCTCTGGAGGTGGCTAGAAAACTGGCATAACACCAGTGAACGTAATCCAAGCCTGGCACAGGACAGACAAGGCGATCTAAAAACTTTTCCTTACATCTAACATCAAGCTTTTTGTAGAAGCAGTAAGGGAAAGAAAAAGATTATAAACCACTAAAATCTGTCATGACTTTTAATTTATCTGTGGAGGGCTTAAAGGGCTCCAGAGACTCTGTCCTTAAACAGATATTCCACTCTCAGTGTTAAATTTGCATTTAATCTTTTTTAAAATTAAATAGCAATAAGATACCTGCTTTAACTACTTCAGTTCAACTTTTTGCTTCTTTTAAGCAGATTATAAAACTGTGACAAGAGCAGAGGCAGTGATTCTTAGTTAAGTTTTCTGCTGGGAAAGAGCAGGGTAAGCCCTAGACCAGAACTACAGTGCATTGGATATGGGTTCTGGCGACGCACAAAATGTGGAGGAACAACAGAGTCAAAGACGAAGGCAGATTCCAGAGAAGCTCCTACCCTGGGGACTGTAGCATGTATCCCCTTTTCTCCCTCTATTGTCTGTTATCAAGCTCAACTACATCTACCAAGAACTGCTTGAGAGACTGTACATCTGTGTAGAGGGGTTTCCTCTTGTCTTTGTTTTGTGAATCCGTAATGTACATAACCTTCAAGGAAAAGTACTACTGTATGTTTGGACGCATGCATTTAATAATTTCAGTCTTGTTCCCATTATTATTCAGTTTGGAAAGACTGCAGAGACAAGACACATTCAATAGAAAGCAAAATACCCTCCCTCATCCAAGGCCATGCTGTGTCAATCCTTTGAGAAATGTCAAGCTCATTTATTAGCACAAGAGCCAGACAAATGCATGATAAAAGCCACACTGGCACAATAAATACTCTTGTGAATGTTCAACAGACCTTCTGACACAGTAATTTGACATTTTATTTTTCCTCCTTGGTCAGCTATCCATCTACATGTAACTGAAGTACAAAATAACCATTTGATTACTAGCTCTTATTAACAGAAATTCAGGACTAGTAAATTTGCAAAAATAAAACTAGAATCATTTAAACATTGAAGGATTCATCCTAGTTTTGGAGCTAGTTTGCATTACCACTTCTAACACATAGGACTGAGCCTTTTGTTTTCAAATCTTGCTCTAAGCCTTTGCCAGCCTGCTTATATTCCCCAAATAGCTTCTGCTTCACTACATTTCCATCTGTACAGAAAGGGCATGGACATAAACACTGATAAACAGTGAATGAAATCTTCCCAACCTCCCAGCTGAAGGCAGGGTACTGGCAGGCCATATTTTTCTTTTCAGAAGGTATTATGTTAGGGATTGAGTCTTTTATTGTGATTTAAGAGGGATTTTTACCAGGAAGCTAGCAGTACCAAGCATTTTTGCTAGATGTTGCACTGCTCTATGATATATAGGTGTGTGTCTTTTGGCAGCTGTAGCAATCTTTCTCAGAACTAACAAATAAAGTTTCATTAATTATATATTCAACATTTAATTTCTGTGATACATTTTAGTCCTTCTTTTTGTCTGAGTTTATTTGTGCTTATGAACAAGATTGAAGATTGTGATATAAGTCTGCATAGAAGAGGGGATGTAAGAACTGTACTCCCCTCTGTGGACTACTTGCTTCAGGAAATTGTCTGGCAATTAGTGCAAAGCAGATTTCACAGAGATGCTATTTCCCATGTCAAATAAACAAGAAACACTTGGAAGTCTTTTTCTTGCCTGTCCCATTACCATACTGATAACTATTGGTAGAAAGTTATCTGAGCTTGCTGAAAAATTGACACAGTTCTCTTCATGTCTACAGTAGAAAAAAATAGCCCAGAAATCATTAGAATTGTATGGTATCCCAGGTACCAGGTGTGCCTAGGGAATTACAACTCCAGGTAGTAGCATTTGATATAGAATTTTAAAAATCGATTGAAATATACAAATCACTGAAAAACAAACAAACAAACAAAAATCAAAAACAACAATACCAAAACTCACATGAACCCAAAGAGTAAAACTGTGAGTTTTCAGTTCTGTTTCTCACAGGAGGAAATCTTCAACATGAGATCTTGAAGGTCAGCATGATATGGGTTTGCTACATATCAATCAAGCAATAAGTACGATGAGGATACGAGGGTAGTACATACTGTATATTGAAAGAAATACTAAGTGCTAATGCAAACCAAAGGCATATCTGTTGCTGAAAACACATTTCTGTGTACTAGAAAATTACAATTAGATTACTTAGTACAGGAAAATGTTTTTCTATAACTAAACTAATGTCACCATAACTAAGCTCACATAATTCTCATTAATATCAGTTGGAATATGATGTCTAGAAAAAGTAGAATGCTTATGCACTTAAGAGAAGAAAATTTGCAGTTGATTAATTAGTAAAAATGAGTAAACTTTCCTTAACTTCTGATCCAACATGTGAAAAAGCATTTACATGTTGTGTTCTGCATTCTTGTATATCAGCATCTATTACTGGGTCATGAACCCTCTTGAAGCATAGCACAATGGTATAAAACTAAGAAGTGTAAATAATTTTCTCTTTCATTTAACTATTTTCCTTTTATTTTCAGCCTGTTTATCAGAGCTGCTCCAGTCTGCAGCTGCTCCCTCACACATTTTTCAAAACCATGTTCTGAACTGCTCTCAATGAGACCTCACAAGAAGCCACGGGGGCAGCTATGGGAATACACTCCAAAAGCACCAAAAGGTGCTGAGGGAACCTGCTAGAATTTGAAGATCAGGCAGAATGCAGTTACTACAGAGTTTTAGAAAATTACTGCCTTAGTATCTATCGTGAAGAAAAACCACTGGGAAGAAGACTACAAGAAAGAATTGTAGTCTTCAATTATAGATGCATTGATTTGAAAAATATCTAGAATTCTACTCTGATTTTGAATGAAAATAGAATTATTAAGTGATTGAAGAGGTCAAGAGTGATAGATATAGTGGAGGTTTTAAATTGTCAGTAAAGATAAATGCCTGAACTCTTGCTGCTGTTTGACATGATGTTATGATGGTATATGAAGGAAAAGACCATAAGCACTTTAGACATATTCTCCCAGCGCTCCCCATTTTTCAAAAACATAGTAATCATAAATTCCCATACTAAAAATCAATGTGGATCAACCAATCCTTTGGATGTGATTTGTAGTTATCGAAAGTATCCGAATCTCATTTTAACATTGCTCTGGCATCACCCCATCTCCTTAGTTTATCTGAATATTATGTTCCACTTGTAACTGTATAGAAGCATAGTGAACAAAATGCACATTACAACAATCTGCAGTGGCTTGATGTGGAGGACTGCACTTCATAAAGTTCTACAAGACTGTCAGACAGTGGTGAGTCTTCAGATTGTTGAAGCCAAAGAATTCAGGAATTATCAAAAAGTTCCAAAGGATAAAGAAAGTAGAAATTCGCTAGAGTTCCCCACTGTCCTACCTTGCATGCCTGTGTTTGGTGAAATTCCAGACAAGGTAACCTCAAAGTAAAAGCATTAAAATATTTCTGAGAAGGTTTTCAGCTTCTCACACTTCCTGTGCATATGTTCTGAAGTAGCAGTCTGTGCTAAGAAAAGAATTTCTGAATTTCTTCTTCTGGGATAATTGTTTCTCCCTTCTTGGTTCTTCATATTCATATGAAG